>BTPG01000002.1:233368221-233398221 GCA_036245525.1 Semisulcospira habei
TTTTTTTTTCTTTCTTTTTTCTTTTTTGTTCCCATGACTAAACGTAGGTGAGGTAACAGATACAAAAGCTTAACATACAGAAACAAAAACCCTCTGTCCAATTTTTGGTGGAGTGGTGTTAATCGTGTTATCGGCAAGTACTATTGGCTGGATTTTCTGTCCAGTCCTGAATGTAGCTGAAGTAACATATATAGATACAAAAATTGAAAATAAAAAACAAAGGTCCTCGGGCCCTGCAAAACCCAGATCCGACGGCTGCAGTGGGCCCACGCACGGTCGTGGAACCGAAGACGTTTAGCTACAGGAGTTTGTCCAGATTTTTGCGGGGAAATGTATATGGTGTTACCGGCAAGTGTTACTGGTTGGATTTTCTAGCCAATCCTGCAGGGGCTTGTACTTCCAGTCACGACATTGCCAGAGAGGAAGCTTACTTGTCTCCATTTTGAAGATATTATGTACGCAGAGACTATAAGGGAGAGAATCTTAAGGACTTCTTCCTTGTCAGTCGGCTGAGAACTTAAACAGCGAGTCAATGGCCGCGGGTCAGGAGATCAGAAAGGGCCAGTTGCATGAGTGTGCTTAATTCTGCGCCAGTATTACGTGGTTGGGTCGTAGTCGTAGTATGATAAACACATCAGACGCACACACGTAAGGTTCTTTTAAATAAACTTCATTCAGCTGCAACCCGTCACACGTGGCTTAAGGATGTAGACAATACTGGAGTAACAGTTCCAACAATATTTTATTTCAGCGATGCGATCTCCACACAATGCATTTCCAAATGCACCAACACTGATACAATGTCTCTTCTACAAATGTCCACACTGGCGACACAAAGTTTCTCATACAACGTACACCACCGTTACGCTGCGTCTCTCACAATGTACACCCTATACGGGCCACGTACCTACGATAAACTGTGTGTCTCTACAACTGACAATGCAAGACAATGTACATATGTGCTTCCCAGCACCAATCTTTTATAGTACAACCAATTTCCAGTATAATCCAAGAAAATCATACAACGCAACCAATCAGAACGAAAAACGTAACTGAAACTCATAAATATTAATAAAGAAAGAATTTTCTAGAATAATTACAATAGGCTACAAAAATTCGGCTACTAATTTCAGCCCCAAATCCTAGTGTGTAATGATGTCGCACAAAAGTATGGAAGGCAGTTCACGACCTAGCCGGGACCTTTCTAGAAGTTTCACAATCTTTCAAAAGACACACCGACTGGCTGCCAACTTCACGCGCACAGTAAACAACTATGACTGTTTGAGCGTCTATAAAACAATGTAGCGAAATGTTACCTACTCCTCTGACGACACACGTACGCGGTCACTAGACGGCGTGGCATTTCTCGAAGGTTCAAATCTATACTCGGCGAATCTAAGCAAAACAAAAATCGACCGCTATTCTCCGCGCGACCTTGCTAGAAACTTCCGGACTAAACTGAGCGTATCATAACAAGCCAAAACTGCTATCTGCGCGAATCGATAGAGAATCTTACTGAAAAGGTACGTGAATCGTAACCAAGATAGCTCAAATAAATATCGGATCGTTTCCTACGATTAACACATGCAGTCTCTCACAGGACAACACAACCACAATCGTAACAGCCAGCCACTAAGGCCATTGTGCTCCGCTATAGCGGATCACCTTGTTACGTAGCTGGCGCAGGACTAAGCTTACCAGGTCCCATACGTGAAAGTGCAAGTGTGGTTCATGAGGCTCTGTGTCTATTGCATTTGATGTGCTGTTGGTCGCGCTCTGGATTTAAAGGGGATTACTTATTCTCAGGGCCGCCATTATTGTTTGTTTTTCGGTTTCGGGGGCCGGGTGGGGGGGGGGGTGGGAGCGGGGTCCGGAAGGGGGGGGGGAGGGGGGTGAATCGTGCATTTTGGGTGAGGCCTTACGCATGTTTGTGGAATTTCTGCATACAACACGCAACTTGGAGACAAACCTCATTTTCTCGTCAGATGCATACCGCGTACTCACCTTGGTGACCCCAACATGTGGTGTGCGGCAGAGGGAATCAGTTGGTGCCAGTGTGTCGGCAGAGGGGATCGAACTCGCAAACGTCTTAAAAGAGGTGACAGAAATACCGATCCAATTTTAACAATTTAGTTTTGCAACTTTTCGCCCGGCCATCTTCTATTATGGTGTGTTCATTCATGCATCCGTTTGTTGGAGTAAGTGGCGTGCATGTTTTTCCCCATGTCCTACGCTAGACTAAAGACACCAGCGCTGCTGTTCGTCCTCTTTGCCAATCAGCAGACGTACCGCGGCTTAGAACTCGGCCAACAGGTTCCTTGTTCTGGGAGCAGTTGAATCACGGTTGTGCGGCGTCCAAGGGCAGACCGGCGTCGGCCCTTGCACTTTTGCGTAATGGGACCTGGTGAGCTTAGTCCTGCGCCAGCCACTCAGCAAGGACTAAGCTCACTCATGCAACTTGCCCCTGACCCCCTGACCCACTGACTCGGTGCATGTGTTCCCAGCCGACTGACACGAAAGAAGTTCTTAAGATTCTTTTACTTACAGTCTCCCAGTACATAACATCTTCAACATGGAGCCAAGCAAACTTCCACACTGACAATGTCGTGACTGGAAGTACAAGCCCCTGCATGATTGGTCAGAAAATCCAACCAGTAACACTTGCCGGTAACACCATGTGCCAGAATCTGCACAGACAGAAGGGCTTTGTTTTATATGTTTATTTTATATTTTTATATTATTATGTATTATATTATTTATTATTATGTGCCTCTTGATGACACCATTTTGTATCCATGTTCTTTGGACCGCTGAGGGTCTTTGACGTTGAATTAACAATGATTTCGTTAACACAGTCTGCATCCACTATCTGATGACGGTCTTATGCACTGGCTTGGTACAGTTTGTGTACTCTTGCACTTACAAACGACAATCAGTCTCAAAACTTGACAGTTAATCCGGCGCTGGGTTCCGCATTGTGGTCAAGGCGCTAGCGACATTCTGAAACAAGCGTGTAAAGTGAGTGCTAAGTTTAGAACCGTGAACTACTTCTGCTCTTGATGTAAACAGCCTCTCGGATTGTTTTCTGCATGTATCAAGTTACTTTTCAATCTCAGGCTAACACTCTCACTACCTCCTCTGATGTAAAAACGATGAAGATCATGACGATCCTACATCATTTTTCAGTCTCTGCAAGAGGTATAGATCCTCATGAACCCCTGCGTTCGCAGGGGTTCATGAGGATCTATACCTCTTGCAAATGGAACGTATTAGTTGCTTTGTGAGTCCCCACAACACCCCGACCCCCACCCCACATTACCCCACCCCAAACCCCTCTTTCCACCCCCAACTGACTGTATTCTGGGTGTGCGTTGGCGCTGCGTAACGTGATGTAACTGTGGGTTTTTACTGTGGCAGCAGGAGTGCCGTCCAGTCAGTCGCCTTAGCTCACAAAAAGTGGAAACTCACTGGGAAATCGTCATGTCAGTAAAACTGTTTTGATCTCATGTATGTCTGTGATCTAACTTTGCTAGTGCCGTCAATCATACTTCTGACATCGTCCAAGAGGCATAGATGCTTATGAGCACGTGCATCTGCCGGGCTGCATGAGAACATACGCCTCCTGTCTGCCGTAAACCATTCTGTTTGTTCCTCACACTGGGGTCAGTCGGGTGTTTTTAACATCCCATTTAATTTCACACGAGAACGATATCGCTCTTGGTCAGACAAACGCACGTAACACAACAAACTGATTGCTGGAGAAACCCAGAGTGATGAAACGTGGACGGACTGTAGAGTGAATTAGTAATTAGTTTCTGTACGTGTGGTACGTTCTTGGTGACCTGGCTCAGTGTCATCTCAGTGTGATACGATCTGGTCACTACGTGTTGCTTGTGTGTATGTGTTTGTTTGGTTGATGGGCTGTTTGGTTGGTTGGCTGGCTGATTGGTTGGTTGGTTGGTTGGTTGATTGGTTGGTCGGTTGTTTTTGTTTCATCTGTTTCTCGTTCACGTCTGTTTCTATCATTATCTTCTCAGTCCTGCTTTATTTCTCCTTCAATCTGTTTGCATGCAATACGGTACAAAGACTGATTGATTTCTTTTCAAGCAGTATTCTGACATCTACCCATACTTTGATTAGCGATACTTTTTATTACATCATCATCATCATCATCATTATTATTATCGACTTCTGCCACTGCTGATATTACTATTATATGTTACTGTACCTAAACCGGACCAATTGACTGTAACTCCTGTCTGTGACGTGAAAGCAGATGGTATATAGTGATGTACTGACGAGTTCCTCACTCATGAATTTCGCAGCACATCAGCAAAATGCACAATGGAAAGTCTGACTTGCTACAAAAAGGAAAAATAAGCAAATTAACCCATATAGCCCCAATGTAATACAGCAGGAGATGGATCGACCATGCTAATTCAAGGGTAATGCCAGATTAGCTTGGCGCCATCAGGCACCAAGCTAATCTGGCACTACCCTTGAATTATCATGGTGAATCAATATCATGAAACTGTTACATAACTTTTAACAAACACATTCTGCCCCAGGACCGAAATCCCCAAATTTTGAAGTTGCCCTCTGAACGACTGTATTACAATTTTAGGGACAGATCGAGCATGATAGATCAAGGGTGGTGCCAGAGTAGCTTGGCGCCTATGGGCGCCAAGCTATTCTGGCACCACCCTTGAACTATCATGCTCGACCCATGTCTTGCTGTGGTGTGTCGGGGCTGAATGAGTGAAATGACGGCCCCCAATTTGCAATTTAGGAAATGTGGCGTTGCGGTTAAATGGGTTAAATAAGTAATATGCACACCAAAAAATTACGCGACTGCTAAACGCGTCAAATGCAAAGAAAATTCTAACAAAAAGAAACAAAGCTTGGAACGAGCAAGTACAGTTTATCAAAACAGACATTTACAGACATTGACGCGTCACATAGAGTTCTCTTTTACAGCGAAGCAGGACGTCATTGAGATGCTGACGTGAACATAGTGTTAAGACATTGTGTCGTGCTTGTTCTTTCTAAGCGTGTTTCTTTTTCTGTTTGGAAATTCCTAACATTATGTTAAAAAATGAAAAACAAACAGTTTTCGAAGTATAGAATTGTGTCAACTCTATGTTCCTTTTTTTTTTAACAATTAATTTTAGTTATCACCTATTCGCCGGATCGGAACTAAAAACTGGCACTTCAGGTGGCACGACGGTATGTTGATAAGTGTTACATGACTCTCACCACTCCCGCATGCACGTCATTTTGTCACGTGTCACATGTCGTGATAACATTGGCTTTCTACCCTTGGGATGAATGGATTTCTAGATATTTTTTACTAAACCCATCTTCTGAGCTTGAAATCAGCATGTTGTAGATTATGTTCTCCTTTGTTTCCTCTAATTGTCAGTTGGTGTGCATGACTGAATCGAGGGTTTGACACCCAGTACGCCCCGTAGCAATAGGCCTTCTGGCCCACGACGGCAGCAGTGGGCCCGTGCACCGCCGTTCGCGGGTCCACTGAGGCCGTCGTGGCACGAGGACCATTGCTCACTGACTGACTCGCCTTCTGAGCTGTCTTTTCCCATCCCTGTCTCAACAAGTTCAATCGACACTAGTCGTCTGAGTCCATCGATTGGCCACACTGGTCAGCGCATCCAATCCAGGGACACGGCCTGTGTGTGTTCGGTGAGCGTCGGACTGATTGGAAAAACAAAGCGGAAGCGGAAACGAATGGTGTCTCAATTTGAGGGAAACATGTGGATAGAGATAAGAACCTGTGTCTATATTTAAATGTCATTCGTTTCAGTCTGCAGTCACGCACGCGCGCGCGCGCGTGCACACACACACACACACACACAACCACACACACACACACACACACACACACACACACACACACACACACACACACACACACACACACACACACACAGAGTACTGAAGTGCAGTGTAAACCAAGTTATTCCAAGACATGTTTATTTTACGTACACATCTAAAGAAAAACTGTGTAAACAAAGACTATATTCACAGATTCATACTGCCGCAAAATACAACTTTCTTTTCTACACCACAAAATAAAAATTGGCAACGTTCTCTGACACATTCACACGGAGACCTCGCGATATCCATGTGGAAAAAGCAATTAATTTCTTTAACTTCCAAAGCCAACGGGTTCATTAAACTGTCGTCCGCTGTACTGTAGGTGCACGATGCAAGGGAGGCGACTTATCGACCATGATAGCTTGTGGTTGTGCCTGATTAGCTTGGTGTATTTGTATGAGTCAAGTTCAGCGGGTACAATCCTTCAGCTATCATGGCGGATAATTTCCGACAGATGGCCATGGAAGTTAAAGGGATTCAGGAAGGAAACGATGGACACTGTCGAATGTATATCAGAGATCATTGAGTGGTACACAAGCCACTGTCGCAAAAAGGAAAAAGTCGCTGAATTGAACATCACATGTGCTAGCAAAGTGCAGACCAGACTAATGGAAAACGCATACGAGATCCTTCAAATGCTGAGCGTAAAAACAATATTTTTAACTCATTCTGCCCCCGACACACCACAGCAAGATATGGATCGATCCTGACAGTTCAAGGGTGGTGCCAGAATAGCTTCTCGCCCATGGGCACCAAGCTATTCAGGCAATACAGTCGAACTATCATGGTCGATCTCTCTCCAGAATCGTAATACCGTCTTTAGAGGTCAACTCCAAACTTTGGGGATTCGGCCTGGGGCACAATGAGTTAATGCTGTGCTATAAACATCACAACAAAGGACACGTAACAGGAATGATTAACTTGTGACTTACAAGTAAATAATACAAAATATATACCAATGTAATCCACACCTAAACAAGTACAATTCTTTCTTCTTATCTATAGATAAACTCCAGACTCATTGTGCCCGAGGTACGGAATACCAACATTTTGGAGTTATCCTGTAAGGACTGCAAAAAAATTCAGGAGACATGATAGTTCAAGGGTGGTGGTAGAATAGCTTGGCTCCTATAGGCGTCAAGCTATTCTGCCACCACCCTTGAACAATCATGGTCTAGCCATATCTAGTTGTGGTGTGTCACGGGCAGAATGAGATAAAGTGTTTATTTCGTGCAACTTGAACAAGATAAGAACAACAATTTTAAAATTGTACAAAATATGATCACAATAAAACAGGTTTTTTAAGGACGCAAAGAATGACATTTGGTAATTATTTAAATCTGTTTGACATAATTATTTAATGACTAGGACAACTGTAAAAGTATATGTAATAATATGGTATGTCCAATTGGTTGTGTTGAATACAACACTGGCAGTGCATGCAGACTGTAATGGCAAATGATATATCACGCGGTGTTTGAGGTAGTCTGAAAGGGGGGGGGGGGGGAGGGGAGGAACTGGTGTTCCCGCTCTTTCTTCGAATAAAACTCAGCTGTCTTCTGGCGGTCGTCTTTATGAAATTTTTACCTTTAAGTCCCGTCAAACTTCAGCCGGGAGATGAATACACCATGATCCCTCTAAAGTAATGCTGACAAAAGTAGTGGTTGACTTAAATAAGCCTCACTAAAGTAGTGCCTGAAAGGGCACTGAAGTAATGAGGCACTGTTCCATGGTAGATCCATCTCCCGTACTTGTCAAACATTCCAAAATGGGAGAAATGCAGTCTTAATTCATTCAAGGCCTGTCGCATATGGATAAGCGGCAAAATATCACCAAAACGCCTCGTATCCCTAAGCGGCACGCGTGTCGTGAGTTGAGGCTGAACGTGATTCCACACAACCGTAGTTATTGAGATGATGCGCGGCGCTTCAGTTCCTGCACTAGATTCCTGGCGTAAAGCTGAGTGTGACGCGCTATCAGGTAGTGCTGCTTGTTCACCTCGATGTCGTCCACTGTAGAGCAGTCTGTGTGGTTCACAATGTTCTGGTCGGCAGGCACACGGATTCCAGCATCGTGCAGATAGTCTTGGGTCCTGTACTTGGCGACCTCCACTCTGTCTATGGTACTATTGATTTCGCCGATCAGAGACTGGTTGTCCGCCGTCCCTAAACACTGTTTCCTCGATTCCTGCACCCACTGGAGATAGGACTTGATGATGGTCAGGTCTGTGTAGGCTGTCAGCAGCATGGATGTGATCTGTGCACACAGAGAGAGAAGACGGTCACAAACACACGTGAAAGGTATTGGGTCATTCACGAGATCCAGACCAGTAAGGTGATTGCCAAGTGTGAACATTGCAAAGAAATACCCAAACAGTGCAACTACACACTGCTTAAAGCAATACAATCACACACTGCTGTCAACAGTACAAGTACACATTGCAGTACTAAAAGTACGGGTGGCTGCATGCATACGGTGGTGCTAGTAAAGACATTTTATAAGTTTCTTTGTTGTTGTTGTTGTTGTAGGTGCATGTGTACATGTTTGCGTGTTAGTGGGTGTGTGGGTGGGGTGTACAATAGAATGCCTCACATTTCCAGGGTGGCTGGTGAAGTTGCAGGGGAAAGGCAGCAGATGGTCCTGGTGAAGGCAAGCACTGTTCGCCTGATTATTCAGGTCTTTAACTTGGGGGCCAGACAGTCCATTCTGACAAACAGAAATACAAATCACATCAGTATTGTCTCTGACTTGGGAGCCAGACAATCCATTCTGACAAACAGAAATACAAATCACATCAGTATTGTCTCTGACTTGGGAGCCAGACAATCCATTCTGACAAACAGAAATACAAATCACATCAGTATTGTCTCTGACTTTGAAAACAACAGTCTATTCTGACAATCAGAAATACAAATCATCATATAAATCAATAATATCGTCTGAACAAAATATATTATTGAAAAAGTGTCTGTGATGATAACTATATCAGAAATCATATTAACCCTTTCACTGGCTTGGAAAACTGAACACGATATAACTGCAAGAGAATAGACAGTTGCGGAAGCTCATGAGGATCTATGCTTCATGCCGACACCACGCTGCATGGATATTTCGTGGACGGGCGGACCTCTGTCACTTCCAAGGTACAATGGTTTAGAAACATAGTCTGCGGCCACTGGCAGTGAAGGGGTTAAACCTACATAGAAAACATTGACACAGTCAGGTTCACTCCAGCAAAGCCTTTCATTGTTCCTTCCCACAATGTCTTTCATGATAATTCCAAATAGAAACTTGAAAAAAAAAAACTGCCAAATGAATGTCAGCACATCAATGTAGGGTTGTCTTACCGGAGCTAGCAGGCCTGCACTACGGTTTGCAGGGCGCTGTATGTCAGCTGCAGCCTCTTTGATATCATTCAATGTGACACGTGACCCGGTGGGCACAGGAGAGCCGGTCACAAGGGCAAAGGTCAGCAGAACACAGGCAACTGCAAGAAAAACCTATTACTGAGGTTTCGCTGAATAACTGAATAAGTTGCATACATAGTTATTACTGTTGCAATTAGTTCTCGCTGTTATCTTCCCCTTACGCCACTGACTGGCCAGACAAAAAGCCTGACAACAACAAAGTACAGTACTGGTTTATGGCCACACAAACCGGGACAACAGCAAAGTACTCGTTTTATGGTTAAGGACTGGTCACACAGTGACAGCAGCAAAAACGTAAAGTTTGTTAAAAAGTGATGAAGACTAGAAAATAATCAAAACTGTGAGAAATAGACCAGTATTTTTCTTTTTGTTTCTGTCTTGTTTTACATAACAAGTATTCCAACAGCGAAAAGGTCCTCTTATCTTTCTATTCTTCTGTTCACATTACCATTACAATTTTCAATCGACGTAGTTTTTTGTGTTAATGTAAATGCAAACGCGCTTATCTCATTGTGCCCGAGGTACGGAATACCCACATTTTGGAGTTATCCTGTAAGGACTGCATTAAAATTCAGGAGACAGATCGACCATGATAGTTCAAGGGTGGTGGCAGAATAGCTTGGCGCCTATATAGGCGCCAAGCTATTCTGCCACCACCCTTGAACTATCATGGTCGAGCCACATCTTGCTGTGGTATGTCGCGGGCAGAATGAGTTAACAAAACAAGGTCCACCAAAAGCCCTAAACCTACCTGGTGAAATCATGATGCGCTGTCAGTAATCTCCACAACAAGATGGTAATTTCAAGTCAGTGTTTAACTCTTGCTTTCTTTCTTTCTTTTTTAAATGTAACAAAGCACGAGCCTTTTTATAATATATTCTGTCCATGACGTAAGAGGGTATCTCCCACTTATGTCCTTGATGTGGTGTTTGACGCTAGGAGATTCCCTGGAGTTAAATTCTGTCAGTGCCGGAGTATTGTGGAAGAACCTTACCGTGATGGGCGTGATCGTCTTGATTGGTCGCCTGGTGCACGGGGATGACATCTGTATTGTGAGAGATGGAACTGATTGAAAAGTCCCCCGGCCCTGATGATCCGCCATCTCTGTCTTCTTTTAGCGTTGCTCATGACGTCAGTGGCTGAAGAGCAGTGCTATGTGAAGTGAGCAGCCCGCGCGTGTGAAACCGGATTGTAAAAAATAACATCCAACGTACACATACTACTTCCGCCATTCTTTTTCTGTGCTGGTCGATGACACTGATCGTTTAAAAATAAGTTCCATGTCTGGAGCACAACCCACACTTACGGTTCGCGGGCTGTTTTGCCTGAGTGATTACATCCCGATCACGTAATACCCATTCCTCCGCCTCACCCCTTCCCACAGCCCAAGCCCCATCCCCTCCCACACTCACTCCCAAACCCCATCCCGCTTCTACCCGCATCTCTCACCCACTCCCCCACCCCAGTCCACGTTTTGTGTCTGTAGAGCTGAAACTTCAACGGCGCTTTTGGGTTACAACATAAAGTAACTAACTTAACTTATTCGAGACGAACGACATCCGGATAAACGGCTTATGCCACGTACCCGGATGCCGTTCGTCTCGAATGAATAATGTGGGTCTTTGTTTTTTTCATCGATGAACCAATACACTATCTAAATCTGTAAAACAAAATGTCTGCCTGGTTGAGTTTTGTCAGAATTGTGGCTCATAGGGCGTTGATGCAGAATGTAACGTGCACTACAGTGGGATGTCACAAAATAAAAGCACGGTGCTCTATTGCTGGATGTTTACTTTGATTGAGTGTTTTTCTGTGGGTTATATCATCACTGTCAATGTTCTGGTGTAGTTGTTATCTGACTAGAAACGGGGGCAAATGGTATACTGAAAGTTTAAAAAATCTGCCACATGTGTCGGGCAGGTCGCACCGATTTTAGCTCCTATGTACACAGACACAAAACAGATTTGCACACCGCCCACTGCACAGAGACGAAATTGGTCCTTCCTGCTCCTATTGATATTCATCAAGCGCTAAAACTCTCGACAGATATGATTGGTGTTGGAACGCAATCTTTCGGTGCAATTTTGGACACTGGTTTTTAGATTGTTTTCTCTCTTAACTCATTGTGCCCGAGGTACGAAATACCCATATTTTGGGGACTGCATTACGATTCAGGAGACAGATCGACCATGATAATTCAAGGGTGGTGGCAGAATATCTTGGCACCTATAGGCGCCAAGCTATTCTGCCACCACCTTTGAACTAACACGGTCGAGCCATATTTTGCTGTGGTGTGTCGCGTGCAGAATGAGTAAAGCGTAGCTATTTAATCCAGTCAGTGATATCAGCGATTTTGTAAAATGTATTTTTCGCGTGCCAACAGCTGTAGTTGATACATACTCATTGTTTATTGAACACTGATCGGTAATAGCGTCGCCTCCAATAGTTCCATTTACCGGAGAACATTCAGTCTACCTGATGGGCGTGGCTTACGCCTTCTTTCTACGAACACTTTAATCCACGTCACTTCTTCCGACTTGCAAACACAGAACTACGTGGAATTTCAACAAGCAAGAAGCACAGATCTTCATGAGCCCCTGATTTAGCCAAGTCAAGTCAAGTCAAGTAAAAAGACTTTATTTATCCCACGAAGGGGAGCGTATAAATATATCAAGTGAAGTAAAAAATGGATAAGACGGACATACGCACACACAGAATTAAAAACTATACTAATACTAACAGCTATTATGATACTGACAATATACTAATACAGACATCTATGCTAATATTGACATACATTACATGTATTTACAAAAAGCTATTATCACATAAACCTTACAAGAAGCACCGTGTATGGGGCTCTATGCCTTTTGCGGATTGTTAACATCTCTTGTTTTGAAGTGAAACAAACGCCAGACTCCAAAAGCGACTTTGATATAACATTTTAAAGAATGTTGGGCACAGCGGGGGATAGGGGTGAGGGGGCCAGGAACCCACGACCCCCCTCCTCCCAGATCCGCCCCTGACTATTACTACTACTAGTAGTAGTTCTACTATTACTATTACTATGCAACGACAACAGCTACTGTTATGATAATGATTTAATGATAAATACTACTACTAACTGTTGTCGTTATTGTTATTGTTATATTGTTGTTGTTGGTTGTTGTTGTTGTTGTTGTTACTGCTATTACTGTTATTATAATTACTTCGTGACACTTTCCTCATTATCAATTTTCAGCAGTAGATCAGCAAAAGTGTCACCAGAACGCACTCTGGATAGCTTATGTCCTTCACCATGAGAAGTCTGTGTTTGTGTCTTGCCACAATAAGGAAAACCCTTCATCTCAACTCATTCTGCCCGCGACACACCACGGCAAAGATATGGCTCGACCATGATAGTTCAAGGGTGTTGGCAGAACACCACATTTGAACTATCATGGTCGATCTGTCTCCTGAATTGTAATGCAGTCCTCAAAGGATAACTCCAAAATGTGGGTATTTCGTACCTCGGGCACAATGAGTTAAAGAAGAAATATCCGAACCAAAACGTTGCGTGGCTGCTAAACGTGTCAAATGCAAATAAACTCCCAACAAAGAAGAGACAAGTAAAAATAATTAATGTCTTACATGTTTCGGTTTAGCTCATTCAGCCCGACGGCCGTATGTCCCAAATTTTGGAGGCGTCATCTAATGACTATGCACCAGTTGCAGGAGATGGATCGACCAGGATAATTCAAGGGCAGTGACAGATTAGCTTACCGCCGACAGGCGCCAAGCTAATCTGGCACTACCCTTGAATTATCATGGTCGACTCATCTCCTGCTGTAGTGCGTCAGGGCTGAATGGGTAAAACCTTTTTTATCAAAAAGAAGTGTCAAGACAGAGATGTACTGCATACACTTAGCTTTTACAGAGAGGTAATGACGAAATAAATGAAGCGAACAAACAAGTAATGGTGTTGTGCTTGCCCTTTCTAACCGTGTTTCTTATCTGTTTGGAATTTCCTCTCACAATCTTGAAAGCAAACAAATATCAAAGTATACTGACGAGCAAAAGAAATGAGACCTTTTTAGAATCATCGGAAACACTTCAGTAGTTCTGATGACTCCCAAAATGTGTTTCTTTTGCTCCTCATTATATATTACCAAGTGAAGTTTATGTTCCTTTCTTTTATGATTATCATTTCAAGTTATCCCATAATCACCATATCGGAAGTATTAAAAATTGCCTGTGAGAGGGCACGCTAGAATGGAAATAATTGTAGTTATCACCTAATCGCCATAGTGGCAGCATACAAAATCCTGTTAAGCGGCACGCTATAACTATGCTAGTGTCTCAGCACTCCTGCCAGTGCGCCATTCTTCCATTCTTTACACAAGTGAAAAAATCCCTGCTCGGTACACTTAAAAACCGGATTGACCCTTTTAGGTCTGACGCACTACAACAGAAGATGGATCGACCATGATCATTCAAGGGTAGTGCCGGATTAGCTTGGCGCCGTCAGGCGCCAAGCTAATCCGGCACTAACCTTGAATGATCATGGTCAATCCATCTCCTGCAACTAGTAAATAGGTGTTAGGTGACGCCTCCAAAATTTGGGGTTGAATGGAGTAAGCCTTTTACATCAGCTGTTCCGATCCGAATTGCGAACTAAGACGACTGATCTCGGGTCACATTTAAATGTGGGCTCTGCGCGTTTCCAGGGCCGTATTGCGTTCCTCAAGTTCGAAAACTTACTCTTCTGCGGATTCCGACCTGTAATTAATGTAAGCGTGACTTGTATGCTCGGTACGGAGTGAGGACGGAGCTGGGTACTAGATGTAGTGGAACAGAGAGAAGAACCCAACGGAGAAAGAAACACGCTTAGAAATGTCAGTTACAACGTAATCTAAGCGTGTTTCTTCTGTGTTGAGTTCTTCTCTGCATTTTACGTGCTTGGCAGTCACCTGTTTGGTCTGGATCTCGTAAAGGTGATGAGAAAGACGTCTCCACACGCATTTAGTGTAATAATCCACGTCATCTCCTCCGACTGGCAAACGCAGACCCAGTGCGCAAAAGGCCATCGGGCCGACGTCGGCACCCATGGCCCATTGCGCATAAGGGAACTCCATGTGATAATTAACAACTGAATTGCAAGAAGCACTGGTTCTCGTGCGTCCCTGTTTATATGTAGCAGAGTGCTTAACTTCTCGTCTGTTGAAGTGAAACACTGAGTGGTCTGCTTTGTATTTTAACCCGCTCAGCCCTAACACACTGCAACAAGAAAAGTGTGAATGAACCATGGCAGTTCAAGGTTGATGCTGCAGGGACCAAGCTATTCTGGCACCAGCCTTGAACTGTTGGTGTCGACCTGTCTCCTAACACTGGTACCAAAGGACAAATGCAAAGTGTGGGATTTTGTGTCCTTTGGGTGAATGGGTTGATACTAATACCATCTTCTGAGCATGAACTCAACATGCAGTATTTGGTGCTCCCACTTTTCTAATAATTGTCATCTGGTGTGCATGACTGAATCAAGTTAGTTAGTTTTGAGGGTTTAACCCTTCTCGACCCGGATCCTTACAGCAGGAGATGGCTTGAACATGATAATTCAAGGGTGGTGCCAGATTAGCTTGGCGCCTTCAGGCGCCAAGCTAATCTGGCACTACCCTTTAATTATCATGGTCAAGCCATCTCCTGCAACTGGTATATAGTCGTTAATCAACACCTCCAAACTTTGAGAAATGAGACCTTGGGGCTAAAAGGGTTAACGCCCTGTAGGCGACTAAGGCCACCTCGCGGCAGATATGACTGTATCAAGCCGTGTCACTGACTGTTTCCCCTTCAGATTTATATTTTCACTTCACTGTCTCCCCACAAGTCATGTTTCAATCCACACCGGTTGTCTCCGTCGACTACCTATAACGATTGCGTAACGATGCGAATGGGAGGCAACTGGTGTGCGTTCGGAAAATCAACCAGAAGCGGAAACTAAAAGAAAACAGAAGTGAAGTGGTGTCCCAGTCTGACATAGACATGCGGATGGAGATAACAGATTGTGTGTGTATTTATATCTGTGTACATGTATGGGTTTCATTCTGAGGTTTCTATTTTTATTACACTCAAACCTGTGTAAAGCGACCACCCAGGGGACTATCTCAAAAGGTAACCTTTGAGGCGCGCGCACACACACACACACACACACACACACACATGAACACAAAACCATCAGTCTGGGTTACCTACCATTTTATGTGAAAATGGGTTCCCATATTTCTATTTATTCTAGGCTCTGGAGTTGATGCGAATGTTTAGAACTCACCTTATAACTAAGCTTTACAACTTAAAATAAAATAGACATTTTCTAGAAACAGAGCCACTGGATGGAAAAAAAATGGGTTTTTACCCAAAAGTGGGTGCCTCTTACACAAAACTGGGATTACAGTGAAAATACCTCACTAAAGATACCTTTGGTTGATTTTACTATTATGATTGTTTGAGTGGGGTTGTAAGGGGGTTGGGGGAGGGGGGGGAGAAGTGTGTGTGGGGTGGGGGGGGGTGGGGGAGAGGGGGTCATCACTTTTGGTTTATAGAGCTGCTCAATGCGCTCTTATGAATGAAAGATTTTCATTATCAGTGGAATCAGTAGGTCATTTTAGAGGCGCACACTGAGTTGCACGTCAAACCACTCACAAATACTCATTTGGAGTGCACCAGATGGATCCAGTTGGCAAAGTCCCACATTCCACACTATAGGACAGCTAAGACTGAAAAGCAATCGTGGCGTTTATGGCGCGGTACAAGGTTTAAAACTAAGGAAATGTTGTTTTTAGAATCGTGTCGGGCAAAAGTTTTTATGAAAACTGTTTTAAAACCTCTTTTAACTCAACTTTTCTTAATGTTAAAAGTGTTTTATTGTACATTACTTAACGTCCCGACAGCAACAAGGCTTTCTCAGGACGTGCCTGCACTGCTTGTGGAAAAACAACAACATACTAAACAGAACATTGAATGTATGTCGCCAGCCGGTCAAATACATTAAATAAACCTAACACATGGGGCTTACATAAAGCTAAGACCATTTAGCAACACACATCCAATATCAAGAGCTACAGGCAGTGCAGACAGTAGGGAGAGTTTTAAAAAGGCAAATACAGCTGAATGGACAAAGGGCCGACAGAGACACATGCCCCAGAATAGAGAGAAAAACCCACCCTGTGGGGCTGACCAGGGTGCCCCTGGGAAATAAAAAGTAGTTAACCCCACCCAAGTCCCCCAGGGCAGACCCGGGTGGGGTTAAAAGTGTTTTAATTTACAAGCGTGTCGTAACTGATATGCATCTATTCCAACCAACGTATAGTGCTGGATATTTTTCCCATCCTCGCCTTTTCTCTTCGCTCAACACTCGACTTTCCAGTCCTTCCCTGAAACACCCCCAACCGGTCTGCCCTCAACACTCGACTTTCCAGTCCTTCCTTCAAACACCCCCAACCGGGTCTGCCCTGGGGGACTTTTTAGTTCCCAGGGGCACCCTGGTCAGCCCCACAGGGTGGGTTTTTCTCTATATTCCGGGGGCATGTGTTTCTGTCTACCCTTGGTCCATTCACCTGCATTTTCCTTTTTTAAACTCTCCCTACTGTCTGCGCTGCCTGTGGCTCTTGATATTCGATGTGTGTTGCTAAATGGTCTTAGCTTTATTTAGGCCCCATGTTGTAGGTTTTATTTAACGTATTGGACCGGCTGGCGACATACATTCAATATTCTCAGTTGAGTTTTTGTCACTAGCAGTGCAGGCAGGTCCTGAGAAAGTCTTGTTGCTGTCGGGACGTTAAGCAATGTACAATCAATCAACCTTCCTTCGAACGGACAGCATTCACACAAATAATACTTTACTATTACATCAGAAAATGGCCCATCCAAGCCTGCACTCTTTTAACTGCACTAAACGCCTGACTGTAGCAGACGACGCATGAAACGACGCTGACTCTGTGACGTCATTTCCATTCAATCAATTTGTGCATACAATCCAAAAGGAGATGCGGCATTGATAACATCGACAAACCTACAAAATAAAGCAACAGGTTCAACCAAAAGGTCGGGCAGGACAAAAGACAACAGCAGCCTCACCCAAAGTCTAAACGTCCTCTCTTACAATGCGCACTCATACAATCACTTCACTTCTTAGCAACCGGCGCACGAATATAATTATAGGCCAAGTCAAACTAAAACAGAAGATAGTGGCGGAAAACCCTTTAAAATAGAAACAAACAACGACGTTTCAGATCAAATATTCTTCATCTGACATGGAAACAAACGTAGAAAACGAATAGGCTAAGTCCCTGGTGAACGTATACATGAATCTTGACACTAGACATGACCTTTCTCCACATCACCCCGGAAGTACATTACAACTCAACACTTTTTTTAACAAAACAACCACACCCTCAAATAACAAACCTAATTTTGTAGAAACATCAACAATTTACACCCTGAAACAACAAAATATCCCCCCTGACCCATATCAGCTATGAAGTTATTTATAGCTGAGAAGGGTGATGTAATACATGATACATGCTCATTTTCAGGGTTCTGTGTGCACAACACACACACACACATTGCTGGGAGGGACAAGTTTTCAAACACACTACCGGCGTGTCTGTTAAACACAAAAGTGCATGTGTTAACGCCAAAATGAGAAAAACGGATTTTTTTACATTTTATGAATCTTTACCGCAAGACAATGCAGAAACAACCCTCAGAAAAAATGGGTTTCTGACTTGGGAACCCAGAATTATACACCCCCCCCCCCCCCCCCATTTTCCATAAGGATGGTAAAGACAGTCACCCATTTTACCTCTTTCGTCTACACACACACACACACACACACATACCATCACACACACACACACACACACACACACACACGCACGCACGTATGCATGCACACACACACATACACACACACTCACACACATGAAATCACGCGCGCACGCACGCGTTTACGCACACACACACACACTAACACGCACACATGCACACACGCACACGCACACACACGCACTAACACACACACACACACACACACACAGAGTCACACACACACACACACAGAGAAAGTGCAGTATACTTGTTTATTTTACTGATACATGTAAATTAATACTGTATAAACACAGCTACATTCACAGATTCGTGTTACCATAAAACACAGCTTTTTTTTTCCACACGACAAAAATGAATATTGTCAACGTTCTAATGGCTCATTCTTTGAGACCTCGCGGCATCCACATGGAAAGATTCATGAATACACGAAACGTCTTATGTAGGCTTGTCTGCCATTTTGGGCCTTCATCCTTCACTGCAAGCTGACGGAGATTCTGTTTCTAAATGGTTCAACCCCAAAGAGTCCCGGCCGTGAGAGGAAAATTGATAAAAAGTGGAGTCAACAAGAGGAATAGATCCTCATGAGCCCCCGCAACTGCGGGGGCTCATGAGGATCTATATCTCTTGCATTGGGATCGGGTTGAGTTTTCCTCCGCGTTCATACCATTAATCTGCCCAAGATTGCGGACCAGCACGACTGACACAGGCCTTATGAGATTGTGTGCACCGTATGGTCTCAAAGGCCTCTGATAGATTCAGCATGATCACATTCATGAACACATAATGTAAACACCAAAACGACAAAATCCTGAGTTGCTTTAAGATATGATATAGTTGCGGTAATTTCTTTAACTTCCAGAGCCAACGAGCGTCACTGAGCCGTAGGCGCACGTCGCAAGGGAGGCGACTCATGGACCATGATATCTGATGGAGTTGTGTCTGATTAGCTTGGTGTCTCTGTGTGTCAAGTTCAGCGGGGACAATGCTTGAACTATCACGGCGGATGATCTCTGATAGATGGCCAAGAAAGTTAAAGAGTTACAGGAAGAATAGAATGGCACATTGTCAAGTGGATATCACAGATTATTGTATAGTACACACTGGCAACACTATCACAGATCAACAGTTACTGAATCCAGCACCACATGCGCTATGATAAAGTCAGCGACTGAATATGGCACAAGTATAAGTCGGAATGTTGGAAAATACTTACGTGCTCCTTCCAATGACATCCTTAAAACAGTATTTATAAAGCTGTACTAAAAACATAATAATAACGCTGATCCTAAAAATAGTATTATAAAGCTACTATTAACATAACAAATAAAGGACACGTAACAAACATGATTTAACACATTCTACCCCAGGACCGAAATCGCCAAATTTTGATTTTGTCCTCTGAGGGACTGTATTTCAATTCTAGAGACAGATCGAGCATGGTAGTTTAAGGGCGGTGACAAAATAGCTTGGCGCCTGTGGGCGCCGAGCTATTCTGGCACCACCTTTAAACTATCATGCTCGTTCCGTGTCTTGCTGTGGTGTGTTGGGGCTGAATGAGTTAACAGTCAAGTAAATAATACAAATCTAGATCATCTCTAAAAATACAATTCTTTCTCTTGTCTGCAGTTAAACTCAGAAAGTGTTCATTTCATGCAACTTTAACCAGATGACAACACGTTTTAAATTGTTCAAATATGAGCAAAACAGGTTTGTGCGCACGAAACGAATGCCATTTGATAATATAAAGTTGTTTGAATTGCATATACATTGACATTTTATTGAATGACTAGGACAATCGTAAACTCATAGTTAATGCATATTTTTATCTATTTCGTTCTGACAAACCGCAGCCGAGAGATGGATATACCATGGGCCTTCTAAAGTAGTGCTGATTAAAGTAGTGTCTGACAAGGCACTGAACTATTAAGGTCACTAATCCTGAACCATCATGGTAGCTCCATCTCTTGCAAGAGATTCCGAAGCTGTCAGACATTCCAAAATGGGGGAAATTCAGTCTTAATTCATTCGAGGCCTGCCGCATATGGATACGCGAACAAAAGCCGGCAAAAAACTGGAGTATCCGTATGCGGCACGCGTGTCGAGAGTTGAGGCTGAACGTGATTCCACTCAACAGTTATTGAGATGACGCGCGGCGCTTCAGTTCCTGCACTAGATTCTTGGCGTAAAGCTGGGTGTGACGGGCTATCAGGTATTGCCGCTTGTTGTACTCGATGTCGTCCACTGTAGAGCAGTTCGGGCTCCTGATGGTCGGTGGCAGGCTGTTCACAATGCTCTCGTCGGCAGGCACACGGATTCCAGAAGCGTGCAGATAGACTTGGGTCGTGGACATCGCGGACGCCACTCTGCCCATGGTAGTACTGATTGCGTCGATGATGGACGGTGTCACGTTGTCTGTGGTCCCTAAACACTGGTTCCCCGATTCCTGCGCCCACTGGAGATAGGACTTGATGATGGTCAGGTCTTTGTAGGCGGTCAGCAGCATGGTCTGTGCACACAGAGAGAGAAAACGGTCAGAAACACACGTGCAGGTATTGGGGGACAGTCATTAACAAGATCCAGACCAGTGAGGTGACTGTCAATAGTGGAAATTGCAAAGAAATACCCAAACAGTGCAGTCACACACAAAAAGCAGTACAATCACACACTGCTGTTTACAGTACAACAACACACTGCTGTAAACAGTACCGGTGGCCTCAAACATATATGGACACTGGTAAAGACATATAATATATTTGTTTGTTGATGTTTATATTATGTGTATTAGTGGGTGTGGATGTGGGTGTGAGAGAGAGAGAGAGAGGGTGGGGGGTGTACAGTGGAATGCCTCACATTTCCAGGGTGGCTGGTGAAGCTGCAGGGGAAAGGCAGCAGGAGGTCCTGGCAAAGGCGTGCGCTGTTCGTCTCATCACTCAGGTCTCTGACTTCGAAGACAGACAGTCTATTCTGACAAACAGAAATACAAATCACATCAGTACTGTCTCAAGAAAAGACTAAAACTGTAAAAGGTATCTGCGGTGACAGCTCCAGCACAACTCGTGATAACCCTTTCACTGCCGAGGAAAACTGAACAAAATGCAACTGCGAGAGATATACATCTTCATGATCCCCGGCAGTTACAAAAGCTCATGAGGATCTATGCCTCTTCCTGGCGCCACGATGCATGGATATTTCTTGGACGAGAAGACTTCTGTGACCGAGTTTACAATGAGTTTTCCAAAACACAGTCTGCCGTAATTGTCAGTGAAGTGGTTAAACGTACATAGAAACATTGACACATTCAGGTTCACTCTAGCAAAGCCTTTCATTGTCCCTTCCCACAATGGCTTTCATGGTAATCCCAAATGGAAACTTGAAAAAGAAACCTGCCATATGAATGTCAGCACATCAATGTAGGGTTGTCTTACCTGAGCAAGCAGGCTCGTGAGCTTGCGTACAGCGGGCTGGATGTCAGCGATAGCCTCTTTGATATCGGTGGGCACAGGAGAGCCGGTCACAAGGGCGAAGGTCAGCAGAACACTGGCAACTGCAAGGGAAATGGGTTTCACAGTCAGTCGCTGGCTTAACTTGATCAGCTCTTACACTTTACAACAAGAGGAACACCGACCATGATCAGAAAACAGGAGGAGATAAGCAACCAAGGCGCAAAAGGCCACCAGGCCGTCGTCGACCCTGTGGCCTTAGTCCATTGGGCAGGAGGCAGAAAAACGTGCTAGAACTATGTGTCATCAATCCAATATCAAACACTTAGATCGTCCAGGACAAACGTTGATCATGATAGCTGACAAATAATATTTGACTTTGTCTCATCAAGATCTGTTACATGAGATCCACACGAAATGTTCATTGTCCATTGTGCGCTATAAAGTGCGACGCCAAATTTACAAAACAATGATCACTTGATTTTTTATTTGTTTAACCAGCCCACCTGATACTGAGGTATTGCTGAATAAGTTTCATACATAGTTTGTACTGCGACAATTATTTCTCTTCTTTCTTTTTTCTTTTCTTTCCCTTTCTCCAATTACTGGTCGCACAAACCCCGACAACAGCAAGGTACGGATATCAAAGTTAGGGACGTCACACACACAGTGACAGCAGCAACAATTTCAAGTTTGTTAAAATGCAATAAAGCCTAGGAAAAAAAACTTTTAGAAAATCGACCAGTATTCCACTTCTTGTTTCTGTCTTGTTTTACATAACAAGTATTCCAGCAACGCAAAATTCTTCTTCTTTTTTGATCTTCTTCTAATCAAATAATCATTCAACTGTATAATCGACTCTCACAAACCAGATAGGTGAGGCTAGCGCTGACAGAATTGTACACAAACCAAAGGGAATCACTCAGCGCTGGACAGACAAACAGTTAGATCCCCTGCCCCCGCCTATCAGGCACCCAATCGCCAGCCCACAGAGAAATACGCAGGTATAGAACAAGAGGATGCAAATGATCGTCTTGTTCTATACCTGCGTATTTCTCTGCGGGCTGGCGATTGGGTGCCTGATAGGCAGGGGCAGGGGATCTAACTGTTTGTCTGTCCAACGCTGAGTGATTTCCCTTGGTTTGTGTATAATCGACGTTGTTTCTCGTTTCAATGTAGAAATAAAAGTACTTAAGAGAACAAGGTCCACCAATGCCCTGAGCCTACCTGGTGAAATCATTATATGCGGTCGGTTCAAGATGGCAAATTCAAGTCAATGTTTTTTTCTGAATTTCTTTCTTTCTTCTTGCTTTCTATCTTTCGTAGTGTCATAAAGCACGGTCCGCTTTGTTGAAAGGCGCTCAAACGAGTATAATATATACTGTCCATGACGGAAGAGGGTATCTGCCAATAATGTTCTCGATGTGGTCTGGTGACGTCACGTTAGAAGATTCCCTTGAGTTAAATTGTGTGACAGTGCCGGAGTATTGTGGAAGAACCTTACCATGGTGAGCGTGGTCGTCTTGAGATTTCTGTGATTGGTCGCCTGGTACACGAGAAAAACATCTGTGTTGTGAGAGATGGAACTGATTGAAAAGTCCCCTGGCCCTGAGGATCCGCCATCTCTGTCTTCTTTTAGCGTTGCTCATGACGTCAGTGGTTGTAGCAGCGTGCTAGGCCAGAGTCAGGGCGGTAGAAAAGCAGTCCGATGTGAGGTCAGCCGCCCGCATGTGTGAAACCGGATTGTAAAAAAAAAAAACATTGTGCGTACACATACTACTTCCTATATTCTTTTTCTGTGCTGGGCGATGACACTGATGGTAAAGTTGTTCTGGAGCACAACCCGCACTTACGGTTCCTCTGCTTTTTCGCCTGAATGATTACGTCATGATCACTTAACCCCTTCACTGCCAACAAGAAGTGAACACGATCCAGCTGCAAGAGACATAGATCCTTATTAACCCCCGCGAATGAGGGGCCTAATGAGCTCTATGCCTCTTGCTGAGACCAATTTGTATCCATATTTCTTGGACGGTGTTGAATTTGGGTCGTTGAATGAACCAAGAGTTCAGAAACCAAAATTTACGTACAGTGGCAGGGAAGGGGTTAGAACCCATTTCTCCACGCCACCCCGGCCCTTCCCACAGCCCCACCCCATCCCTTCCCCCACCCAAACCAGCCCTGCTGTATTTATCATTCCCTTCTCTGCTCTACTTTACGCTCCGTTCAATCTGTTTTTAAGTCCATTACTATTATAGAAATAGACTATTGTTTATATGCCGTATTAAAACGATTTCTTTTCCAGCGGTTTTCTGACATCTTCCTATAATTGGATTAGAAATAGTTACAAATATTCTTATTCTTTTTCTTCTTAATCCGAAGAACAATTATTATTATCATTACAATCATCATTATTATCATCATCGTCATCATCATCATCATCATATTATTATTATCATCATCATCATCATCGTCATCATCATCATTATTGATACTACTAATTCTATTATTATTACTACTAGATTACACTACTATAATTAGTATTACTATTACTATATCACTACTGCTATTACTATTGTGCTTTGGGTGTATTTATGTGCTGTAAATTTTTGAATTTATATTGTCATATTTGTATTTTTGTTGCCGATGTCTAATGATTATGAATTATCACAAAGTGTCAACAGTCTTTTGTTCACAAGAGCAAAAGAAAGTTGATATAATTCCTGATACAAATTACCAA
Source organism: Semisulcospira habei (assembly GCA_036245525.1). Classification (NCBI taxonomy): domain Eukaryota; kingdom Metazoa; phylum Mollusca; class Gastropoda; family Semisulcospiridae; genus Semisulcospira; species Semisulcospira habei. The sequence goes on from BTPG01000002.1 coordinate 233,392,587, forward strand.
CTTTAATCCCTTCCCTGCCACTGTACTGTACAGTTTTGAAATCTTGGTCTATTCAACGATCAAAAGCCAACACCGTCCAAGAAACATAAATACAGATTGGTCTCAGCAAGAGGCATAGATCCTCATGAGCCCCCGCACAAACGGGGACTCACGATCTAGGTCTCTTGCAGTTGGATCGTGTTCACGTTTATTTCGGCAGTGATGGAGTTTGCAGTACAATAATAATAATAATAATAATAATAATAATAATAATAATAATAATAATAATAATAATAATAATAATAATAATAATAATATAACTCTTCTATAGCGCAATATCCCCACAAAGAAAAGGCTCAGAGCGCTTTACATCTAGATAATCTAACTAATTGAAATTAACTAACTGAGCTACCGACAACATACACAAACGCAAACATTCATAGGTCCAAATGCACACTGCTGACATAATACTAAAATAATAATAAACATATCATAAATAATAAACATTAAATACACAGATTACATAAACCAGCGCTCGCCAGACCACACATTGGCTGGATTTTAGACGTCGCAGCTGAGTACATGTATAATCACAAACTTCCTAAACCAACGCTCGCCACACCACACACTGGCTGGATTTTAGACGTCACAGCTGAGTACATGTATAATTACAAACTACATAAACCAGCGCTCGCCACACCACACATTGCCTGGATTTAGACGTAACAGCTGAGTACATATATAATTACAAACTACATAAACCAGCGCTCGCCACACCACACATTGGCTGGATTTTAGACGTAACAGCTGAGTACATGTATAATTACAAACTACATAAACCAGCGCTCGCCACACCACACATTGGCTGGATTTTAGACGTCACAGCTGAGTACATGTATAATTACAAACTCCATAAACCAGCGCTCGCCACACCACACATTGGCTGGATTTAAGACGTCACAGATGAGGACATGTGTGATCACACGCTTCAAAACAAAATCCTGGAATCCACTTCTTCCAAAACCCTCTACGCTACTATGAACACACTTCTAGGCACTTTTAAAGACTCTCCTCTCCCCAACACACACAGCAAAAACGAACTCCCCGGCCCGCCTTTTCCGCCTATTTTTCTAGCAAAATCCAAACTCTGCGCAACACACTCGATACTCCACCTTTTCCGCCTTGCCCTCCCGACCCCCCCTTTTCTGGCACTCCCCTCTCGTTCTTCCGCACTGTCTCTCAGGATGAAGTTCTTAAGACCATAAAGTCTATGTCCTGTGAACTAGACATTCTCCCAGCTTCTCTCTACTGTGACGGCCTTTCAAAACGTTTGCCCTTTATTACCGACATCATCAACACATCTCTAGAGAATGGCTCTGTCTCCGATATCTTCAAGTCCGCCATCGTCCGTCCTCTCCTCAAAAAACACAACCTCGACCCAAACGATCTCAAGAACTATCGCCCAGTCTCCAATCTATCTTTCCTGTCCAAGCTTCTCAACCATCTCAACCTCCACCTCTCCGACAACAATCTCCTCAGTCCTATCCAGTCTGCCTATCGCAAACACCACAGCACTGAAACAGCCCTTCTACATATCCTAAACGATCTGCTCCTCTCCACCGACTCGGGCAACATCTCCTTTCTTACGCTACTCGATCTCTTTGCCGCCTTCGACACTATAGATCACTCTATCCTCCTCCACCGCCTTCACCACTCCTTTGGCATCACTGACTCTGCTCACTCCTGGTTTCAATCAGTCTCTCCTACCTCTCCGACAGACAGCAGTCCGTCACCATCGACGGCGTCTCGTCTAATCCAGTCAGGCTCTCCTGCAGAGTTCCACAGGGGTCCGTCCTGGGCCCGGTCCTTTTCACACTCTACACCTCTCCTCTGTTCAACATCTTCCAGGCTCATCACATGCACCACCACCTCTACGCTGACGACTCACAACTACTAGACAAAGACAAACTCGACAACACTCAGTCACTACTGACTCGCACTGCTGACTGCTACGAAGATGTGAAAAACTGGATGACAGCAAACAAACTTAAACTAAATGACGACAAAACGGAAGCCATGCTGGTAGACACTCGCCAGAACCTCTCCCAGCTCCCTCCCTCTCTGTATCTTCAACTCGACAGCACCCCTATCCCCCTCTCTGACTCGGCCAAGAACCTCGGCGTTATCCTCGATTCCTCTCTTTCCATGACGAGCTTTGTCTCCGCCACGGCCCGGGCATGCTATTTCCACCTCCGTCGCATCAGCCAGATCAGAAAATACCTCACCACCGATCCTGCAACCAAACTGGCTGTCTCTCTCATTTTATCTCGCTTCGACAATTGCAGCACTCTCCTTTCCGGCCTTCCTCACTCCACCAATTTCACTCTCCAGCGCGTCCAGAACAATGCTGCCCGCCTCGTCCTCAGAAAGAAGAAATCGGATCACATCACTCCCCTGGTCAAAGTCCTTCACTGGCTCCCCATCCCCCAACGCATCCAATACAAGATTCTGTCTCTCTGCTACAATCCCTTAACAACTACGCTCCTGTCTATCTCTCCAACTTACTTCACCCCCACACTCCTTCCCGCTCCCTCCGCTCTGCATCCGACCCTCTCCGCCTCCACATCCCCCGCACTAAACTCAGCACTTTCGGACCCCGCTCCTTCTCCATGGTCCATCCACCTGAAACACTCTCCCATCTCTCTCCGTCAGAAACACACTCTCTCCTCCTTCCAGTCCGCCCTCAAAACTCACATCTTTCAACAGTTCTAGCACTATTACGCCATCACGCTCCCCATCCTAAGCTGACTGTCGTAATGTATTTGTGGTACGTGAGTCATTGTCAAAAGCGTGTGCATGCGTGCGCGAGTTGTGAGTGCGCGCTTAGAGTTATAATTGTTATAAGATAAGCGCATTAGAAATACCGTAATTATTTTATTATTTATTATTAGGCCTCTTTGTTCGCCTGTGGTACAGTTCTTACAGTTATGGCATCTGTACAATTGTAGGCATCTGTACCGGCGGCTGATTGTACCAAGGTATTTCAACTGGCTCACTATTTCAACCTGAGAGCCATGAATCACAGTATTCACCAGGACAGGTCTATTCCGTCCGAAGTCAACAGGCAATTCCCTGGTCTTAGAAACATTCAGTTCAAGATATGATCTGTTACAACAGTATACAATCAAATTATTACTATATATTTTATTATTATTATTACTTCTGCTGTTATTAATGTGATTAATGTTTATCTGTACCGTAGAGCTGTCCGAAGGATAGCTTCTAGCATTGTCAATGATCCTCGTCACCCACTCTCTGATCACTTTTAGTGCTACCATCAGGCAGACGTTTCAACATGCCACTTGCCAAAAAGAATGTTTTTAAGAAGTCTTTTATTCCAACTGCTGTCTCGATTTTGAACTCTCGTTTATAAAGCCGCGATAAGTATGATCTACTTAACATTACCTGTCTATCTTGTGACAGATTGCTTGTGATAGATTGCTGCAATGATAATTTTTCATGGACTGTTCTTGTAGCGTTTGTTAATGTCTTATATTGTTGTTTTATGATGAGCCGAAGGCAAATTTCTGTCGTGCTTTGACTCGAACAGACAATAAAGTTGTATTGTATTGTATTGTATTATTATTATTATTATTATTATTATTATTATTATTATTATTATTATTATTATTATTATTATTATTATTATTGGTAAAAGTAGTACTACTATTACTGCTGACAATACTACTACTGCCACTACTACAAGTAGTAGTAGCAGTAGAAGTAGTATGTATTTTTATTATTATTATATTATTATTATTATATTATTATTATTACTATTATTATTATTATTATTATTATTATTATTATTATTATTATTATTATTATTATTATTATTATTATTATTATTATTATTATTATTATTGGTAAAAGTAGTACTACGGCTACTACTGTTGACAATACTACTACTACCACTACTACAAGTAGTAGTAGCAGTAGAAGTAGTATGTATTTTTATTATTATTATCATCGTCATCATCATCATCAGCATCATCCTCATTATTATTTATATATTATTATTATTAACATCTTTACTGTTATTATTATTGTTGTATTTGAAATAGCTATGTCAACCTCTTGGCCATGATTCAGTGTGTTTAGGCCATAACTTGTTTTCCTAAAGCCAGCAGGCAACTCCCTAGTCTTAGAAACATTTAGTTCAAAATCTGATCTATCACACTAGTCAACAAGCAAATTATTACCACTAATACTATCATTATTATTACTACTATTACTGTTATTACTAGTACTGGTACTACTACTATTAGTAGCATTATAAATACCGTAATTATTATTAATTATTATTAGTACTACTAATATTATTACTACTACTGCTACTATTACTGTCATTACCATTACCAGTCTTACTATTTCTATTGCTACTACTACTACAGCATAGTACTACTATTATCATTACTAAAAACAGTAGTAATATTAGTAGTAGTAGTAGTATTGTTATTATTACTACTACCACTGTTACTACTACTAATACTAATACTACTACTACTGTTGCTGCTACTGCTACTATCTCTCTTAGTACCACTATTATTACTACTACCACTATAATTAATATTATATTCTCTCTCTCTCTCTCTCTCTCTCTCTCTCTCTCTCTCTCTCTCTCTCTCTCTCTCTCTCTCTCTCTCTCTCTCTTTCTCTCTCTCTCTCTCACTCTCTCTCTCTCTCTCTCTCTCTCTCTCTGTCTTTTTTTTTTTTTTTCACTTGCCTCCCACATTCTGTGTGTTAGAGCGGACTGATATTCTTTTGCTTTGTTTTATTATTTCAGCTCTTATTTGCCTTTGTATCATTTATAAGCTTTTTTATTTGTACTCTTTGGTATTGACATACATTAGCAATCATGGTGTATGATCGCCAGTTACATATTGGCCATTTAAATGTTTATCATTTAACTAACAAAGTTCCCGATCTGTGTGTGCTCTTGAGTCAATCCAATCCATTTCACTTGTTTGGTGTAACGGAATCGCGTCTCAATCGTAACATCAGCGATGAGGCCGTTTCTATCCAGGACTTCACTGTACTGCGCCGCGATGCTGAATACCCGGGACATACGGGTATTGCAGTATACATTCATAATTCAATTAGCGGTATTACTCGCAGGCGTGGGGACCTGGAGTCAAAAACCGTAGAATGCATTTGGGTTGAGTTAAGGGCAAACAAATCCAGCCCCGTGCTGGTCGGGTACATTTACAGGAACCCAGCATCAACATTTCAATGGTTCGACGACTTTATCGCCATGATGGATAAGGTCAGACAGTCCAGCTCTGAAATTTTGATCCTAGGCGATTTCAATATTAACATGTTTTTGAATAACCCTGCTTGGGAGTGCACCATGTCTATGTTTGGTTTAAAGCAGCTAGTTAAAACAGCAACTCGTGTTAGTCCAACTTCCTCCACCCTTATAGACCACATATATACAACTACTCAATCAAGGGTGATGGCAGTAGACGTGCTTCAGGTAGGGATTAGCGATCACTACCCGGTGTGCTGTTGCTTGGCATTAAAAGCGGATAATTCATTCCGAAAACATCAGCACACGACTATTAGATACAGATCACTTAAACACTTCAACAAGGAA
>BTPG01000002.1:233403221-233425721 GCA_036245525.1 Semisulcospira habei
GTTTCCCAGCATCACAACTGCACAAAAAAAAGAAACAAAGAAACTATCTCTCTCTCTCTCTCTCTCTCTCTCTCTCTCTCTCTCTCTCTCTCTCTCTCTCTCTCTCTCTCTCTCTCTCTCTCTCTCTCTCTCTCTCTCTCTCTCTCTCTCTCTCTCTCTCTCTCTCACCACCACCCCCCTCTCTCTCTCTCGCGTGTTGTCTAAACATATATTTCTTTTTAATTATTTTAAATTTCTTTTTTATGCAATTTATATTTTTTGATCATACGACTTGCGCTCACGTGCCGTTTCGGCGGGTGTTTCCCGTATGGGCCCGGTCGGGGCATGCAGCGCGGGTGCACCGTTTATTCGAGCGATGTGCTTAGCCTGCATGTCATTCGAGTGAAGGTATCCTTGTGGCGTGCCCCCCGGGTGGGATTGACTGGGGAGGGCTGTCCAAACGGTGATTATGACACGTGCATACATCGTATGGGTACCTGTGAGTTTTGTTAACTTATTGTTGCTGTTGGTAGTGTTGTTGTAATTGCATTCCTTTCGATGTTGTTTGTGAGTGTAATGTAACTTTGCCTGTTATTATATGTCGGTAGATGTAGCAAGGCCAGATTGGAAGAAAGGCCTGTGCGCATGTCTCAGTCCTTGATAAATAAAGTTTCAGTCAGTCAGTCAGTCAATCAGTCTCTCTCTCTCTCTCTCTCTCTCTCTCTCTCTCTCTCTCTCTCTCTCTCTCTCTCTCTCTCTCTCTCTCTCTCTCTCTCTCTCTCTCTCTCTCTCTCTCTCTCTCTCTCTCTCTCTCTCTCTCTCTCTCTCTCTCTCTCTCTCTCTCTCTCTCTCTCTCTCTCTCTCTCTGGGGTGGAGGAGCGGGGCGGGTGTAACAGTAGAAGGTCTCACATTTGTAGTGGGGTTGCCGCTGGTGAAGTGCCAGAAGAAGGCGTGAAGGCCAGACATCTTGCCGTGCTTGTCGCCTCATCTTCTCTCAAGCCTCCTGCCTGCGATTCCGCCAGCCCTGACTGACCGACCATAAATCATGATCACATCCTTATGTCTGCAAAATCGTCTTTAGCCCCTCAACTGCCGGGGCAATGCGAACGCTACCCAGCTGCAAGAAACATAAACCCTAATGAGCCTCCGCCTTGGTGGGGGGGGGGGGGCTCATGAGGGGCTAAGTCTCTTGTTAGCTCTGTGTCCTCTATGCCCACACTTGGACACATTGCATTTGAGTTGTTGACGCGACTGTCGATCAGTGTGCAATGTTTTCAGACGCGAAATCCCTGACGGCAAAGGGCTTGATGACAGTTCTTGCAAAAGTCGGAATAATAGTGCACAGAAAACATTGAAAAATGCAAGTTCACTTCTACAAAATCTTGTATTGTCCCATCCCACAATTCCTATCTTGATAATTCGATATTGAAACTTGAAAATAAAAGTGCCCTCTGACTAAATGTCAGCACATCAACGTGGAGTTGCCTTACCTGAGCTAGCTCTCGCTTGAGATTGCGTGCAGCGGGCCGGATGTCAGCGATAGCCTCTTTGGTAGCATTCGATGTGACACGTGAGCCGATGGGCACATGAGAGCCAGTCACAAGGGCGAAGGTCAGCAGAACACAGGCAACTGCAAGGGAAATGGGTTTCACAGTCAGTCGCTGTTTTAACTTGCTCTTTTCCGCTGTTTTTCAGTTTTAAAAATAAAAAGTGTACAAACAGAGCAAAAGTCTTCTAAATGATATTCATCTCCTGGTATCATCATCACTAAATTTTAACCCATTAACTGCCGACGCAATGCGATTTCCACCCAGCTGCAAAAGACATAAATCATCATGAGCCCCCGCAGTCGCTGGGGCTCATGAGGATTTATGTCTCTTGCTAGTCCCTTGTTCTTTATGCCTATTTTGCTCCCTTTTTCATTTGTGTTCTTCACGAGCAATCTGGTCAGTCTGCAGTGCTTACAGACGCGAAATCCGTCATCGCTGGCAGCGAATGGGGTAAACATCGTCGTTTCTCGTTTCAATGTAGATGCAAAGGTGTTAACAGAACGAGGCACACCAAAGCCTACCTGGTGAAATCATGATGTGCCGCTGATAATCTCCACAAAATTGCAAATTCAAGTCAATGAAATTTCTTTCTTTCTTCTCTTTTCTCACTAGACGCCGCGGCGTATTGTTGATCAGTCTCCCGCGAGTAGGCCCTGTTTATATAGTCAGCCGACAGGCTTTCTCAGTGGTGTGGTGACAAGTTTTGGAGATTTCTTCGTCTTAAATCCCTAGTGCTGAAGTCATGTGGAATAGCGTTCGATGCTTCCTTTGATTGGTCTGTTGATCCGCGGGAACTAGTTTGAGAGGTCTGGAACTTTATCGTATTAAAAAATTCTCTCTCTCTCTCTCTCTCTCTCTCTCTCTCTCTCTCTCTCTCTCTCTCTCTCTCTCTCTCTCTCTCTCTCTCTCTCTCTCTCTCTCTCTCTCTCTCTCTCTCTCTCTCTCTCTCTCTCTCTCTCTCTCTCTCTCTCTCTCTCTCACACACTCTCTTGTTATAACGGTTTATGACGTTGGTAAAACAATATCTCAGCTAAAAAATAAGAGATCAACTGATCATGACGGCATTAGCACTGCAATACTAAAACTAGCTCTCTCCCATATGCCGTTGAATCTCTGACGTATATTTACATTCTTTGTATTCGACAGGGAACATTTCCGTCCAGCCTAAAGAAAGCAAAAGTCATTCCTTTGCCCAAAACTAAAGATCTTTCTTAGTCAAATAACTTTAGGCCCATTTCCTTACTTTCGACTTTGTCGAAAAAAATAGAAAAACATATTCACCATCATTTACAGCAGTTCCTGGAAAATCATCAAGTTTTACACCCCTTGCAATCAGGCTTTCGACAACGCCATTCTTGTCATACAGCGCTGATTCATCTGATTGATAGCTGCTCGATGCAATGAACAGACTGCAAACGACAGGGACCGTATTCTTAGATTTTAGCAAAGCTTTCTACTTTGTCAATCATAATCTACTTATACAGAAACTTAGAGCATATAGGCTTAGTAGCAACGCTGTGGCGTTTTTTCAGTCATACCAAGAGAATAGAACTCAATTTGTTCTTGTAAATGGCAAACAATATGCAGAGGGTATAATTCGTCATGGTGTACCACAGGGATCAATACTCGGCCCCTTATTATTTCTCTTTTTTAAAATGATCTTCCTCTACATATTTCTCCCACTGGAGTCACCTGCAGCCTTTTTGCAGATGATGGCACATTAGACTTTTCTGATGCAAATGTTTTCAGTGTCAACCTCACCCTTCAGCAAAGTCTAAATGTTACATCAAAATGGTGTGCTGATAATTTCATGATTCCAAACAATGATAAAACAAAGTGCATGCTCGTCGCCACCAGACAAAGACATCAACTCGGTCCCCCTCATTTGAACTTGTTTCTGGGATCAGAACAAATTCAGCAAGTTAAAGAACATCGAGTACTTGGCACACACATTGATAACTGTCTCAGATGGCAGAGCCAAACAGATAAGATATGCAAGGTGGTCTCAAGAAATTTGTTTCTTCTTGCTAAACTACAATATTTCACTGACAGAAAAACAAGACATCTATTCTATAATGTACATATTAAATCGCATATTGATTATGTCTCACATGTGTGGGATGGCTGTAACGATGCAAATTTGAAAGGTTTAACTCACTCCACAGGCGAGCAGCGAAACTTATATTAGATAAAAACATTCCACAACAAAGCAGTACCGACGAAAACCTTGTATTACTTCGTATGCTCCCTCTCCGTCAACACTTTGTTTTTAATAAGTTATTAATAGTATATAAGGCTACAGTAGGAAAAACACCAGCTTACATATCTAATCTTTTCAAGACTTGTAGCACACCCTACAACACACACGTAAAAATGACCTGGTAGTTCCAAAGCCCAGAATAGACATATTCAAGACGTCTTTTTCTTACTCGGGTTCAATACTGTGGAACGCACTCCACAAAAAGATTAAATCAGCACAGTCTGTGAGCTCCTTCAAAGCCCAGCTACTACAGTTTTTACTCAGAAATAATCGAACAGATTAGATGTATCTACAAACTTTATTAATAGTATCATAAAGATGATCATTAATTCTGATTCTGTATCATACTACTATGATCTGCTATCATACATTCAACTTGCATCGTATTTGCTCAAATGTGTGCATGTGCGTGTGTGTGTGCGTGATTGTAACGCATCACTCGAGTAATAGGCATCATGTGTTATCCTTGTGCTGCCTTACATCTGACTGAATGTGTGTGTGTGTGTGTGTGTGTGTGTGTGTGTGTGTGTGTGTGTGTGTGTGTGTGTGTGTGTGTGTGTGTGTGTGTGTGTGTGTGTGTGTGTGTGTGTGTGTGTGTGTGTGTGTGTGGTGCAACGCATCACTCGAATAATGACCGTCTTGCATTACTCTTGCGTTGCATTGCATCTGGCACACATGTGTGCGTGCATGTGTCATTGTAACGCATGACTCGAGTAACAGGCATCATGCGTTACCCTTGTGCTGCCTTACATCTGACTGACTGAATGTGTGTGTGTGTGTGTGTGTGTGTGTGTGTGTGTGTGTGTGTGTGTGTGTGTGTGTGTGTGTGTGTGTTGTGTGTGTGTGTGTGTGTGTGTGTGTGTGTGTGTGTGTGTGTGTGTGTAATATTTTCAATTCCTCAATAGTTACAGTTGATGGTTAGTGTTCAATAGTTTACTTTTGAAGTTTGAACTTTAATCTGTCAGTTTTTAGTTGAAATTTTAGAGTTAATATTTTTTCATATAATCTATGATCATTTTTATGTTTTTTTTTAATCTATTGTATGTGCACGTGTGAGTTTGTGTGAGTGTGTGTGTGTGCGTGCGTGCGTGATTGTAACGCATCACTTGAGTAACAGGCACCATGCGTTACCCTTGTGCTGCCTTACAACTGACTGAATGTGTGTGTGTGTGTGTGTGTGTGTGTGTGTGTGTGTGTGTGTGTGTGTGTGTGTGTGTGTGTGTGTGTGTGTGTGTGTGTGTGTGTGCTCGCGCGCGCGCGTGTGTGTAACGCATCACTCGAATAATGCGTGTTTTACTTTATTTTTGTGCTGCCTTACAACTAGCACACGTGTGCGCATGTGCGTGTGTCAGTATGTGTGTGTGTCTGTGTGTGTATGTATGTGTGATATTTTCAATTCCTCAATAGTTACAGTTGAAGGTTAGTGTTCATTAGTTTACTTTTGAAGTTTTAACTTTACTCTTTTAGTTTTAAGTTGAAATCTTAGAGTTAATATTCTTTTATATAATCTATATCACTTTTAGGTTTATTTACATCTAATGTATGCGCACGCGTGAGTATGTGTGCGTCTGTATGTGTGGGTGCGTGCGTGATTGTAACGCATCACTTGAGTAACAGACACCATGCGTTACCCTTTTGCTGCCTTACATTTGACTGAACGCGTGTGTGTGTGTGTGTGTGTGTGTGTGTGTGTGTGTGTGTGTGTGTGTGTGTGTGTGTGTGCGCGCGCGCGCGTGCGCGAAATATTTCTGTTTATTATTATTATTATTATTATCATTTCTTTTTATTTTATTATTTGTCATGTTACCTTTTCTGCTGTTATATTTATTTAAAAAGTTATTAAGGACAGACATGTAAAAAGGCTTGCTTGCCTACTGTCTTCATCCTTAGAAAATAAAGTTTCAATTCAATTCAATTCAATTCTCTCTCTCTCTCTCTCTCTCTCTCTCTCTCTCTCTCTCTCTCTCTCTCTCTCTCTCTCTCTCTCTCTCTCTCTCTCTCTCTCTCTCTCTCTCTCTCTCTCTCTCTCTCTCTCTCTCTCTCTCTCTCTCTTTAACGGCAGGTTTGAAAAATGGCTATGTCTGTGACGATGTCAATGCCTCAACCGTTGATAAATAAAGCTTCATTGAATCATTGAATCTCTCTCTCTCTCTCTCTCTCTCTCTCTCTCTCTCTCTCTCTCTCTCTCTCTCTCTCTCTCTCTCTCTCTCTCTCTCTCTCTCTCTCTCTCTCTCTCTCTCTCTCAAAAGCCCAATTATTTATAAACAATTATAATATGTGTTCTCTCCGTAATCTCACCTCAGTGATCAAAGGTCCTCGGGCCCACGACGGCCGCATTGGGCCCACATACGGCTGTGCGTGGACCAAATGCGGCCGTCGTGGGCCCGAAGACGTTCCGCTACTGGGTACGGATGTCTACTATTCTAGTGTTAATCTGTGATACGCCCCACTGCCTCGCACAGTAACCGTGCAACGTGAAAAAAAAACTGTTGCGCCAAACCTTACCTTTATCAGAGATTCATATGGCAGAAAGGAACAAGTGACTGACGTCAAAGCGCTCTTAACACAGATCGCTGTTGCAACATCTTGAAGAGGGAACTGTGTCGGTAAAATGCAGACGGACCTTGGCCGCATGTAGAAAAAAATATATAGAAAACAGGCTTGCAAAAAGTAAATAAATGATTAATTAAACGTAAATGTAGCGTGGGCTGTGTTTCAGAACTGGAGCTCAGCATCTGTTTTTAGAATCAGGTTCTTGACCAGCACATGAAAACACCAGAGGAAGTGATCCTTTATAGGCATACTTTTCTTCAGTATTTATAAGATAAAACATTTATACATTATTATTTATAAAATAAAACAGAAGCTGGGAGATGCAATTCTGGAACACAAGCCGTACTCCCGTCTCCTGGGGTCAGTCGCGTGACTAAGCTTAGTCCTGCGCCAGCCACTAAGCAAGGTACTCCGCTATAGCGGAGCACCTTGCTTAGTGGGCTGGCACAGGAATAAGCTCGCTCATGCAACCGGGCCCAGGCCTTATTTCAGCCCCCAGGCAATACGCCCACCCCCACTCCCGGCCACACCCCCACTCCCATCCACACCCCTACTCCCTCTCCGTCGCCTTTACCACGTTCACCATCAGCATCAGCATCTCAGTAAGGTCAGCTGCAGACGTGAGCTTAAATCCTGCGCCAACGTCTACGCTAGGTGCTCCGCTATAGTGGCGCACATTGCTGCGTGGTTTGCGCAGGATCGATTCATTCACGCAAAAAAAGTCCAGCAGCAGAATATGTCATTGCGCGCACTAATTAGGATAACCCTTGTCATCCTGATACAGCTATTGTTTTAAATAAATTTGACTATGGTAGTTCTAGGGTGGTGCCAGAATAGCTTGGCGCATGAGGCGCCAAGCTATTCTGGCACCACCCTTTGAACTAAACTGGTTGATCTATCCGTAATGTAGCCTTCCTAGGACAATAAGCTTTTTTTTAATCATCTCAGGACGTTATGAGTTAAACCCGATACAACATTTTCTGCACAACTTGAGTAGTATATCCAGCACAGTTTCGCAGGACAATATTGCGGGACATTTCAGTCGCTAGAGCATCCCTTTCCATCTGAAAAAGGCATAGAGTCGCATAGCCTGCTGCAGCCACACGGCCTGATGATAACCTCTGAGGCTTACTGATAGACAGCTCAGTCTACACATTGTGGCAGTCTTTGTCATCACTCATTCACTGTCAGTCGATAAATTGTCCGGCCTTGATGGAACACGGATATGAAATAACAACCAGCAAGAGGAAAACAAAACTTCAAGAAACACTCAGATGTATGGCACATTAGGCTCTGTGTCTCTTGCAACTGAAGGTTATTGCGGAAGGATGTAAGGGCACGATTGTCATGAATGTGTTTTTGCCGAAGCAATAGGCAAAGAACACTGACTGCAGATGCGGGGGCACATTTGGTTCTGTGTTGCTTGCGGTTGGCGGTCTAGACTATATCTCGGACGGATGTCAACGTACGATGTCAGGGATGTGTTTGTTTGTTGTTGTTTTTTGTTATGTTTTTTGTTTGTTTTTGTTTTTGGGCGAAGGAAGATGTTGGTTATTGGCCCGACTGTCAAACGAGTGGGGCTTTTGGACTGAACCCCGTGCGTGTCGGTAGCGGTTTTTGTCACGATGATTCCTGTATAAGTCATCGTGACAAGAACCGCTACCGACAAGCGAAGGTTAAATCGTCATTTCAGTGCAAAATTAATGTCCATCGCAGGTTATCAGCAGTATGTGGTTGCGTGACCCACAACATCAGGCACTGACTGCGAACAGCAAAGCATCGCCCTTTACAGACTCAGCAAAGAAAGACAGCTGCTAAAATGTCACTTTCAGTTGGGTTCAGGTCGTTCAATTTACGATCTCTGCGCTCGGCAAGGCCGCCCAGACGCGCCCGCAGCCCATCCCTCAAAAATCTTTCCAGAACTACTTTTGATATCGCCCTAACATTGCTGTGTTTTACCTACTATACAAAATAATAATACAATTTAAAAAATAAAAATCCCCTCCCCATCCCGGGACATCAGCACCCAATACGGACAAGGTCATCTGGCCTTGTCCGCATTGGGTAATTTATTTGCTTGTACCACACTCTATTTATATGCACACGTTGGAAGGCGTGTTAGAGCTGATCGCTGTCATGTTGTGCCACCTATGTGTCAGGCTGTCCCAGTCCGCATAAAGTTATCGGAAAGACGTCGTCCAAAATTGGAACGCCTCGGGCGGGCCAATTGCGGCCGACGTCGCCTCGAGTTTTGAGTAGCGGGCAGCAGAGACTTGAAGGCAAGACGGGAAGATGTTCCCAATGTTCCCGACAGCGCTGCAACCTTCTTCAGGTCTCCGTGCATCCTGCCGCTATCCAGAAGGTCCCGTGGGCTTTTATCATCCTCACCTCAACACCGCGTCACATACTGCACGCGAGGAAGACTAATCTGACCATCTCTCTTTTTTTCTTAGCTTGACTTCGCGAACGAAGATTTTATAGGAGTTGCCCACGACGTCTGCAGGCTTGTTCGTGGCTGCGGAGGCCAATCCGGGACAGGCAGGTTCGACCGCAGTGGCTGCAGGGGGAGGTATGGCCAGGGTTCTGAGTTGCGGCATCTCTGTTTTTTCTACTGAGCCGCTTGTCCTTAAGGCTAGCTCTGCGAGAGTCCTCAAAAGAGACAGCTGCCTTGTAAATGGTGGAGCGCCAGGTGTCACGGTCCGCAGCAAGCGAAGACCACTGGTGGTGGTCGATTTGGCAGGCACTAAGTGACTTCTTGAGACAGTCTTTGTATATCTTCTTTGGTGCCCCTCTGTCACGGTGTCCAGTAGCAAGCTCGCCGAACAGGGTGATCTTTGGTAGGCGATGATCCTCCATCCTGGAGACATGCCCCGCCCAGCGGAGCTGTGTCCGCAGCAGCAAAGCCTCGATGCTCACAGTTTCAGCCTGTTCAAGGACCTCGACGTTGGTGACATAGTCACTCCAGTGAATGCCCAGGATGGTGCGCAGGCAGCGCTGGTGGAAGCGTTCGAGGAGTCGTAGTTGGCTGCGGTAGAGGGCCCAGGACTCGGAACCATACAGCAGGGTGATGAGGACCACAGCTCTGTACACGCTGATCTTGGTGCCTGTTTTCAGCTGTTGATTGTGCCACACCCGCTTGAAAAGTCGCCCGAAAGCGCTGTTCGCTTTTGCCAGCCTGCTGTCAAGCTCCTTGTCCAGCTTGGCGTCCGACGTGATAATGCAGCCAAGGTAAGTAAACTGGTGCACTGACTTTAGTTCAGACTCGCCAATGGTGATGTGAGGAGGGCGATACACTGTCTTGGGTGCCGGCTGATGGAGGACCTCTGTCTTTTTCAGACTGACCTCGAGTCCAAAGAGCTGGGCAGCGTCTGCGAAGCAGGACGTGATGCGCTGCAGGGCTCTCTCTGTGTGTGCAACGAGGGCAGCGTCATCAGCAAAAAGCAGTTCACGAATCAGTTGGTCTAGGGTTTTCGTGTGGGCCTGCAGTCGTCTGAGGTTGAACAGGCTGCCATCGAGACGATACATGATGTACACTGCATCGTCATCATCGAGGTCCACTGTGGCCTGCTTCAACATCATGCTAAAAACGATGGTGAAGAGGGTCCGTGCCAGCACGCAGCCCTGCTTTACGCCGTTGAGAATAGGGAATGGTTCTGAGAGGTCATTGTTGAGTCTGACCTGGCCTTGCTGGTCCTCGTGTAGCTGGACAATCATGCTGAGGAACTCTGGGGGACAGCCAAGTCGCTCCAGGATCTGCCACATGACTTGCCTGCTCATCTGACCATCTACAGTCATAACAAATATCCCAATATGAGCTCCAGCATCTGGGGGGTTTGGGCGTTTTATTTGTTGGTTTTTTGTTTTTTGTTGTTGTTGTTTTTTTTTTGGAGGGGGGGGGTTGTTGTTGTGTTTGTTTCGGGGTTTTTGTTTGTTTTTTGTTGTTATTGTTGTTGTTTTTGGGGGGGATGGTTTTGTATTTTTATTTGTTTGTTTGCTTGCTTGTTTGTTTGTTTTTTGTTGTTTTTAATTTGTTTGTTTGCTTGTTTGCTTGTTTGTTTGTTTGGTTTTTTTGTTTGTTTGGTTTTTTGGGGGGGGGGGTTTGTTTTGTTTTGCTTTGGGTTTGTTTTTGTTTTTGGTTTGTTTGTTGTTGTTGTTGTTGTTGTTTTGGGGGGGATTGTTTCTTTGTTTGTTTGTTCGTTTATTTATTTGTTTGTTTGTTTGTGTTTTTTGTGGTTTGTGTGGGTTTTGTTTTTGTTTTTTGGTTTTTTGGGAGGGGGGTTGTGGGGGGGGGGGAGGGTTATGAGGAGATTTTATGAGGAGAATGGTATGCCTGTTGCAGATAGAGTAATTGCACCTTGTCCGAGTATGACGTCATGAATGACGTCCGGCTTCTCAGGTCTTGATTGAAGTCTGTCACCAAAGCTAATTATGCACAGGATATGTGATATTACTAGTTTCATTGCCTCCCTTTTCCTGTTGGTGTCTGTAAGGGATTTTGGGATTCCCGACTGTTAGCCAGGTTTCTGTTGCATAAGTGAACTTACATTATACGCACGCCGTTTTGCAGCGTTTTGTGTAGTGGAGTGCAGAGGACTTAACTCCTTGTGCCCGAGGTACGAAATACCCATATTTTGGAGTTCCCCTCTGAGGACTGCATTCAGGAGACAGAATGACCATGATAGTTCAAGGGTTGTGGCACCACCCTTTGAACTATCATGGTCGAACCATATCTTGCTGTGGTTTGTCGCGGACAGAATGAGTTAAGCTCACTCATACAACCTAGCTCGAGCGGATGGCTAGCAAGTAGCGAGCTTAACACATTCGAGACGTGCCGCAACCTGATTCGCGGGTTGCCGCATACGCTGTAACAACTGACCAATGAACTAATTTCGATTCTCACCTGTGACACCTGCAAGCACGCACACAGCGCATGTGATGTCGGGCTGAGGCGTGGGACAATGGCGACTCAACTCTCGACCTATATGTCTCTTGCTGAGACCAGTTTGTATCAATCCATCCCTCCCTGATCACCTCGGTGCAGAGGGACACAAAAAATGGACAGTCTGTATCAATCCATCCCTCCCTGATCACCTCGGTGCAGAGGGACACCAAACAAAATGGACAGTTTGTATCAATCCATCCCTCCCTGATCACCTCGGTGCAGAGGGACACCAAACAAAATGGACAGTTTGTATCAATCTATCCCTCCCTGATCACCTCGGTGCAGAGGGACACAAAAACTGGACAGTTTGTATCAATCCATCCCTCCCTGATCACCTCGGTGCAGAAGGACAAAAAAATGGACAGTTTGTATCAATCCATCCCTCCCTGATCACCTCGGTGCAGAGGGACACAAAGAATGGACAGTTTGTATCAATACATCCCTCCCTGATCACCTCGGTGCAGAGAGACACAAAAATGGACAGTTTATATCAATCCATCCCTCCCTGATCACCTCGGTGCAGAGGGACAAAAAAAAATGGACAGTTTGTATCAATCCATCCCTCCCTAATCACCTCGGTGCAGAGGGACAAAAAAAATGGACAGTTTGTATCAATCCATCCATCCCTGATCACCTCGGTGCAGAGGGACACAAAAAATGGACAGTTTGTATCAATCCCTCCCTCCCTGATCACCTCGGTGCAGAGGGACACAAAAAATGGACAATTTGTATCAATCCATCCCTCCCTGATCACCTCGGTGCAGAGGGACACAAAAAAATGGACTGTTTGTATCAATCCATCCCTCCCTGATCACCTCGGTGCAGATGGACACAAAAAATGGACAGTTTGTATCAATCCATCCCTCCCTGATCACCTCGGTGCAGAGGGACACAAAAATTGACAGTTTGTATCAATCCATCCCTCCCTGATCACCTCGGTGCAGAGGGACACAAAAAATGGACAGTTTGTATCAATCCATCCCTCCCTGATCACCTCGGTGCAGAGGGACACAAAAAAATGGACAGTTTGTATCAATCCATCCCTCCCTGATTACCTCGGTGAAGAGGGACACAAAAAATGGACAGTTTTTATCAATCCATCCCTCCCTGATCTCGGTGCAGAGGGACAAAAAAAATGGACAGTTTGTATCAATCCATCCCTCCCTGATCACCTCGGTGCAGAGGGACACACAAAAATTGACAGTTTGTATCAATCCATCCCTCCCTGATCACCTCGGTGCAGAGGGACACAAAAAAATGGACAGTTTGTATCAATCCATCCCTCCCTGATCACCTCGGTGCAGAGGGACACAAAATATGGACAGTTTGTATCAATCCATCCCTCCCTGATCACCTCGGTGCAGAGGGACACAAAAAATGAACAGTTTGTATCAATCCATCCCTCCCTGATCACCTCGGTGCAGAGGGACAAAAAAAATGGACAGTGTGTATCAATCCATCCCTCCCTGATCACCTCGGTGCAGAGGGACAAAAAAAAATGGACAGTTTGTATCAATCCATCCCTCCCTGATCACCTCGGTGCAGAGGGACACAAAAAATGGACAGTTTGTATCAATCCCTCCCTCCCTGATTACCTCGGTGAAGAGGGACACAAAAAATGGACAGTTTGTATCAATCCATCCCTCCCTGATCACGGTGCAGAGGGACAAAAAAATGGACAGTTTGTATCAATCCATCCCTCCCTGATCACCTCGGTGCAGAGGGACACAAAAAAATTGACAGTTTGTATCAATCCATCCCTCCCTGATCACCTCGGTGCAGAGGGACACAAAAAATGGACAGTTTGTATCAATCCATCCCTCCCTGATCACCTCGGTGCAGAGGGACACAAAAAATGGACAGTTTGTATCAATCCATCCCTCCCTGATCACCTCGATGCAGAGGGACAAAAAAAAATGGACAGTGTGTATCAATCCATCCCTCCCTGATCACCTCGGTGCAGAGGGACAAAAAAAAATGGACAGTTTGTATCAACGTTTCTTGGACGGTGGTGGCTTTTGGTCGGTAAATGAACTAACAAACATTTCAGAAACTAAACTGTACGTAAAGTAGCAGGGAAGGGGTTAAGCAAGCATCTGCAACCCACTCTGGACCCTGATTGCTGTCAGCTTCGAGACCGTTTTCAGGCTTCAGTGGTGCTATGGAGCGAGTCATTGAGAAAAAGACAAACACTGACTTATCTTCCTGGTGCTGATAGAGTCAGTCTGGTCGGGATTCCCTCTTAGTTTCAACACGGGTCGCAAATACCGGCACACAGAGTCGTCTGCTAAACCGGCTACAAGCAATGAAAAAGGCGATACTTTTTAGGTTTTTATCTTTTTTTTAGCCTCCATTCTAAACGTGTGTGTGTGTGTGTGTGTGTGTGTGTGTGTGTGTGTGTGTGTGTGTGTGTGTGTGTGTGTGTGTGTGTGTGTGTGTGTGTGTGTGCGTGCGTGCGTGCTTGCGTAGGTACGTGCGTGTCAGTGTGTGTCTACCATTCTGAAAAGATCTGTATTTTTCGGGTATTTCTCGGGTCGAACACCTTCACTAGCAATACGCTCTCGGGCCGACGTCAGCCGGCAGTGGGAACGCACAGTCGTGCGCGGGTCCATAGCGGCTGACGTCGGCCCAAAGACCTTTGCTTGCATGTATCATGAGTAAGCAACTTAGTCTGTCACTGGTGAATTGTAAAATAAAATTTAAAAAATAAATTAACGTCCAATATACAGCACGTACAGACGAACGAAATCTCAACAACAGCCAAAAGTCTTAAAGAAAACGCCTGAAGGGATTGGACAGTGAGGCGAAATTTCCCTAGTCTGTCACCGCAAAAAAAAAAATGTCTGTATCATACGAAACAAGCTAGTAAAATAGTCATGACGGTAAATAATTTTTCATATTTGTATTATCAGTATTAGATACTACGAGATATTAAGTCCCGTGGCAAGATATAAGTGGCTCTTCCTCACATCCTCATCCTGACCCCAAAACACTAGACGTGTAAACACAAAAATAATGTAAACACAAAATTAGTGTAAACAAAAAAATTTGTGCGACACAAAAATAAACAACGCTTTAAAACAAGGACGTCACCGGTGCTGTGTCCTGTTAGTAGCATTACAGGGGGAGGGAAGCAAAGTTCTAGCACGAGTTCTGTGCCCCTTGACTCGCTCCGAGCGTCAATAGGACGTTACGCCTTTATGTCCTGATACATCCCAACATGACAATAATTTGAACATGGTCAATCTATCTCCGGAACTGTATTGTAAACTTCCTAGCACAACTCACAAATGTGAAATAATTCATCCTCAAGATTTAATGGCTTAATAATAATAATAATAATAATAATAATGAGTATTTATATAGCACTTAATCTTAATCAAAAGTTCTAAGCGCTTTACAATTTGTACACAAAAATACAAATACAATGACATATGCACATAACAAACAAAACACAATACCCGAACACACCACTTTTACAATGAACTAAAATACATAATAATTTATGTTCTAATTAACATTCAATCTAAACAAGGATGACTTACAGAAATACAACTAAGGCATCAAACACTGGCAATTATTTAAAGTAAAGCTTGAAGAGGTGAGTTTTCAACGACCTCCTGAAGTCAGAGACAGACTCACTGTTTCTGACCTCAAGAGGAAGTGTATTCCATAACACTGGGGCTTGATAAACAAAAGTGCGCTGACCAAATGTTTTAGTTTGGAAAGAAGGTACACTGACACAGCTTCCGTTTATCAGAAGATGAGCGGAGCTCAGGAGAGGGTGTATACACGTGCAGCAAAGAGGACAAGTATTCTGGGCTGGTGCCTGAAAGGCAGGTAAAACAGATTGACATAGCTTTGTATTGTATTGTGACACGTTTCATATCCTATGGGGCGCTTCTTTTCTCTTGTGGTAGCATCGCACATTCGCTTACCACTAACTTATGTATAAGAACTTCTCTGCAGCTGCTTTTAGAACTAGGCAGTGAAAAATAAGACCAACAAGCAGAGCTTATTGTCCCATTCAGAAAAAACAGTGCCTTGTGTGGTGGCTGCCGGTCATTCATTGTCATATATTTAAATAAACAGTAAGAGTTTCTTTTGCTCGTCAGTATACTATTGAGACTGGCAGTGGGTTAGTTCCTGTATCAACTCTGTACACAATAAAGCTTTCTCAAACTACATTTCCATAAGCACGAATCCAATACGAATACGATCCGAACCAGATGCGAAGATGCAATTTTCCTTGGAATCAAACTAAAGTGTTTCTGATGATTCCGTATGTCGCATTTCTTTTGCTTGTCAGTATAAGTTGTTTTACAATACACTCAATATGTACATAGATGTATTATTACACATAGCCGTACGCACGCGCACACACACCTCACCCATTGCTTACGTAACGCAGTGTCAAGATCGGGGTTGGAACCTTTGACCCCGCCACATTTACGGTGCATGATATGTCTGATAATTCAATTGTGGAGACCGGCTGAGCCTGGAAAATTGTTGAATTCGACACAGAATAACTATATACATTAAGTAAGACGTTGGTTTTATCAAGGCTGACTCAGGAGTAAACATGCAGTAAGGAACGTCTTCACTCTGCCTCGTCATCCATTTAACACGTCACTTAACTAGTTTACTGTTGGGAAAGCGCGTCGTCAGTTTTGATAACTTTCCCCTCGCTTGACCGATGGCCGGGAATAGGCAAACACCATCCAACTGGACAAGGCCAATAACCTGATGGACACACGCCGAGAAAGGGCATCATGATGTTCTTGCTCTTACTTGCACTAATTATATGCGTGGGCCTTATATGAGTGTCGGCTTCACTTTGTTGTGACTTCAAAAAATAATTTGTGGACGTTCGCAGTGAAGGGTTTAACCCTTAGATTGTCGGTAGCGGTTTTTGTCGATCTGTCTGTCCGTCTTGCCAGGACGCAACATCCCAACACCCAAATGCATGAGGCGTATACAAAGTAGCGTCCGTCAGCAAGAGGCATAGATCCTCATGAGCTCCAGCAGTTGCGAGGGCTCATGAGGATCTATGCCTCTTGCTGGGACCACTTTGTTTGCACGTTTCTCGGACGGATTGATGTCACTGGTGTTAAATGAAGAAAGATTTCAGAAAGACAAGTGCGAGCACTAACAGTGAGGGGGTGGACACCGGTGCTGACTTACGCACGCGGTAACACTATGGTCTGCAGGCTCCCCCACAGCAAGCAGCCTTGTCGCAGGCAGTGTTCACGCCCGCACAGATAGTCTCCAGATTCGAGTTTGCGGCACTGCCGTGAACTTATTGTGAGAATGAACATCGCGCTATTTTACGCCGCATAGCTGGGACGGTCGTCGAATCGCGCGTGTTGACAGCCATGGATGTCTGGTTTGGGGCTCGGTGGTCGAGATTTATCCCTCCTGCGTAAACATAGTAGCATAGAGGCAACACTAGCCAGCAAGATACATACAGATTCTTATGACCGCGCCTACTCACTAGACGCGTATGAACATATGCGACTCTTGTAGCTGTCGAAGTTTTGCCTGTGTTCTTTTCATCACCGCAACCTCCTTAAACTACGTAAACATTGCAGCATGAAGGTAATTCGACTCAGAAATACACATAGCTTCTCACAAGCCCCCGCACTCTGTGCGGAACTCATGAACTATGTTATAGAACATTGCTAAATAGTGAATGTCATCTGTCTGATGTAAACACAAGAATATATTTACACTCGTGAAAGTATGCGGTAACAGTGGAATAAATGTTTATTGATAGAAAGTATGCAGTAACAGTGGAATGAATGTTTATTGATAGGTTCACTTGTCTCTGTGCACATCAGACGGAACAGAGTAGAATCTTCTTCCGTACCATCTGACGACAGTTCCGCTGAAAGCCTTCAAGGCTGGCTCCCGTACTGCCTCCATAACCCTGTGCCTGCCTCTATCAATATGCTGGTCCTTACATAGAAGAAGCTGAGCGAGCTGATTCAGTGTCCTTAGTGATAGACGCGTTGACAGCAATTATAAACAAACCGCTTTGCTGGAAAAAGGGGACACAAACAGAGAATAGCGCGAGCTCACAGAGAATCAAAATGATTTGGTTTTTCAGAGTCTGAGTTAGAACTGCGCAACTGCACCCCGTCATTTCTATGGTCATGCAGACAGCGGAATAAATAGAGCGAGAACAATCGCTTTGTTTGTTTGTTTGTTTGTTTGTTTGTTTGTTTGTTTGTTTGTTCTTTTCGTTTGTTCGGTCGTTGTTCCTTTCTTCTTTTCCATGTTTACTGTATACGTCGCAGAACTCCCTCACAAGCAGCCACATGACGAGTGTATGCAGTACAAGTGTCGTTGGTGTTGTTCCGGTTGTTCTTTTTAGATTACCGATTACTTTAGTGGTGAAGACGGTTTTGAGTTTGGTATTATTAAATTAATCTCGATACCATGGCATTATTACCAAAGTCTAAAAATGATTGTCACGATTGTGTACGCCCCGTCTCGTTTCAAACGCGTCAGAGATCACGTGATGTTTTAACTGATTTCGCAGTGTTGCGGCCGCACTGTTTAGAAGCGTGTACCCAATCTCCTACGCAGAGGCTGACCGCGCTCGCTGTCAGTCCATTCCAAATGTAGTCATTTGGCTGGCGAGGTTAGTGTGTGTCGTCATCTCCAAATGGCGGTAGCACAAGGGGAGAAAACTGAAGTTATGATAAGAGGTGTGCCCCTGACTCGGAGCGTCAAGACTCAATAGGATATAATTATGGACGCTCAGGGGAACAACTCTTGTGATAACTTTGGTTCTCTCCCCCTGTGCTATGAGCAGAGTCACTTTAATGCAGAACTGTAATCAACACACATTCGCTCAGTATAGTTTTCCTTCCGTGTAGGGATGTGACATGGAAACACACAAATCATGTCTGAGAACAGGTTGGGTTAACGCAGCAGACGATATCCGGACCATCCGTTAACCCTTTGGCTGTCGTTATCAGTTTTTGTCGCGATGATTCCGACAAAAATCAATACCGACGGTCAAAGGGTCAACCTTACTGACTTCAAAAGATAAGTAACGTTTGGTCTTTCTTGTTTGTTTGTCAGCTTTCAACACCTTAGTGCACTGTTTCGTGCTCGTCCTTTTACAACGAGTTTCTCTCATTGCCAGCTATTCTGGCACCACCCTTGAACTATCATGCTCGACCTGTCTCTAGAATTGTAATACAGTCCTTCAGAGGGCAACTTCAAAATTGGGGGATTTCGGTCCTGGTGTAAAATGTGCTAAAGTCCGAATGCTTGGCAGTCGTGCTAATAACGAACATCTTCCTTCGGCAAAAACAAATCCCTGACAATCGCACACTAACATCCGTCCGAGATCAAATCAACACCGTCAACTGCAACAAACACAGAACCTAATGTGCCCTTGCATCTACAGTGGTTTATGGAGTTCTTTGCCTCTGGCTGGTTCGTATTTCATATCCGTGTTCCTTCACCGCATAATTTTTTTTTTTTAACTGACTGACTGACAGCGAAGGCATTATACTCTCATCTATTCCTTGTCACTGTGCCACAGATCGGATACCTTGCTGATGATTTTATTTTTCAAACAAGAGCCACAACCGTGCAAGGAAAATAGATACCAAATGGTCACAGCAAGAGGCTCATGAGCCCCAGCAGTCATGAGGATCTATGCCTCTTGCATTTGGTTCGCGTTCACGTTTTTTCTCAGCAGTGAAGAGGTTTAACCCATTCTACCCCAGACACACCACAGCAAGATAAGGACCGACCATGATAGTTCAAGGGTGATGCCAGAATAGCTTGGCGCCTATGGGCGCCAAGCTATTCTGGCATCACCCTTGAACTATCATGGTCGATCTGTGTCCTGCACTGCAATGCAGTCTTCAAAGGCGAAATTTGGGGATTTCGGTCTTGGGGTAGAATGAGTTAAGGCAAAGACTGGCACCAGGTGTAGATGGTATTGACCGGCACAGAAAGGTCAGAGTCATGACCGGCACAGAAAAAAAAAAATACTCGGGGAAGTACTTAACTATTTTGGGTTTACGCATGACTATTTTTTTTTTTCTTCTAATTCTGTTTCATAAGTAGATATAGATGCGGCCAACGTCAGGCTGTGTTTTACCGCAGCAGACTCCCACTTAAGATGTTAAATGCAGTTCCTTCTAGAATACACTAACACTGTCGCACCACTTCAATCAAATATGGGTAGGTCCATTACAGTATATAAAGGCTTATCAATCTATGATCAGAAGAAAAAAAAAAAAACCTCCGTACTGAAAGACATTCACTTGAATTTGACTTTTTTTAAAAATCCAAACCAAAAAGGTGACTGCCAATTTGACTTTGCCATCTTGTGGAGGACAAAACTGACATCGGGTGATCATTTCACTAGGTAAGCTGAAGGCTTTGGTGGTACATTGTTCTGTTAACCCCTTCACTGCTGAGAAAATGCGAACATGATCCAACTGCAAGAGGCATAGATCATCATGAGCCCCCGCAATTGCGGGGGCTCATGCAGATCTATGCCTCTTGTCGACACCACTGTGCATCCGTGTTCCTCGGATGGCTAGGACTTCTTGGCGCTGAATTAACGAAGATGTCAAAATGACAAACTGAGTCCTCTGGCAGCGAAGGGGTTAAAATCTTAAAACGCATCTACATTGAAACGAGTAACAGCAGCGGTTTTAGCATTTAGCTGTCACGTGAACAGAAGATAAACCTAACTAAACAGATGACTGCTGTGATCGTATACGTTTTATTTTAGCACTCTCCTTAAAGGGGCACAACCGACCTTTTCTAAGGCTTCAGTTTGCAAAAAGCTTTTACTGGGCTTCAGTATACATACCCACTTAGACAGTGACCACCCTATTGCCCTACCAAATGCTTTCTTTCGTCCGTTCAAAGCGAAAAGAGGCCCACCGGAATCTTCTGACGAGACACGTAACAAAATTGCTTCTGATAGGCGATGGAAGCCGACGTCATAACTATTCTATACTATTCTGCATAATTATAATCAATCAGAGACAAGATGGCGGACGAACCAGCGAAGAAAACAAGAAAGTCACAGTATCATCGAGTCGCGCGACGACATTGACAGACTCGGTAATTGCGGAAGAGAAGAAAGAGGATGAGAGACAAGATACCACTAATAAGTAGAACTGACATCGGACAAGGTATTATGGACATGTGGCAACGCGTAATGCAAGAGATTGGCTTGACCGCCCACCCGGGATTTGTCACTTTCCTGCTGAATCAGTAAGTAATCTACGGTCTTTGTCGATCTCCCTATAGTTCCGCGAGCGCTAGTGATTTTCAGATTTCAGTCATGATCTTCAGTACAATTTATCTCTTACTTATTTCGAAAGATTTAAAAACTTGTTTTATATTTACGAGCTGGTGATCACATTTATGCTGCAGAGATCTCCGGAAAACTTGTTTGTCAAAGATGCACATCGCGGGTCGTAACATGGTTCTGATTGTCTGTGCCGGCTCTCATTCACTCTATTCAGAGAGGTAGTGTCTGCTGCGAGGGTAAATCTTTGTCGTTTCTAATGATGCTTTACGTAGACCTCGACGTCGGTGGGAGACGTGAAATTGACTGCAGTGCAGAAAGTCGGCATAATTACCAATGTTTTGTTTCAATGATGGAAGACTGACAGTGCGTGTTTCCGAGGGGTACAGGATCAAAGGTCAAAAGGCACCGTGGACGCACGCTCACAGTTTGCGACTAAGCGGCGCAAACACGTAAGCCTTCGGTGCACTACTGTACGCAGATCGTTCCTAGTGTTTATGTACAGTGTGTGAGTGAATGCGCGTGATTCACGTGAGCGTGCTTGTTGGGTTCAGTTCGCGGCTATGTCCTGCGCATTGAGTTATATTATAAATATGAGAAATGCGCCATATAAATATTATGTATTATTATTATTATTATTATTTGTCATGCCTTGATCAGGCAGACGAGCTTTGTGGGTACTCCGTAGTGTCGTAGGAGTTTCCATAAAGTCTCTCGGTCCACGCTGTCAAATGCTTTCTCGTAATCCAAAAAGTTGACGTACAGCGGGGAGCTCCACTCCAGAGACTGTTCCACGATAATGCGGAGAGTGGCGATCTTGTCTGTACATGATCGTTTTTTTCCTAAATCCTGCTTGCTGGTCTCTCAGCTGGGGGTCGACGGAGCTCTTCATTCTCTCCAGGATGATCCTGTTGAAGACCTTTCCTGGCACTGACAGCAAGGTGATTCCTCTGTAGTTGGAACACTTGCTGAGGTCGCAATTCCTTGGGAAGCTTGATTAGGTACCCCTCCTTCCAGTCAGCCGGCATCACTTCCTCTTACCAGATCTTTTCAAACAGTGGGTACAACAGCTCTACTGTTGTCTCTAGGTCTGCTTTCAGAGCCTCCGCTGGGATGCCATCTGGCCCTGCTGCTTTGCCGTTCTTCAAAAATGCCACTGCTCTTCTGATTTCTTCCCGGCTGGGTCTGTCACAGCTGATGGGTAGGTCATTCTCTGCTGGCTGGATGTCTGGGGGGTCGGGTGGGGTGGGTCTGTTTAATAACTTCAAAATACTCGGCCCATTTGTCGAGTTGGTATGCTCTGTCTGCAATAGGCTTGCCTTCTTTGTCTTTTACTGGTCTTTCTGTATGGCCATACTTGCCCGACAATCTTCTGGTAATGTCGTAGAGCTGCTTCATGTTGCCGTTGCCTGCTGCCTTTTCTGCCTCTGCTGCCAGGCTGTCTGTGTAGGCCCTCTTATCTGCCCAAGTTGCTTTGTGTATTCTTCTGTGTGGGAAGATGCTGCCTCCAATGACTCACAAGTCTGTTTAGAGCACAAAAGTCTACAAACCTCTCCCCGTTCTTACTCATCTCCCCTAGTGCCTGTCTCCCCATCACCTCTTCGTATCTGGTGTTGTCCTCCCCTATTTTGGCATTAAAATCGCCCATGACGATGGTAATGTCTCGCTCCGCACATTTGTCTTGGCGCCTCTGCGCGCCAAGCTCTTCTGACACCACCCTTGAACCATCATGGTCGATCAGTCTCCAGAAATATGACGTACAGCTCACAGAATATCTGCAAAATTTGACAATTTCGTCCTCAAGGCTTAATGAGTTAGACCAGCGTCTGACTGAGATACACATTTCCCTTGCAGTTGCCTATGTTCTGCTGACTTTCGCTCTTGTGGCCGGCAGGCTCTCCCGTACCCGTGCCCAGAC
>BTPG01000002.1:233430721-233558221 GCA_036245525.1 Semisulcospira habei
AAGACCGACGTGAACTGACCTACGCGGCAGCGGTCAGGTCCACATCCATGGCCAGGGTCAAGACAGACAAGCCTGCTGGAGCCACTGCAGCTGCTCCGACACGTACACAGGCCAATACTTCGTCTTCTTCTTATCTCATTCCGCTACCTCAGCTTCCCAAACAAAGGTAAGCGGAAAACATAAACAAAAGGGACAGGAATATCGCAATTTCAATCAACGAAAAAACAACATTCGAGATGACGTCAAATGCCAAAATGCGTCATCATCTCAATCAAAGACCGTAACAATGCCAAGAGTAGCAATATTTCATGATTCCACTTTGAAAGGCGTGCGCTCTAACCAGATTGGAATCTCGTACGGTTTGTCTGTATCAAAGATAAGCACCTTCACCGTTGAAGACATTTCCAAAGCTACGGACAGCATCAAGGAAGACGTCGATGCTGTCGTGATACATACTGGTGTAAATAACATTAAATCTTCAAATCCACGCACTGCTGGGAAATCATTTGTAACAGCAGTGCGTGATCTGAAAAAGAAATTTCCGGCAGGCCATATAGTAGTCAGCAAGATCGCCCCATGCAGGGATATTCAACTGAACATAAAACGTGAGATTTTCAATGCCACGGTGGTGTCAGAACTTATTGAGGACCAGAACATTTCCGTAATTCATAATGAAACATTAACTCTAACTTTCATCTGCAGGACACAATACATTCAAATGCAAGGGAATCTTCAACGTTCGCACGTAACATCGGGAGACATTTATCTAACTTATTCTTGGGAAAACCGAAACGAACATTAAGTTACCACTATCTCAAACTTCCCAGTGGATACTATGATTGGAGAGGTCACTGGTATTCACACTAAGTTTCTGACCGAATGATATATAAATAAGCTAGTTGATTATCATTTCAAATTGGTAAAGTTAACAACATTATCAAGTCCGGTTCGAAAGCAACTTTGAAATGATAGCCAGATAGTTTAGTTCTAGTTTTTGATTTAGTACTGAACTGTTTGAGATATTTCGATTCTTGGTGTTTTGAAAGAGCTCATTTTGTTTTGTATTAGTTATTTGTATTTTGGTTTTGTTTTTTGTTTTTTGCTTTCATCTCCTTCAGTTGACCTTCTTTCGCTACAAAGAGGTCACTGACCATGAAGAAGAACACAAGCAGTATGCAGATCTTTTTCAACAAATTTCCTATCCTTCGAGAATCACATCTCACAGTCAGAGTATTGCATATTAGCGTTACAATCTCTGAATGTAGAAGGTAAAAAACTCCCAAAACTTCGAGGATATTATTATCCTCCTCTATACAATTATGACGCTATATCGAATAAAGTCCAAACTGCGTTATACATTAGAGTGACCTAGAATATTCGTCACTAAATACGTACTCTAGTCTATAACCAAAGATCTAAATGATATCTATATCACTGGGGCCATGGTAAAAATTAATAATCAAAATACTTTATATATGTGATATCCGTATACCTACCTAGAGGGCCAAAAGATGACAACACTGACTGGCTAAAAGATATTGATTCTCAGCAGACAACTTCCTGGCAATGGATGGTCCTAGGAGACTGCAATGCTCATGCGCCGTTCTGGGAGTCTGGATGTACGATAGTTACAAGCTATCGTCTAGTAGAAAATATTTCAGACTCTAAGTTAATCATTTTAAATGATGGTAGAATCACAAGAATCCCAGATGTATATAACCATAAAGCATCTGCTCTTGATATATCACTAGTAAGGCCAACCCTGGCAACAAATTGCACTTGGATCACTGAGGAAGATTGTTTGGGAAGTGATCATCTTCCTTATATCTCTTGGCTTGACTTCGCGAACGAAGATTCTATAGGGCTTGCCCACGTCGTCTGCAGGCATTTTCGTGGCTGCGGAGGCCAATCCGGGACAGGCAGGTTCGACCGCAGTGGCTGCAGGGGAAGGTCTGGTCAGGATTCTGAGTTACGACAACTCTGTTTTTTCTTCTGAGCCGCTTGTCCTTAAGGTTAGCTCTGCGAGAGTCCTCAAAGGAGACGGCTGCCTTGTGAATGGTGGAGCGCCAGGTGTCACGGTCCGCAGCAAGCGAAGACCACTGGCGGTGGTCGATTTGGCAGGCACTAAGTGACTTCTTGAGACCGTCTTTGTATCTCTTCTTTGGTGCCCCTCTGTCTCGGTGTCCAGTGGCGAGCTCGCCGAACAGAGAGGTAATGTTTGGTGGAATAAGGAATGTGAACTAGCAGTAAATATTAAGAAGGAACACTTTAAAAAAATGGATAAGAAACAAATCTGAAGAGAACTTTAGGAAAATGAAGAAAACTAAAATACACTGTAACAGAATTGTGGCGAGATCCAAAAAGATTCACTGGGCTGAGTTCTGTAAAAATGAGGTGTCTGAATCAAAAGATACATATAAGGTTTGGAGAAAAATATCAGAATTACGAAATGGATACAAATTACAAGTGTATCCAATAGCAGTAAAAGGCAACACATTTCCTAGTGCAGTAGATAAAGCGGAGGCTAATGTTTGCAGAAAGTAGTCTCACATCAAGTCTTAGTTTACCAAACATAAACCTCAGAAAACAAGAAGAAGTCAAACCAGATTATCAAGATCCAGTTTCTAATCATTCTCAGTATATCATTGCTCCAATTCCTAGATGTTTTACAGTCGTTTGCAAATACCTCTAGTGCAGTGGGTATAGATGGAATTTCTTACAAACTACTTTATCATTTACCTGAGTCGTGGAAAAAAACTACTACATAAATTTTACCAAAAATGATGGTTTAATGAACGATGATAAATATCATCTGCATATTGTACCACAGTTGTGTCCTGTGAGAGAGATTTTGGGAGGTCGTAAATTAACACAGTGAATAAAAAGGGTGAAATTATTGATCCCTGCAAAATACCCATATCTATTTCTTAAAGGTTGAATAACTTTTACCAACTTTGGTGCAGACAAATCTTTCAGACAAAAAGCTTTTTAATGTACTCATACATAAACCCGGTTATGCCAATCTGTTTTATTTTGTATAATAATCTAGCATGCCAAACACTATCATAAGCCTTTTTTACGTCAAAAAAGGTTGCTAATATACTTTTTCTTTTAATGTTATTTGTGAGTTTTAACTAAATGGTCTGTCGTACATCTACCTTTCCGAAAACCAGCTTGATGAACTGGAATTATATCCTGTTTTTCACAGTAATGAAATAGCCGATTTAAAATAATCTTTTCCATTACTTTGAAAGCTTGTGATGTTAGTGCAATAGGTCTATAACTACTAATCAATGTACGTGTTTTACCCGATTTGAGTACTGGAACTACTACTGACTGCTTCCAGATAGTAGGAAGAGATCCATTAAACCAACATTTTTGGTAAAATTTATGTAGTAGCAACTACCGGCCAATCGCTTTGACATCTTGTTTATGTAAAACTATGGAACGCTTGGTCAACGCCCGCCTGGTGTGGCATCTTGAGTCACAGGGTCTCATCACAGACCTCCAGTGCGGTTTCCGGCGCTTCCGTAGTACAACTGACCATCTAGTCCGCTTTGAGTCGTTTATCCGTTATGCTTTTGTCAACAAGC
This sequence comes from Semisulcospira habei, assembly GCA_036245525.1. Taxonomy (NCBI): domain Eukaryota; kingdom Metazoa; phylum Mollusca; class Gastropoda; family Semisulcospiridae; genus Semisulcospira; species Semisulcospira habei. The sequence goes on from BTPG01000002.1 coordinate 233,434,315, forward strand.
AGCATGTCTATGCAATTTTCTTCGATCTTGAGAAGGCATATGATACTACCTGGAAGTATGGTATAATGTCTGATTTGTCGGACATGGGTTTTAAAGGGCGCCTGCCCGTTTTTATTCACAATTTTTGTCTAACAGGTCGTTCCATGTCCGTGTGGGATCCACCCTCTCCGACTCCATTGAACAGGAGATGGGTGTCCCGCAGGGCAGCATTCTATCTCCTGTTTTATTGAGCATTAAAATTAATAACATTGTAAAGGCCGTCAAGGATGATTCTGAATGCTCTTTGTTTGTGGACGATTTTGCTTTGTGTGCACGAGGTCGAGGACTTGCGTCCATTTGGGAGGCGCTTGCAGCTGTGCGTTGATCGCATCCAGGGGTGGGTATCTCTCAACGGATTCAAGTTCTCGCCCTCCAAGACAGTCTGTGTGCATTTTACTAACCAGACAAAAAAATTCAAGAACCTAGCCTGAGCATTGCTGGAGTGCCAATTAAGTTGGCCAGGGAGGCAAAGTTTCTGGGGGTCATTTTTGACAAAAGATTGACCTTCTGCAACCATATTAATTACCTTAGAACCTCTTGTCAGAAGGCCCTCGACGTTCTTCGTGTCGTTGGTCGTACTGACTGGGGTGCAGACCGCATTGTCTTACTTCGACTGTACCGGGCCCTTGTTCGGTCCAAACTGGATTACGGCTCTGTGGTATAAGGCTCTGCTTCCAAGTCTGTTCTACAGCGTCTGAACGCAATTCACCATCAAGGTCTGCGAATATGTCTGGGGGCCTTCAGGACATCTCCAGTTCCTAGTCTGTATGCCGAGGCAAGGGAGCCTTCTCTCAAGCTCCGCCGCATCTGCCTCATGCTCAACTACGTTCTGAAGCTGAAGGCCCATCCAGACAATCCTGCCTATGATTATGTTTTTAACCCGTCGTTTGCAGGGATTTATGATGCCCATCCGGGAGCTGTCCGTCCACTTTCCTTCCGTGTCCGACCTCATCTGCAGGCGGCCGGAGTGGACCTGGACAAAGTTTCGGAATCTCTGCAACACATCACTCAACCCTGGCTATTACTAGTTCCTGACATCTTGCTGGACTTGACCGCCCACAAAGACTGTACTCCACCAGCCATATACCAGCAGAGCCTCAATGAACTCCTTTCAAGGTTTCCTGGTTTTTATCGTATTTATACGGATGGGTCCAAGTCTGAGGATGGGAGAGTGGCTGCGGATGCAGTGTCTTGTCGCCATCCTAGACGCCCATTTAAGCTCCGCCTCCCTGACCATTCCTCTGTATTTAGTGCAGAACTGCAGGCAATTCTGCTGGCACTCAAGCATGCCTATCAGTCTCGGGAAAGGAACTTCCTGATTCTGTCTGACTCTCTTTCTGCCCTGCAGGCCATTCAGGGCGCCGGAACAGACCACCCCCTGCTGGTGCAGATTCGAGAGCATTACGCGGACTTGATGAAGGAATATTATGACATCATTTTTATTTGGGTCCCAGAGCATGTGGGCATCGAAGGCAACAGGATCGCAGATTCTGCTGCCAACGATGCCCGCAATGACCCTGTCCCTGACACACAGACTGTTCATAGTGATTTTAAACCTGTGATTAGTGCGTACATAGCTCGCGAGTGGCAGTCCGAGTGGGACAAAGAGGAAACGAACAAGCTGCATGAAGCTCTTCCTACGGTGTCCGACAGTCTACCTTACCGCTGAGGCAGCCGCCGTGATGAGACTGTTCTTACTCGGCTCCACATCGGGCATACATATGTTACGCACTCTTACTTACTAAAACAGGATGAGCGTCCATGGTGTTTTGCCTGTGACGAGCAGTTTTCTGTTCGACACTTGTTGCTGTCTTATGCTGATCTAATTGACACAAGATATAAACACTTCACAGCAGACTCCTTAAAGGTTTTGTTCCGGGACGTTCCCCCGGACAAAATCTTCAATTTCTTGAGAGAATGCAATATTTTAACAAGATCTGAGCATTTATAGACTATGTGAATTTGACTATTTTTCCCTTTTTGAGAGTCTGTAAACGTTTCTTTTAAAGACTTGTGCGACATTTTAGCATGACATTTTTAAGGTATATTTACATCCTGTTTTATCTTTTAGTCTGGCTGACCGGATTTTTACCCATCCCGCCGTGACATGGCCTTAGTTGCCTGCTCGGCGTTAAGCCCAAATAACTAACTAACTCTTTGTGCGCCAATGTTACAGTTCTTACAGTTATGGCATCTGTACATTTGCACGGCATCTGTACCGGCGGCTGATTGTACTAAGCTATTTCAACTGGCTCACTATTTCAACCTCTGTGTGTGTGTGTAATAATAATAATAATAATAAATTTATTTCAGTTTTTGCAGGCCATCTGGCCCATATGAACACAAAATACACTTTACAACCAGAAAATACAGGAAGGTGGTTGTAAAACACACTCATATAGCATTACATCAGCGCACATAAATAAACAAAAAAAAACAAGAAAAGTTCAAAGCAAATCCCTCTAATTCCTTAATTTAAGGCAACCTGAAATATACATAGCAACTTTAAAAACCAGTTTATCATGTAGGTTTCCACACAGCAGCTGAACTTTAAGATCGGATGGGAATCTGTAGTAAAACAGTGGAATGTACTTTTTACGTAAAGGGGAATATTTTGGACACTCCAACAGAAAATGACACAAATCTTCAGCCTTATGCCAATCACATGAATTACATTCTGGATTAGTGATGGGTTTTCCAAATCTGGATACTCCGTTTAAAGGTAAACGGTTACATCTAAGTAAACATATTGCCCGCCTGAGTTCACAAGAGTTCAGCTGCCCTATGTAACTGGCTCTAAGTATTTCTGGGTGGTAATGGCAGTATTCTGTGTTTGAGGAAAGGGATGCATGCCAGTCCTGTCGGAAACAATCCATCAGCCGATCTTTGAATATCTGAATGAACAGAGGAGTGTTTCCAACTGACTGCATTTCCCATACATACCCAAACCCGTGCATACACAATAGAGTCTTTATTTGCGTAGCCCAGTTCGATCTACCTGAAGCATCATGCATACATAACATCGTGTAACACTGTCTTGGGTATCTGTTTTCTGACATGGTAAGAAGTCTGCACCAGTACTTTACCATTCGAACATAGGCATCAATATACATAGGGAATCTTCCACACTCACCCAGCGCAATATTGTTTTTTACATCTCTTCCAACACCAAGGACCATTTTACAAACCTTTATATGAACCTGCTCAATTACATCATGTCTCTGGAAACCCCAAACCTCTGACCCGTATAGCACAATGGGTTTAATCTTGACATCAAAAATGTGAAAAACAGTGTCAGCTGGCAAGTTTTGTAATTTAAAGTATAGTCTTTTGATACCTGCAACTGCTCTCCTGGCTTTTCCAGCTAAGTTTTCTACACATCTAGCCCAGTTCAGAGTAGAGGAAAATATCACACCAAGGTAAGTATAACTGGACTCGACTTGAATCTGCTTGTCAGCATAAAACCATTTTTCACAATTTTTCACAAAACCTCCATTTTTGAAGACCACCACTTTTGTCTTGTCCATGTTCACAGTGAGACCCCATTTTTTACAGTATTTTTCTAAACAATTAATTTTCTTTTGGAGATCTGCTACAGATTCAGAGACAATGGCTATATCATCAGCATACATAAGAAGGAAAATACCCAGTGGGTCTGCAAAAATATCAATGCCACGTGCACCGCACGATGATATTTCTGTCTCAAATTCTGAAAGAAAGATAGAAAACAGCAGTGGGCTCAACACACAACCTTGTCGCACCCCTGACATGCAATCAAAGTAGTCGGTAACTTTGGTTCCAACCCTTACAGCAGCTTTTACATGTTTGTACATACTCTCAAGTGTCTGAAGCAACTTTCCATGAACTCCTTTACGTAACAAGAGATACAACAGTTTTGTCCTGTGCACACTGTCGTAAGCTTTAGAAAAATCTACGTACATGGTGTAAAAACGGCCACCCTGCTTGCTAAGATACTTTTGCACTAGTGCCTGTAAGCAAAACATGTTGTCTATAGTACTGTACCCTTTACGGAAGCCAGCTTGAGCCTCAGGAATACAATCATTCTCTTCACAAAAACGCACCAACCTGTTGTTAATGACAAAACTGTACAACTTACTGATAACGTTCAGAAGAGAAATTCCTCTGTAGTTGTCAACATTTCTAGGGTTACCCTTTTTGTGTAGTGGAAATATCACAGCCATGGTCCAGCTTTCAGGGTATTCCGCACTTTGAAACACACGATTGAACAAAGGATGCAGAAATTTCACAAGGATCTCACCTGCATGATGAAAAAGGTCAGTGGGCAAGCCATCAGGGCCTGATGCTTTCCCTTTCTTCATGCTATTAATAGCACTGCGAATTTCATCCTGTGTGATTTCCTCGTCAAATTTTGCATTATGACAACCATCACAATCATCAGATATATGGTCATTCAAAACACCCTCGGCCTGTCTGCTGAAACCTGAATCATCAACATTCTGATCCACATTTAGCAAATTACGAAAATAATCATACCACACGCGGGAGAAGACAGCCCGTCCCTCATTCAGACCCCCAGGACCCCCACCATGTGTCTTCAAAGGACGACTTACCTGCACACACATGCGCTCAAGTGCCCATACTCAAACCCACACCCGCACACTGTGATGATGAAAGTGGTAGTGATGAAAGTGGTAGCTCTATGTTTCGCATCATGGCATGGAATATCCAAGGTCTTGTAAATAAGCTGAAAAGTGTTTCTTTTAGGCAGTTCTGTGAAAAGTGTCAAATTTTTGCATTTTCAGAGATCTGGTCGTGTAAGCAAAATGTTATAGAGGATACCTTTCCAGAGTATCAGGTGTTTTTTTCACCACGTACACAAAAGTTAAAAGGGGGCGTGGCCGTGTGTGTACATAAATCTATAGCCTGTCATGTGTTGCGTTTAATGCAGGCAGCTGAGGATATTGTGTTTCTAAAGATCGGTAAGTCTGTTTTGAATTCTGCATCTGATGTTCTGGCAGCATTTGTGTATGTGGCTCCAGAGCGCTCTGTTGTATATGGTGAAGATAACGTTGATGGTTTTGAAGTGTTAGAAAACTACATGTCTCAAGTGTTAGGTGCTCACCCTGAGCTGCCTTGGCTATTATGTGGCGATTTTAACGCCCGCACTGCCGGTCTGTCTGATACTGATTTTATTGATGACAATACACACGTGCAGCCTTTGCTGGAATTAACAGATTTGCTAGAGGATGTACCACAAAGCCCACGGAGGTCAAAAGATATTGGCGTAAACAGTTTTGGTCGGAAACTGATAGAACTATGTCAAGAGTACTGTTTGTTTATTGTCAATGGCAGAACGAAAGGTGACAGTGAGGGAGAAATTACGTGCGTGGCCAACAGAGGCAAAAGTGTGGTGGACTACTGTATTTGCTCTAAATCCGTGTTTGACCTAGTGACCGATATGTTTGTTGCAGACAGGTGTGAGTCAGACCATTTCCCCATTGTAACCACGTTTACTTCTATTCAGTCTGTTTATTCATGTGATGATGATGATTTAAATGATGATATAATACTAGAGGAAGGGGTTAAATTTATTTGGAAAGAAAACTACGCTGAATCCTTTTGTGCATACATTGAAGATAACCAGGAGACTCAGTTTCAACACTTTTTGTCAGCGCTTGACTCGAGTGTAGAAGAAGGGTCGGCCTGTTTTGTAGCATTCATTCAGAAGGCAGCTGACAAAATGAGGTCAGGTAAGAAGGTAGGTGAATCCCGTGCACAGCCGTCGTGGTGGGACTCGGACTGCGAGTTAGCAAAACAAAACAAGTACATACAGTTAAAGCAGTTCAGACACACAAACACACATGACGACTTAGGGAAGTATCTTGACATGAAGAAAGAATTTAAGAAGTTGTGTAAAACAAAACAAGTAGAGTACAACGCACGGGTTTTGAATGAGCTCAACGATGCATGTAATGATGCAAACTCAAGAACATTTTGGCAAAAAATAAAGTCTCTGACTGGCGTTAAAAAGTTGTGTTCTGATGTCATTTCACCACGCGTGTGTGTGTGTGTGTGTGTGTGTGTGTGTGTGTGTGTGTGTGTGTGTGTGTGTGTGTGTGTGTGTGTGTGTGTGTGTGTGTGTGTGTTTGTGTGTGTGTGTGTGTGTGTGCGCGCGCACGCGCACGCGTGTGTGCGTTTGTGCGTGCATGCGTGTGTTTGTATTTAGTGGACTGTATATTTTGTATCACTGTGCTTTGATGTCCCTGTTTTATGTATATTTTGTACTTAGTCGTAGTTTTAGCAACGGCAGGTACGAAAAATGATATAGTCACTGACTGTGTTAATATCTTCACTGTTGTAAAATAAAGATTAATTGATTCATTGATTCATTGATTCAACCTGTGAGCCATGAATCACAGTATTCACCAAGACGAGTCTATTCCGTCCGAAGTCAACAGGCATCTCCCTTGTCTTAGAAACATTCAGTTTAAGATATGATCTGTCACAACAGTATACAAATAAATTATTACAATTTCATTATTATTACTTCTGCTGCTATTAATGTGACTATTATTATTATTATTATTATTATTATTATTATTATTATTATTGGTAAAAGTAGTACTACTACTACTGCTGACAATACTACTACTACCACTACTACAAGAAGTAGTAGCAGTAGAAGAAGTATGTGTTTTTATTATTATTATTATTATTATTATCATCATCATCATCATCATCAACAACAACAACAACAACACCATCATCATCAATATCATCATCATCATCATCATCATCATCATTATCATTATTATTATTATTATTATTATTATTATTATTATTATTATTATTATTATTATTATTATTATTATTATTATTATTATTATTGTTGTTGGTAATAGTAGTAGTACTACTACTGCTGACATTACTACTACTACCACTACTACAAGTAGTAGTAGCAGTATAAGTAGTATGTATTAGTATTATTATCATCATCATCATTATCATCCTCAACATCATCATCATTATTATTATTAGTGTTATTATTATTATTAGCATAGGACTGATTTGTGTGTAATATGGTGTTTATCTATCTTTAGTTTGGGCAGTGGGCAGATGTTCACATCTGCACGGGACATAGACGACCCCGCCCTCCACGAGTCGCCTGCTGCCTTGCAGGCCTGGCCGCTTGGCTGCGGAAAGGCTAAGGGAGGAAACCCCTGACATCAAAGCCCCTGTGTCTCCGGGGAAGGCTTTTGAGCCAGAGACTAGGACAAGGACAGTCTGATATAAAACCTACGACCCGAGGACCTCGATGCCATCGTCCCAGCTTGCTAGGCCATGGCAGATGAACCAAGGGTTTAAAGGGTGGGGCCAGTACTGCGCACACTGCACTCCACCAAAAAGCTCCACCGCGCAGGCTTTAGGAAACGTCCACGGACCATGACACTGACCATTCCAAGTCCTGTAGCGACGGGCGAGGGGCGAAACGGCAGGTGAAAGATGTCACTGGAAGCCGCAGTCTCAAACCTGCATGCAGGCGGTTCAGGATATTGGTCGCCTGATGTTGACCTGGGGATGACAACATCACTCGGCACACCCTGAACGACCAAGCAGCCTTCTCTAGGGACAGCACTGCTTGCTCCACACGGAGAGGGGCCTAGAAAAGGTGGCCTAACCAAAGCTCGTCCCCTCGCAACCCCAGTTGGCTAGCCGCGGTCAACGGGCATCTTCTCCTGCGGTCAAAAAACAAGAAAGAATAACGGATCCACTCTCATGACGACCACGACCGGACTCAACGTAGCATGCTGGAACGTCCGAACCATGCTCGACAAAGCAGACAGCGGACGCCCTGAACGTCGCTCCGCCCTCATTGCCCATGAATTGCGGAGGTTAAACATCGACATCGCCGCGCTCAGCGAAGTACGCCTTCCGGACGAAGGCAGCCTCCAAGAACTTGGTGCTGGGTACACCCTCTACTGGTCAGGCAGGCCTGCATCAGAAAGACGGCTTTCAGGCGTGGGTTTCATGGTCAAGACATCCATTGCGACTAAGCTGGAAAACCTACCAACGGGCCACTCAGACCGCATCATGTCCATGCGCCTCCCACTGAGACACCAGCAGCACGTCACCCTTCTCAGTGTGTACTCCCCAACCCTCCTGGCAGAGCCTGCTGAAAAGGACAAGTTTTACACTGACCTGCGCAGCCTCCTACAGAGTACCCCTGCAGACGACAAAGTCATCATCCTTGGCGACTTCAACGCCAGAGTGGGCCAGGACTCTGAAGCCTGGAAAGGAGTCCTCGGCAAGCATGGCGTGGGGAACTGCAATGACAATGGCCGCCTACTATTGGAGTTCTGTGCGGAGCAGCAACTGGTCATCACCAACACTACTTTTCAGCAAAAGGACAGTCGAAAGACCACCTGGATGCATCCTCGCTCCAAGCACTGGCACCTTATCGACTATGTCCTAGTGCGTCAGAGGGACCGCAGTGACGTCCTCCTCACCAGAGTGATGCCCAGCGCAGAGTGCCACACTGACCACCGCCTTGTCCGCTGCAAACTCAGGCTCCACTTCAAGCCAAAACCCAAGAAATGGGGGCCCCCCAAGAAAAAGCTTGATGTTGCCAGCCTTCAGCGTGACGATGTGAAATCTGCCTTTCAGACAGATTTACAGCGCAGGCTCAAAGACACAGCGGACCCAGTAGACTCCTCCCCTGAAACACTTTGGGAACAACTGAAAACTGCTATTGCAAAATCCTCTGCAGAAGTCTTGGGTTTCGCCAGAAAGAAGAACAAAGACTGGTTTGACGAAAACGATGTAGAGATCCAGGAACACCTAGCAAAAAAAAGAGCCGCCCATCAGGCCCACCTAGCCCAGCCTTCCTGCCCTGTGAAGAAGTCTGCCTTCCGCCACGTCTGCAGCAGTCTCCAGCACAAGCTCAGAGATCTCCAGAATGAGTGGTGGACCAGACTTGCACAGAGGACCCAGCTTTGTGCTGACAATGGTGACTACAGGGGCTTCTACGAAGCACTGAAAGCAGTGTATGGCCCCAGGCACCTGGTACAAAGTCCCCTGCGAAGCGCGAATGGCCAGGCACTCCTCACAGATAATACCTCCATCTTGAACCGCTGGTCGGAATACTTTCAGAGCCTCTTCAGCGCTGAGCGCACTGTTCAAGAAGCAGTCGTCCTACAAATCCCACACCTCCCAGTAAAGGTTGAATTGGACGAACCGCCCACCGCTGAAGAGACCCTCACAGCCATCCACCAGCTCAAGAGTGGCAAAGCAGCAGGCATTGATGGAATACCGCCAGAGATCTGGAAACATGGAGGCACAGCACTGCACAACAAGCTCCATGACCTCTTTCTCTGCTGCTGGGAGGAAGGAACACTACCAAAAGATCTCCGTGACGCAGTCGTTATCACCCTGTACAAGAACAAAGGCGAGAAGTCTGACTGTTCCAACTATCGGGGAATTACCCTGCTGTCCATTGCTGGGAAAATCCTTGCAAGGCTGCTCCTGAATCGGCTGGTACCTGCCATCGCTGAAGACCAACTCCCAGAGGGCCAGTGTGGCTTCAGAGCAAACAGGAGCACCACCGATATGGTCTTTGTGCTGAGACAGCTACAGGAGAAGTGCCGCGAGCAGAACAAAGGGCTGTACGTAACATTTGTCGACCTAACAAAAGCGTTCGACACTGTGAGCAGGCAAGGCATGTGGCAGATCCTGGAGCGACTTGGCTGTCCCCCAAAGTTCCTCAACATGATTGTCCAGCTACACGAGGACCAGCAAGGCCAGGTCAGACTCAACAATGACCTCTCAGAACCATTCCCTATTCTCAACGGCTGGCACCGACCCTCTTCACCATCTTTTTTAGCATGATGTTGAAGCAGGCCACAGTGGACCTCGATGATGACGATGCAGTGTACATCAGGTATCGTCTCGATGGCAGCCTGTTCAACCTCAGACGACTGCAGGCCCACACGAAAACCCTAGACCAACTGATTCGTGAGCTGCTTTTTGCTGATGATGCTGCCCTCGTTGCACACACAGAGAGAGCCCTGCAGCGCATCACGTCTTGCTTCGCAGATGCTGCCCAGCTCTTTGGACTCGAGGTCAGTCTGAAAAAGACAGAGGTCCTCCATCAGCCGGCACCCAAGACAGTGTATCGCCCTCCTCACATCACCATTGGCGAGTCTGAACTAAAGTCAGTGCACCAGTTTACTTACCTTGGCTGCATTATCACGTCGGACGCCAAGCTGGACAAGGAGCTTGACAGCAGGCTGGCAAAAGCGAACAGTGCTTTCGGGCGACTTTTCAAGCGGGTGTGGCACAATCAACAGCTGAAAACAGGCACCAAGATCAGCGTGTACAGAGCTGTGGTCCTCACCACCCTGCTGTATGGTTCCGAGTCCTGGGCCCTCTACCGCAGCCAACTACGACTCCTCGAACGCTTCCACCAGCGCTGCCTGCGTACCATCCTGGGCATTCACTGGAGTGACTATGTCACCAACGTCGAGGTCCTTGAACAGGCTGAAACTGTGAGCATCGAGGCTTTGCTGCTGCGGACACAGCTCCGCTGGGCGGGGCATGTCTCCAGGATGGAGGATCATCGCCTACCAAAGATCACCCTGTTCGGCGAGCTTGCTACTGGACACCGTGACAGAGGGGCACCAAAGAAGAGATACAAAGACTGTCTCAAGAAGTCACTTAGTGCCTGCCAAATCGACCACCACCAGTGGTCTTCGCTTGCTGCGGACCGTGACACCTGGCGCTCCACCATTTACAAGGCAGCTGTCTCCTTTGAGGACTCTCGCAGAGCTAGCCTTAAGGACAAGCGGCTCAGGAGAAAAAACAGAGATGCCGCAGCTCAGAACCCTGGCCAGACCTTCCCCTGCAGCCACTGCGGTCGAACCTGCCTGTCTCGGATTGGCCTCCGCAGCCACGAACAAGCCTGCAGACGTCGTGGGCAACTCCTATAAAATCTTCGTTCGCGAAGTCAAGCCAAGAGAGATCTATCTTTAGTGCTGTATACAGGATGATCGCCAACTGAGTGTAGGACATGATGAATGCATGTGCAGCCCTACAAGGGAGGATGTATTTTACTGTCGCCATGTCACACGAAAATCCTTGTAATGTTTTACTTGGTGAATAAATGTCTTATGTCTTATGTTATATTTATTATTATTTTATTATTATTATTATTATTATTATTATTATTATTATTATTATTATTATTATTATTGTATTTGAAATAGCTACTACTACTACTATTTTTACCAGGCTATCGTTACTATTATAATTACTACTTATCTTATTATTATTGCTGTTGTTATTATTGTTATTATATTATAATTATCAGCATCTTCGTCTTCTTAATCTTCTTCTTCATCATCATCATCATCATCATCATCATCATCATCATCATCATCATTATTATTATTATTATTATTATTATTATTATTATTATATTTTTACTATATTACGACTACTGCTACTAATACCTCTACTACTACTAATACTACATTTAAGCTGACGTTAAAAAAATGTTAGCGTTTCTGTCAGCAAGTGTGTTTTCTCTCATAGTGTTATGATATTTCCTGGTATTTCCTAACATGGTCATATAACAAATAGCTCAAGTCATATGATCTCGTTATTTACACTCGTGAACTCGTTATAAAACGCTCGTTAATTCTAGTTTTGCTGTAGCAACTCGCCGTACGTTTGTTTGCTAAGACAAAAATGTATTCCCCTCATGTTGTATTTTGTGGTAAGCAGCCTGGATCAAGTCAGTTAACTCATTCTGCCCGCGACACACCACAGCAAGATATTGCTCGACCATGATAGTTCAAGGGTGGTGACAGAATAGCTTGGCCCTTATAGACGCCAAGCTATTCTGCTACCACCCTTGAACTGTCATGGTCGATCTGTCTCCTAAATTGTAATGCAGTCCTCAAAGGGTAACCCCAGAATAGTGTTGGTATTTCGTACCTCGGGCGCAATGAGTTAAGCCTATGTTTAATACGTGGGTTTAGAGATGTTGGTACTGAACCCTTCCTATAACCTCATCCTCGCTGTCTCCAGCAGTGTGAAATCATCACACAGTAGTTTCGGTGATTCCATTTTTTTCTTCCAATGACCAGCCAGTGTGTAGACCCAATAAGCAAAGGTCCTCGGGCCGACGTCGGAAACAGTGGACCAGCGCAGGACTGTGCGCGGGCCTAATGCAGCCGAGGTCGGCCCGATGGCCTTTTTTTATTTCGGGTTATAAATGAATAAAATCAAAGTCGCTTTAACGCCTTCTGCCATGTCTCTTAGCATCCCTTTCTTCCCATAACACGATAGATCCACACTGGTTGTATACGTCGACTCGCTAAGCTGATTAGCGTAGCGATTCAAGGTGGAGGCAACCAGTGTGTGTTCAATCAACGTTGGACGACGGATCGAAAAATGAGATCGAGACCGGAAGCGGAAATGAAATAAAAACGGAAGTGAAATGCTGTCCCGGTCAGAAGGAAATGTGTGGATAGTGATAACAGACTGTGCGTGTATAATGATGTCTCCAGTTTTTATTCTTTTTTATATAACTCTCTCTCTCTCTCTCTCTCTCTCTCTCTCTCTCTCTCTCTCTCTCTCTCTCTCTCTCTCTCTCTCTCTCTCTCTCTCACACACACACACACACACACACATACACACAAATACACACACACAAACCGCACACACACACACGCACGCACACACGCACACAGACACACGCACCGGCACGCACACACAAACACACACAAATACACACACAGAGTAAGGGCAGTATGTAATCAGTGTTGTTTATTTATACTTGTGATTCAACATGACTCGATCACGTCAATGCCCAGGTTAATGTAAAAAACTTTCACTGTCACCAAAACCACAGCCACTAAATCGAACATTACATGCACAGCGGTTGAACATTACAAAAAAATATCAACAGTGATGATGGATAAATACGTACGATTTCTTCAAATGCTGACTGTAAAAATATACTGACGAGCAAAATAAATGCGACATCATTCGAGTCATCCGCAACACTTCAGTGTTTCCGATGACTCTAATGGTGTCGCATTTCTCTTGTTCGTCAGTATAGTATCTTGTAAAACTAAATAAAAATAATGGACGCGCAAGATTAACGATTCAACATACAAGTAAAAGCAAGATTAACATAATCTGCACGTAAAACAGTAAACTCTTTCCTTTTATGTTCAGACAAAGTCCTACAGTATTTATTTCATGCAACATTAACTCATTCTGCCCGAGACACACCACAGCAAGCTATGGCCATGATACTTTTGATAGTTCAATGGTGGTGGCAGAATAGCTTGGCACCTATAGGCGCCAAGCTATTCTGCCACCACCCTTGAACTATCATGGTCGATCTGTCTGCTGAATTGTAATGCAGTCCTCCGAGGATAAGTCCGAAATGTGGGTATTTTGTACCTCTGGCACAATGAGTTAACAATGTGAAAACAACAATTTTAAAATTCTACAAAAAATGAGCAATACAAAACGGGTTTGTGCAAACCGAAGGAATGGCATTTAGAAATCATTTAAATCGGTTTGAATTCTATACACACAGACATCATATTTAATGACTAGTAATGTAAAGTTATATGTTACATATCGTAAGTCCATTTGCTTGTATTGTATACAACACTGGCAGTGCATGCAGACTGAAATGGCGAATGATATGTCACGCGCTGTTTGAGGTAGTCTGAAGAGGGGGGGGGGGGGGGGGGAACTGGTGTTCCCCGCTCTTTCAGTCTTCTTATCAAACTCAACTGTCTTCTGGCGGTCGTCTTTATGCATTGGGAGATGGATATACCATGGTCCTTCTAAGATAGTGCTGAATAAAGTAGTGCCTGACTAAAGTAGTGCCTAAAAAGGCAATGAACTCTTAAGGCACTATTCCTAAGCCATCATGGTAGCTGCATCTCCTGCAAGAGATTCCGAAATTGTCAGACATTCCAAAATGGGGGAAATTCAGTCTTAATTCATTCGAAACCTGCCGCATATGGCTACGCGGACAAAACCCGTCAAAAACCTGGCGTATCTGTATGCGGCACGGGTGTCGTGAGTAAAGGCTGAACCTGATTCCACACAACAGTTATTGAGATGACGCGCGGCGCTTCAGTTCCTGCACTAGATTCTTGGCGTAAAGCTGGGTGTGATGTGCTGTCAGGTAGTGCCGCTTCGTGTACTCGATGTCGTTCACTGCAGAGCAGTCCGGGGTCCTGATGGTCTGTGGCATGTCGGCAGGCACACGGATTCCAGAAGCGTGCAGATAGTCTTGAGTCCTGGACTTCGCGACCTCCACTCTGTCCATTGTAGTACGGATTGCCTCGAGGAGGGACTGGTTGCGTCTGGCTCCTGAACACTGGTTCTCTGATTGGAGATAGGACTTGATGATGGTCAGGTCTGTGTAGGCTGTCAGCAAAATGGATGTGGTCTGTGCACACACACAGAGAGAAGACGGTCACAAACACACGTGCAGGTATTGGGGGACAGTCATTCACGACAGCCAGACCAGTAAGGTGACTTCCAAGTGTGAACATTGCAAATAAATACCCAACAAAGCAAACAAAACGCTGTTGTAATTGTTGAAATTGTGTGTAATAGTCTTTTTAAATGGATTTTTGTTTTCAGACCAATGAGGTGACTGCCAAGCGTCACAACTGCAAAAAAAAAAAGAAATAAAGAATCTCTCTCTCTCTCTCTCTCTCTCTCTCTCTCTCTCTCTCTCTCTCTCTCTCTCTCTCTCTCTCTCTCTCTCTCTCTCTCTCTCTCTCTCTCTCTCTCTCTCTCTCTCTCTCTCTCTCTCTCTCTCTCTCTCTCTCTCTCAACCGACTGCCAACCTTACAGCCGATGCATTTAACGACCACTTCACTGATTTTAGCCCCGAAATCTTTACTACATGCTGAAGGTTTGGATCAGGTGGAACAAGCCGCATCGCAGAAGCTCACTGACTTTTGTAAGCAAAGACTGTCCGCGGGCGATGCTTTTAATATCCCCTGCATCGCTGTACATGAAGTGGGCAGATTTATCTCTAGTCTCAAGAACAAAATGTCAGCTGGCATTGATGGTATCAATGGTTTTATCCTCGAACTTTCTCTTCCATACATTGTGGAAAGTTTAACCTATATTTGCAACCTATGTATTCAAAATAATATTTTTCCGGCGGCTTTCAAAAAATCTAAAGTGGTACCTATACCTAAAACAAAAGACACATCTGATCCAAATAATTTTCCGCCTATATCCATATTATCTATTCTATCGAAGCCTATTGAAAAGCATGTACACAAACATCTTCTCGAATTCCTGGAAGAAAGGTCTCTCCTGAATAAATATCAATCTGGTTTTCGCCCTAAACATTCGTGTCACACTGCCTTGGTTCATATGATTGACACTTAGCTGCTCAACATCAACAGAAACAAAATGTCTGGTGCTGTCTTTCTAGACCTAAAAAAAGCGTTCGACCTTATAAACCACGAAATTTTATTAGAGAAACTAGACTGCTACTTTAACAATAACAGCCCAGGGACACTCTCATTCTTTCGTTCATATATCATAGGGAGAATTCAAACTGTGTACATCAATGCTACCTTCACTTCTGAAAAGCGTGTTGAGTATGGCGTGCCCCAGGGATCCATACTAGGACCGTTACTTTTCTGTTTGTTTATAAATGATCTTCCACTTCATATATCCAATCCAAATACCGAATGTGACATGTTTGCCGATGAATCAACTCTTCACGCTGGCGGGAAAACTGTACCTGAAATATCAAGCAATCTTCAGCTTAGTCTTCAGGAGGTCTCACTGTGGTGCAAAAATAATCAAATGCTTGTAAATCCATATAAAACGAAAAGCATGCTAATCACAACACGCCAAAAGCATCAGCTCCGCCCCCATTCACTTAACCTCTCTTTTGATTCAGTTCCCATTGAGCAAATCAAGGAATATCGCCTCCTCGGGGTATTTGTTGATGACCAACTGTGCTGGTTGCCCCATCTAACACAACTAGGGAAAACATTATCAAAGAAGCCATTTTTACTGTCAAGATTAAAATCTATCATTGATACTAAGACACGAAAGCTATTTTTCAACTCCTACATTAAACCTCACATTGACTACGCATCTAATATTTGGGACGGCTGTAGTAAGGCTAACCTTAAGCGGATTAATTCTCTATACAATCGCGCAGTTAAACTGATCCTCCCAATCCCCTCTCTAACTTTGGAGGAAAAGCTTCAGGCAACAGGGCTCTTTCCTTTACATCAACACCTTAAGTTTAATAAGTGCGTACTTATGCACAAAGCACTGAACGGGAAAGCCCCCCTCTATCTGGCTAAGCTTTTCACTGAGAGCGAAAGGGTTTACAGCACTTTGAGGAACAGTCTCGTCATTGAACGGCCCCGAATTGACATGTTTAAATCCAGCCTTTCTTACGCGGGTGCCTATTTATGGAACTCACTTCCTCCACATATACAGCAAACGAGACATCTTCCATTGTTTAGGACGAAAGCTTTTAAATACATCTCTGAACAAACTTGAAAGAAACGTAGATAATAATGTCCAAAAGAGTCATGTCAATGATTTCCTGTGGTCCTCCGTTTTGCACTTGTTAGCTTTTACATAATATCTCTCTTTATCGTGGTGTTTTGGCTGCTCACTAAATTACTACACATGAGTAGCTGTATCATAAGTGTGCAGTCGCTTTCTATAAACACACTTTACATCGCACACGCCCCCCCCCCCCCCCCAAAGACCCTGTCATTTTGCTGTGTGTGTGTATGTAATCTTCAGCAACTTTGTAACTTGTATCGGAATGTAACACAAGTGACCTGTGGGTGTAGCCGCTTGTTTTGTGCTGTTAACATATTGTTTTAATGTTGCTTTTAATGTTGTAGTTTAGCAAGGACAAACATGAAAAGAGGCCTGTGCGCCTATTGTTTCCATCCTTGAGAAATAAAGTATCATTCATTCATTCATTCATTCAAATAAAGTATCATTCATTCATTCATTCATTCATTCTCTCTCTCTCTCTCTCTCTCTCTCTCTCTCTCTCTCTCTCTCTCTCTCTCTCTCTCTCTCTCTCTCTCTCTCTCTCTCTCTCTCTCTCTCTCTCTCTCTCTCTCTCTCTCTCTCTCTCTCTCTCTCAAACTGGGGGGAGGAGGGGTGGGTGTAACAGTAGAAGGTCTCACATTTGCTGTGGGGTTGCTGGTGAAGTGGCAGGGGAAGGAGTGAAGGTCCGCCAGACATCTTGCCGTGCTTGTCGCCTCATCTCTCAGGTCTCGTGCCTGCGATTCCGCCAGCCCTGACTGACCAACCAGAAATCATGATCACATCCTTATGTCTCAAGACACGACATGAATTGCAAAATCGTCTTTAACCCCTCATCTGCCGGGGCAAGGCGAACGCTACCCAGTTGCAAGAAAACATAACCCTTAGGAGCCCCCGCCAAGGTTTATGTCTCTTGTTAGCTCTGTGTCCTTTATGCCCACATTTGGACACATTTCATTTGAGTTATTCAGGCGACTGTCGGTCAGTGTGCAATGTTGTCAGACGCGAAATCCCTGATCCCTGACGGCAAAGGGCTTGATGACAGTTCTTGCAAAAGTCGGAATAATAGTGCACAGAAAACATTGAAAATTTCAAGTTCACCCCTACAAAATCTTGTATTGTCCCATCCCACAATTCCTATCTTGATAATTCGATATTGAAACTTGAATTGAAAAAAAAAAAATTTAAGTGCCCTCTGACTAAACTTTATGCCAGCACATCAACAGTGGAGTCGTCTTACCTGAGCTAGCTTTCCCTTGAGATTGCGTGCAGCGGTCTGGATGTCAGCGATGGCCTCTTTGGTAGCATTCAATGTGACACGGGAGCCGGTGGGCACAGGAGAGCCAGTCACAAGGGCCATGGTCAGCAGAACACAGGCAACTGCAAGGGAAATGGGTTTCAGTCAGTCGCCGTCTTAACTTGCTCTTTTCCGCCGTTTTTTTTTTCAGTTATAAAAATAAAAAGTGTACAAACAGCGCAAAAGTCTTCTAAATGATATTCATCTTCTGGTCTCATCATCACTAAAATGTAACCCATTAAATGCCGACGCAATGCGATTTCCACCCAGCTGCAAGAGACATACATCATCATGAGCCCCCGCAGTCGCGGGGGCTCATGAGGAATTATGTCTCTTGCTAGTCCCTTGTTCTTCATGCCCATTTTGCTCCCTTTTTCATTTGTGTTCTTCACGAGCAGTCTGCAGTACTTTCAGACGCAAAATCCTTCATCGCTGACAGCGAATGGGGCATCGTCGTTTCTCGTTTCAATGTAGATGCAAAGGTGTTAACAGAACGAGGCACACCAAAGCCTACCTGGTGAAATCATGATGTGCCGTTGATAATCTCCACAAGATTGCAAATTCAAGTCAACGAAATTTCTTTCTTTCTTCTCTTTTCTCACTAGACGCCGGGGCCTATTGTTGATCAGTCTCCAGCGAGTAGGCCCTGTTTATATAGTCAGTGGTGTGGTGACAAGTTTTGGAGATTCCTTTGTCTTAAATCCCTAGTGCTGAAGTCATGTGGAATAGCGTTCGATGCTTTTTTTGATTGGTCTGTTGGTCCGCGGGAACTAGTTTGAGAGGTCTGGAACTTTATCGTATTGAAAAAATCCTCTCTCAAAAACTTAATTATTTATAAACAATTATAATATATGTTCTCCCCGTAATCTCACCTCAGTGATCAAAGGTCCTCGGGCCCACGACGACCGCATTGGGCCCACATACGGCTGTGCGTGGACCAAATGCGGCCGTCGTGGGCCCGAAGACGTTCCGCTACTGGGTACGGATGTCTACTAGTCTAGAGTTAATCTGTGATACGCCCCACTGCCTCGCACAGTAACCGTACAACGTGAAAAACCTTTTGCGCCAAACCTAACCTTTATCAGTGATTCATATGGCAGAAAGGAATAATTGACTGACGTCAAAGCGCTCTTGGCACAGATCGCTGTTGCAACATCTTGAAGTGGGAACTGTGTCGGTAAAAAGCAGACGGACCTTGGCCGCATGTAGTAAATATAGGAAACCGGATTGTAAAAAGTAAATAAATGATTAATTAAACGTAAATGTAGCGTGGGCTGTGTTTCAGAACTGGAGCTCAGCATCTGTTTTTAGAATCAGGTTCTTGGCCAGCACATGAAAACACCAGAGGAAGTGATCCTTTATAGGCATACTTTTTCTCAAGTATTTTATAAGATAAAACATTTATACGTATTTATAAGATTGTGGGAAAGAAGGTGGGAGATGCAATTCTGGAAACACAAGCCGTACTCCCGTCTCCTGGGAGAGTCGCGTGACTGAACTTAGTCCTGCGCCAGCCACTAAGCAAGGTACTCCGCTATAGCGGAGCACCTTGCTTATTTGCTGGCGCAGGAATAAGCTCGCTCATGCAACCGGGCTCAGGCCATATTTCAGCCCCCAGGCAATAGGCCCACCCGGTCTCACTACCGTCCACAACCCCACTTCCATCCACACCCCTACTCCCTCTCCGTCGCTCCTACCCCGTTCACCATCAGCATCAGCATCGCAGTATGGTCAGCTGCAGACGTGAGCTTAAATCCTGCGCCAACGTCTACGCTAGGTGCTCCGCTATAGTGGCGCACATTGCTGCGTGGTTTGCGCAGGACGGATCCATTCACGCAAACAAGTCCAGCAGCAGAATACGTCACTGCGTGCACTAATTAGGATAACCCTTGTCATCCTGATACACCTATTGTTTATTTAAATTTGACTATGGTATATCAAGGGTGGTGCCAGAATAGCTTGGCGCATGAGGCGCCAAGCTATTCTAGCACCACCCTTTGAACTAAACTGGTTGATCTATCCGTAATGTAGCCTTCATAGGACAATAAGCATTATTATTATTATCTCAGTACGTTATGAGTTAAACCCGATACAACATTTTCTGCACAAGTAGTATATCCAGCACAGTTTTGCAGGACACTGTTGCGGGATATTTCAGTCGCGGAGCATCTCCTTCCATCTGAAAAAGGCATAGAGTCGCATAGCCTGCTGCAGCCACACGGCCTGATGAGAACCTCTGAGGTGTACTGATAGACAGCTCTACACATTGTGGCAGTCTTCGTCTTCACTCATTCACTGTCAGTCGATAAATTGTCCGGCCTTAATGGAACACAGATATGAAATAACAACCAGCAAGAAAAAAACAAAACTTTAAGAAACACTCAGATGTAGGGCACATTAGGCTATGTGTCTCTTGCAACTGAAGGTTATTGCGGAAGGATGTAAGGGTACGATTGTCAAGGATGTGTTTTTGCCGAAGCAATAGGAAAAGAAAACTGACTGCAGATGCGGGGGCACATTTGGTTCTGTGTTGCTTGCGGTTGGCGGTCTAGACTATATCTCGGACGGATGTCAACGTAAGATGTCAGGGATGTGTTTGTTTTGTTTGTTGTTGTTGTTTTTTGGTTTTGTTTTGTGTTGGTTTTTTGTGGGGTTTTTGTTGTTGTTGTTGTTGTTGTTTGTTTGTTGTTGTTTTTTGTTTTGTTTTGTTTTGTTTTTTTTATTGTTGTTTTTTTTGTTTTTGTTTTTGTTTTTTTTGTTTTTTGGGCGAAGGAAGATGTTGGTTATTGGTCCGACTGTCAAACGAGTGGGTATTTTGGACTGAACCCTGTGCGTGTCGGAAGCGGTTTTTGTCGCGATGATTCCTGTATAAGTCATCGTGACAAGAACCGCTAACGACACGCGAAGGTTAAATCGTCATTTCAGTGCAAAATTAATGTCCATCGCAGGTTATCAGCTGTATGTGGTTGCGTGATCCACAACATCAGGCATTGACTGCGAACAGCAAAGCATCGCCCTTTACAGACTCAGCAAAGAAAGACAGCTGCTAAAATGTCACTTTCAGTTGGGTTCAGGTCAGTCGTTCAATTTACGATCTCTTCACTCGGCATGGCCGCCCAGACGCGCCAGCAGCCCATCCCTCAGAAATCTTTCTAGAATTACTTTTGATAATGCCCTAACATGGCTGTGTTTTACCTACTGTACAAAATAATTATACAATTTTTATAATAAAAATCCCCTCCCCATCCCGGGTCATCAGCACCCAATGCGCACAAAGTCATCGGGCCGACGTAGTCGCCCTTGGCCCCAGCGCGGGCCATCGGCGGCCGACGTCGGCCCGATGACCTTGTCCGCATAGGATAAGTTATTTGCTTGCACCACACTCTATTTATGTGCACACGTTGGAAGGCGTGTTAGAGCTGATCGCTGTCATGTTGTGCCACCTATGTGTCAGGCTGTCCCAGTGCGCATAAAGTTATCGGACAGACGTCGTCCAAAATTGGCCAGCCTTGGGCCGACGTCGGACTGAGTTTTGAGTAGCGGGCAGCAGAGACTTGAAGACAAGACGGGAAGATGTTGCGTGTAAAGATTGATTACAAGAGTGTTATTATGGGGGGGGGGGGGGGGGGGGGGGCTGGATCATTTTGTAATATACTGCATACCATTTAAAACTCTGCAAATGGAAGAATGGTTGGTTGTTGGGGACGAAAGACAATAATAAAGGCTGAAGTTTCAAGTGATTTCTTATGTTGTCAGTTAATTAATTAATGTCAGTGTTCTGTTCTGTCATTTTAACTCATTCTACCCCAAGACCGGAATCCCCAAATGTTGAAGTCGTCTTCAGAAGACTGCATTGCAGTGCAGGACACATATCCACCATGATAGTTCAAGGGTGATGCCGAATAGTTGGCCCATAGGCGCCAAGCTATTCTGGCATCACCCTTGAACTATCATGGTGGATCTTTATTTTGCTGTGGTGTGTCTGTGGTAGAATAAGTTAAGCCCAAATGTTGAAGTCGTCTTCAGAAGACTGCGTTGCAGTGCAGGACACAGATCCACCATGATAGTTCAAGGGTGATGCCAGAATTGCTTGGCGCCCATAGGCGCCAAGCTATTCTTGCATCACCCTTGAACTATCGTGGTGGATCTTTATTTTGCTGTGGTGTGTCTGGGGTAGAATAAGTTAAGCCCAAATGTTGAAATCGTCTTCAGAAGACTGCGTTGCAGTGCAGGACACAGATCCACCATGATAGTTCAAGGGTGATGCCAGAATAGGTTGGCGCCCATAGGCGCCAAGCTATTCTGGCATCACCCTTGAACTATCATGGTGGATCTTTATTTTGCTGTGGTGTGTCTGGGGTAGAATAAGTTAAGTGTTAGTTTCTTCGTCTGGGTCTTTTTCTATCTTTCATATTTTTCCACACTTTTTGGCCCGCATCATACTGAGGCTAAAAGCTTCAAATTTGTTCACTGCCATAATTCTATGCAAGCTACATTACAGTACTTACAGATGAGAACATAAACCAATGGCTTTAGTTCAAGGGTGGTGCCACAATAGCTTGGCGCCTAGAGGCACCAAGCTATTCTGGCACTAACCCTTGGACTATTTCAGTCACACTTGTTGCACACACTGGTGTATTCCGAATGATAAGGGTTAATATTCAAAATGCTATGTTGCTGTTTGTCTGAAACTCCAGAGTACCCAAAACCAAAAAAAAAGTCTTTTAATTTCCAGAATACATTATGTTGATTCTCACATAAATGCCATGATAAACTGTTTTGCTTCAGAAGGACAAAACGCAGCAATGTTTAAAAGATTTCCTCTGTAAAAACCATAATCGAAAGGTTACGGGCCAGTGTTTATTGAATTTTGCACCATACAATGTTAAAAATGTTAAAGCACACATACACATTAAGTTGAAAAAACAACAACCCCCCCAAAATAATGTGAAACAGAAGTATTCCATGAACTTGACCTTATTACAGACGCCTAATGTTGTGAAGACACCCATTTGGACTGTAATGCCAGTTTTTGTGTGAGATGAGGCACCCACTTTATTGGGTAGAAACCCATTTTTTTTTCCATCTAGTGGCTCTGTTTCTAGAAAATGTCTATTCTATTTTAAGTTATAGAGCTTAGTTATAAGGTGAGTTCTAAACATTCGCATCAATTCCAGAGAACTAGAATAAATAGAAATATGGGAACCCATTTTGACATAAAATAGTAGGTAACCCACTCTGACGCTTTTGTCTGCATGTGTGTGTGTGTGTGTGTGTGTGTGTGTGTGTGTGTGTGTGTGTGTGTGTGTGTGTGTGTGTGTGTGTGTGTGTGTGTGTGTGTGTGTGTGTGTGTGTGTGCGCGCGCGCGCGCGCCGCGTGTAATATTGTGTACAGTTTTTGTAATTATATTTTTTAAATTTGTAAGGGGCCTAGAGCTCTACCTGAGGTTAGGCGCCATAGAAATCATCATCATTATTATTATCATTATTAAATTTGTTTCCCACAGTACTGCAACCTTCTACAGGTCTCCGTGCATCCTGCCGCCATACAGAAAGTCCCTTGAGCTTTTAGCATCCTCACCTCAACACCGCATCACCTACTGCACGCGAGGAAGACTAATCTGACCATCTACAGACATAAAGAATATTGGGCTCCAGCATCTGCGGGTTTTTGGTGTTGTTGGTTTTTTTTTATTATTGTTGTTGTTTTTTATTATTGTTGTTGTTTTTTTGTGGGGTGGGGGGGGAGGGGCTTGGGGTGGGGGGGGGGGTTGGGGGGGGGTGTTGCTGTTGTTGTTGTGTTTGTTTGGGGGTTTTTTGTTTGTTTTTTGTTGTTATTGTTGTTGGTTTTTTGGGGGGAGCTTGGGGTTTTTTGTTTGTTTGCTTGTTTGTTTGGTTTTTTTTTTTTGTTGTTGTTTTTAATTTGTTTCTTTGCTTGTTTGTTTATTTTTTGTTTTTTGTTTTTAGGGGGGTTGTTTTGTTTTGGTTTGAGTTTGTTTTTGTTTTTGGTTTATTTGTGTGTGTGTTTTTTTTGGGGGGGTTGTTTTTGTTTTGTTTTGTTTTGGTTTTGGTTTTGGTTTTTTGGGGCGGGAGGTTGTTTGTTTGGGTTTGTGGGTTTTTTGTAGTTTGTTTGGGTTTTGTTTTTGTTTTGTTTTTTGTTTTGTTTTTTGGGAGGGGGGTTGTGGGGGGGGGGGGTTATGAGGAGATTTTATGAGGAGATTGTTATGCCTGTTGCAGATAGAGTAATTGCACGCTGTCCGAGTATGACGTCATGAATGACGTCCGGCTTCTTTGGTCTTGATTGAAGTCTGTCACCAAAGCTAATTATGCTCAGGATATGTGATATTACTGGTTCCATTGCCTCCCTTTTCCTGTTGGTGTCTGTAAGGGATTCTGGGATTCCCGCCTGTGAGCCATGTTTCTGTTGCATAAGCGAGCTTACATTCTACGCACGCCGTTTTGCAGCGTTTTGTGTAGTGGAGTGCAGAGGACTTAACCCATTGTGCCCGAGGTACGAAATACCCATATTTTGGAGTTCCCCTCTGAGGACTGCATTCAGGAGACAGATCGACCATGATAGTTCAAGGGTGGTGGCACCACCCTCGACCTATCATGGTCGAACCATATCTTGCTGTGGTGTGTCGCGGGCAGAATGAGTTAAGCTCACTCATACAACCTAGCTCGAGCGGATGGCTAGCAAGTAGTGAGCTTAACACATTCGAGACGTGTCACAACCGGATTCGTGGCTTTCAGCCGCGAATCCGGTTGCAGCACGTTTCGAAAGGTTAACCCATTACATCCTGAGTTTTTAAAATCTGCTTACTGCCCTACGACAGATACATTACAGATCAGGAGATAGACTCAACCATTTTCACAGTGGTGGTGCCAGAATAGCTTGGCGTCTCCGGCGTCAGGCTATTCTGGCACCACCCTTGAACTGTCAGAGTCAAATTCATTTCAAGCAATAGTGTGTTAGGATGAAAAGGGTTAAATAGTGAATCTTAAGCTATTTTCCTTAGTGCCTTCCGAGCTTAGCACAGACGTTTTTAGTGTGCGAAAAGTATTCTATTGCACATAGCAAAACATTTTGCTATGGCCAAAGGTCAGACCTCTTGGGCACGGTTATTTTTAGGTTTCCAGCGGGGTTGCCGCATACGCTGTAACAACTGACCAATGGACTAATTTCGTTTCTCACCTGTGACACCTGCAAGCACGCACACAGCGCATGTGATGTCGGGCTGAGGCGTGGGACAATGGCGACTCAACTCTCGGCCTATATATCTCTTGCTGAGACCAATTTGTATCAATCCCTCCCTCCCTGATCACCTCGGTGCAGAGGGACACAAAAAATGGACAGTGTGTATCAATCCATCCCCCCCTGATCACCTCGGTGCAGAGGGACACAAAAAATGGACAGTTTGTATCAATCCATCCCCCCCTGATCACCTCGGTGCAGAGGGACACAAAAAATGGACAGTGTGTATCAATCCATCCCTCCCTGATCACCTCGGTGCAGAGGGACACAAAAAATGGACAGTGTGTATCAATACCTCCCTCCCTGATCACCTCGGTGCAGAGGGACACAAAAAATGGACAGTTTGTATCAATCCATCCCTCCCTGATCACCTCGGTGCAGAGGGACACAAAAAATGGACAGTTTGTATCAATCCATCCCTCCCTGATCACCTCGGTGGAGAGGGACACAAAAAATGGACAGTTTGTATCAATCCATCCCTCCCTGATCACCTCGGTGCAGAGGGACACAAAAAATGGACAGTGTGTATCAATCCATCCCTCCCTGATCACCTCGGTGCAGAGGGACACAAAAAATGGACAGTTTGTATCAATCCATCCCTCCCTGATCACCTCGGTGCAGAGGGACACAAAAAATGGACAGTTTGTATCAATCCATCCCTCCCTGATCACCTCGGTGCAGAGGGACACAAAAAATGGACAGTTTGTATCAATCCATCCCTCCCTGATCACCTCGGTGCAGAGGGACACAAAAAATGGACAGTGTGTATCAACGTTTCTTGGACGGTGGTGGCTTTTGGTCGGTAAATGAACTAACAAACATTTCAGAAACTAAACTGTACGTAAAGTAGCAGGGAAGGGGTTTAGCAAGCATCTGCAACCCACTCTGTACCCTGATTGCTGTCAGCTTCGAGACCGTTTTCAGGCTTGAGTGGTGCTATGACGTCACAAGTGACGTGGATGAGTCCGTCTGCTGAGACTGAGCGAGTCATTAAGGAAAAGACAAATACTGACTTATCTTCCTGGTGCTGATAGAGTCAGTATGGTCGGGATTCTCTCTTAGTTTCAACACGGGTCGCACTTTTTACAGCAAATACCGGCATACCGTCAGAGTCGTCTGTTAAACCGGCTACAAGAAATTAAAACGGCGATCCTTTTTTTGGTTTTTATCCTTTTTTCAGCCTCCATTCTAAACATGTGTGTGTGTGTGTGTGTGTGTGTGTGTGTGTGTGTGTGTGTGTGTGTGTGTGTGTGTGTGTGTGTGTGCGTGCGTGCTTGCGTAGGTACGTGCGTGCGTGCGTGTGTGTGTCTGCCATTCTGAATAGATCTGTATTTCTCGGGTATTTCTCGGGTCGAACACCACCACTAGCAATACTCTCTCGGGCCGACGTCAGCCGCAGTGGGAACGCACAGTCGTACGCGGGCGCATGGCGGCTGACGTCGGCCCAAAGACCTTTGCTTTCATGTATCATGAGTAAGCAACTTAGTCTGTCACTGGTGAATTGTAAAATAAAATTTAAAAAATAAATTAACGTCCAATATACAGCACGTACAGACGAACGAAATCTCAACAACAGCCAAAAGTCTTAAAGAAAACGCCTGAAGGGATTGGACAGTGAGGCGAAATTTCCCTAGTCTGTCATCGCAAAAAAAAAATGTCTGTATCATACGAAACAAGCTAGTAAAATAGTCATGACGGTAAATAATTTTTCATATTTGTATTATCAGTATTAGATACTACGAGATATTAAGTCCCGTGGCAAGATATAAGTGGCTCTTCCTCACATCCTCATGCTGACCCCAAAACACTAGACTTAGACTTGTAAACAAATTCTGTGCAACATAAAAATAAACAACGCTTTAAAAAAAGGATGTCACCGGTGCTGTGTCCTGTTAGTAGCATTACAGGGGGAGGGAAGCAAAGTTCTAGCACGAGTTCTGTGCCCCTTGACTCGCTCCGAGCGTCAATAGGACATTAAGCCTTTATGTACTGATACACCCCAACATGACAATAATTTGACCATAGTCAATCTATCTCCGGAACTGTAATGTAAACTTCCTAGCACAACTCACAAATGTGAAACTAAATTCATCCTCAAGATTTAATGGAGTAACACGTTTATTATCCTATGGGGGCGCTTCCTTTTCGCACATTAATTCGCTCACCACTAGTGTATAACAACTTATCTGCAGCTGCTTTTAAAACTAGGCAGTGAAAAATAAGATCAACAAGCAGAGCTTATTGTCCCATTCACAAAAAAAACAGTGCCTTATGTGGTGGCTGCCGGTCATTCAGTCATTGTCATATATGGAAATAAATAATAAGAGTTAAGGGAGCTGCCCATAAACACGAATCCGATACGAAACCGATCCGAATCCGAAGCGGGTCCTAAGCACACACAAAATTGTGCGGCAAGTCCTTTTCATGTTTGTGTGTTTCCAAATGTCCAATGCGAAAAACGAATTCGCATCCGGCTTCGAACAAAAATGACGCAATTTTTAAGAAAAATTGTATCATCGCATCGGATTCAGATCGTATTCGTATTGGATTCGTGCTTATGGAAATGTAGATTGAGAAAGCTTTATTGTGTACAGAGTTGATACAGGAACTAACACACTGCCAGTCTCAATAGTATACTGACAAGCAAAAGAAATGCGACATTTTTGGAATCAAACTAAAGTGTTTCCGATGATTCCGTATGTCGCATTTCTTTTGCTTGTCAGTAGACGTTGTTTTACAATACACTCAATATGTACATAGATGTATTATTACACATAGCCGTACGCACGCGCACACACACCACACCCATTGCTCACGTAACGCAGTGTCAAGATCGGGGTTGGAACCTTTGACCCCGCCACATTTACTGTGCATGATTGTCCCCCAGTACGTCTGATAATTCAATTGTGGAGACCGGCTGAGCCTGGAAAATTGTTGAATTCGACACAGAATAACTAGATACATTAAGTAAGACGTTGGTTTTATCGTGGCTGACTCAGGAGTAAACATGCAGTAAGGAACGTCTTCACTCTGTCTCGTCATCCATTTAACACGTCACTTAACTAGTTTACTGTCGGGAAAGCGCGTCGTCAGTTTTGATAACTTTCCCCTCGCTTGACCGATGGCCGGGAATATGCAAACACCATCCAACTGGACAAGGCCAATAACCTGATGACCACACGTCGAGAAAGGACATCATGATGTTCTTGCTCTTACTTGCACTAATTATATGCGTGTGCCTTATATGAGTGTCGGCTTCACTTTGTTGTGGCTTCAAAAAATAATTTGTTGACGTTCGCAGTGAAGGGTTTAAATCTTAGATTGTCGGTAGCGGTTTTTGTCGATCTGTCTTGCCAGGACGCAGCATCCAACACCCAAAAATGCACGAGGCGTATACAAAGTGGCGTCAGCAAGGGGCATAGATCTTCATGAGTCCCCGCAGTTGCGGGGGCTCATGAGGATCTATGCCTCTTGCTGGGGCCGCTTTCAGTTGTTTGCACGTTTCTCGGACGGATTGGTGTCACTGGTGTTAAATGAAGTAAGATTTCAGAAAGACAGTGCGAGCACTAACAGTGAAGGGGTGGACTCCGGTGCTGACTTACGCACGCGGTAACAATGGTCTAGAGCCTCCCCCACAGGAAGCAGCCCGCACGTCTTGACGCTGTCATTTTATGGTCATACAGACAGCGGAATAAATAGAGCGAGAACAATCTCTTTGTTTTGTTTGTTTGTTTGCTTGTTTGTTTGTTTGTCATATGGTCTTTTGTTTGTTCGTTAGTTGTTCCTTTCTTCTTTTCCATGTTTAATGCAAAAAACCGATGTACTGAGTCGTCGCACAACTCCCTCACAGACAGCCACACAACGAGTGTATGCATACAAGTGTTGTTGGTGCTGTTCCGGTTGTTCTTTTTAGATTACCGATTACTTTAGTGGTGTGGGCGGTTTTGAGTTTGTTATTATTGAATTAATCTCAATATCATGACATTATTACCAAACTTCACGGCTGTGTACGCCCCGTCTCGTTTCTACTGCATCGGACGGAGATCACGTGATGCTTTAATTTCGCAATGTTGCCGCACTGTTAAGAAGTGTGTACCCAATCTCCTACGCAGAGGCTGACCGCGCTCGCTGTCGGTCCATCCCAAATGTAGTCATCTGGCTGGCGAGGTTAGTGTGTGTCGCCATCTGCTAATGTTAGCACAAGGCGGGGACAAAACTGCAGTTGTGACAAGAGGTGTGCCCTCTGACCGGCTCGGAGCGTCAGGACTCAATAGGATATATTGACGCTCAGGGGAACAACTCTTGCGATAACTTCGGTTCTTTCCCCCTGTGCTATGAGCAGAGTCACTTTCATGCAGAACTGCAATCAACACACTACATTCGCTCAGTATAGTTTTCCTTCCGTGTAGGGATGTGACATGGAAACACACAAACCATGTCTGAGAACAGGTTGGGTTAACGCAGCAGACGATATCCGGACCATCCGTTAACCCTTTGGCTGTCGGTATCAGTTTTGTCGCGATGATTCCGACAAAAATCAATACCGACGATCAAAGGGTTAACCTTACTGACTTCAAAAGATAAGTAACGTTTGGTCTTTCTTGTTTGTTTGTCAGCTTTCAACAGTTTTTACACTGTTTCGTGCTCGTCCTTTTACAACGAGTTTCTCTCTTTGCTGGTTATTTAAGAGCACTGGATTATTTTTGCATAAACATACCAATATAGAGGTGACTGAAGCCAGCTTGAACCCCCAAACCCTGCGACGTTGCATGAGGATCTATGCCCTCTCAGATGCTGGGCATCTTGCGTGTGATTTTTGTACACTTAGGTTTTTTTAGCGGGTCGTATTATTCGTCATCTTTCTCAGCAGATGGAATCAGTAGCCAGGTCACTTGTGACGTCGTAACACCGCCCATGCATAACGACACATTAGCTATGCTGACAGCGAAAATGGACCTCAGGTCAGTTGCATGAGTGAGCTTAAATCCTTTACATCCTACTCACAGACACCCTCAAGGAAGAGGGAGTGAACGACCCAGTAATATCAAACATCCTAGCGTACGATTAGGTTTAGTAACACGATCTGAGTAGATACGTCACACATGACGTCATACAAACACCCAATGCAACTGACAGCGTTTAATTCAGTAAACCTCATCCAACAAGCATAGATCCTGATAGGCCCCCTCATATGCTGGAGCCCAAGAATATTTGTGCCTCCAGCGGGTCACATTGGTGTTTCTCGCGTGCAGCGGCAGGATGCACGGAGACCTGTAGAAGGTTGTGGTTCTGTGCAGTACAACATCTTCCCCTCTTGTGTTCAAGTCTCAGCTGCCCGGCACTCAAAACTCGGGCCGACGTCGGCCGCAATTGGCCCGCCCATGCCGGGGCTAATTTCGGACGACGTCGGTCCGAAAACGGGACAATGTGGCACAAAATGAAAAGGAGAACTCACGAACGACTCCACGTTTTGCAAACACTAAGTAGAGTGTGGTGTAGGCAGAATTACTGGGGGTTTGGGTTTTTTTCACCCCTTGGCTGTCGGTAGCGGTTTTGGGAATCATGGCGACAAAACCCTACTGACAGCCAAAGGGTTAACGAATTAAATCACACCAATATTGGGGGTGGGGGATAAATCGAAAGGAATTCTGAGAAGTCTGAGGAGTGGGCTTTGCGGAGTGTGTCTACGCCTTTCCCAGCGCAAAGCTTGTGTCTGAAACGAACTGGATGCCACATTTTCCCAGCCCTCTTTCTCTGCTGTGTCTTTGGAATAGCCACGTTGTACCGTTTGCAGTCAGCGCCTTACATTGGACTACTCTGAGAGATTTCAGTGTAATCTGCATACTTATGATAAGAACACTGATGGCTGGAAATAACATCTGACAGCGGTTGTGAATACAACGTAAACAATACAGGGCCAAAGACAGAGCCCTGAAGCACTCCAAACTCCAGAATGGAAGGTCTAGAGACACTGTCTTTTACACCTACAAACTGGTACCGATCGGAAACGTAAGATTTAACCCAAGAGAGAACCGTTTCACGCAGGCCAAAAGTGATTTCAAGCCTCTTCATGAGAATGGAATGGTCCAGTGTATCGAAAGCAGCGCTGAGATCCAACAGGGCCACAAGGGAGACAAGTTTCCCATCTGCTTTACAAAGCGTCAGTTAGAACACTCAGCACTGCTGTCTCCATGCTATAGGCGGACTGATACACTTCCAACAGACCATTCATCTCTAAGTGTTCCAGGTGCTGTTGTAAGACAACTTTCTCCAGTAATTTAGAAATGAATGGTAGGCTGGATACAGGTCTGTAGTTTTTCAGGGTATTTCTGTCCAAGCCTGGGTTTTTTTTAGCAACGGGGTAACAACAGCCTGTTTAAAAGATTGTGAAACAGTTCCGGCTGACAGAGACTTGTTTACAATAGCAGCAATCAACGGTGCAAGATCGCTGATGCACAGCTTTTGAAAACAAGTCGGAACAGGATCCAACATGCAACTTGTTGTAGGATACCTTGCAATTATGGCAGTAATGTCGCTTTCTGTAACAGATTTGAACTATGCAAAACATGGACCATCATAAACAGCAAAACCGGGTGGATCGCACTGCTTAGCATCTAAGTTCTCACGCAGCAGTTTGATTTTGTCAGTGAAAAAAATCACAAAATGTCTGCGGCAGTTCAGAAGAGGGGACATCAGCAGGAAGAGCGTTAGACTTGGGTTTTCCCAGCAGTTCATTTGACACTGAGAAGAACAGCTTGCTGGAAGAGGCAGCCGAGTCGAGCTTGTCCATGAAGAAATGTCATCTGGCAGCATTTAGGCGCTGAGAGGCCGCATTTCTTTTACACGTGTATATCTGTCTGTACACGGTCAGTTTGTGCTTTCTCCACTGACGCTCGGCACGCCTCCTCTCACACCGTGTATCTCTCACATCCCCAGACAGCCAGGGGGCAGACGGACGGTCCCTGACAAGCCTCGTTGTCAAAGGAGCATGACGGTCTAACACTTGTCGAAGACCGTCATTGTACAGGTCCACCAGGTCCATCATTCATTTTGCGGCTGACTGCGGTGTTCAGACAGCATACATGAATGCAGACGACTGCATATCGCTGTCGACTCAGCGCGTAAATTCGTCTGACTATGAAGACATCAGCGTGCGTGTTACTGAGTAAATTCTACTTGTAATTATATAGATCACGCATAATTGCGGAAAACGCCAGCAGGTTTGATTATTTAGTTCTTTTCTCAGGTTGTCGATATCGCCAGCTGTCATCTCGTCAATTTCACTTGTCAGTCCAGCGACTCCCACGTTTCCTGGCGTCTTTTCTCCGTTCGTGTGTGTGTGTGTGTGTGTGTGTGTGTGTGTGTGTGTGTGTGTGTGTGTGTGTGTGTGTGTGTGTGTGTGTGTGTGTGTGTGTGTGTGTGTGTGTGTGTGTGTGTATAGGATATAAATTTCGAGCGTTCATACACACTAAGAAGTATGTCATTACTGCTACACATAAGGAGCTTGTTAATGTTGCAGTATGAGTATATTTCGCGTTTCCGTTTTGAAAATGCAAGTATCATCAAGATCGAGTCTTCTTGGCTCTCAAGGAATTTTAGAAAGGAAAGTACATCAAGCAAACGTGAATTATTAATTTGCTTTTTATACAATATATCAATACTTGTAGCAAAGAAGGGAAAACTTTATGGAGTGGGTACATAGGTCAATAACTGACGAGACACAAAAATGTGTCCCCAGTTGCAAACTTTCCCCAAGACGGCAACTGTCAACCTACTGTAGCTCTGCACTGCAGCTAGATTTTTGCTGGGATTATTAACTCTTTTCATCATGATACACGATCTGGCACCACACTTGAACTGGAATGGTGCATCTATCTCCTAATCTGTAATAAAGTCTTTAAAAAGTCAGCCTCAGGATGTAATCGGTTAAAAGCTCAAAACAATGCTGTTAGGACTATGACAGGCAATTGCTGGCTATTGGAAATTACGCGCAATAAAATGGCGCGAGCGCGCGCACACACACACACACACACACACACACACACACACACACACACACACACACACACATTTATATATGTACCCACTCCATAAGATGTCCCCTTCTTTGACACATGTACTGATATATTGTATAACAAGCAAATTAATATTCATGAGCTTGCTTAATATACTTTCCTTCCCATAATCCCTTGTATCAAGAAAAATTCAATCTTGATGCGTGCCTCTGTCCGCAATGCAAAAACGCTAAATATGCGCACACTGTCACATTAGCAAGCTTCTTATGCCCACTAGTAATGAAATACTTCTTAGTGTGTAAGTACGCTCGAAATGTCTTCCCCATACACACACATAAACGGAGAATAGACACAGCAAACACACAAATCAAATCGCCATACTATTGAGATTGACCACAATGATGTCCGTTAGTGGTAGTGACAACCTTAAAAAAGGACTAAATAAACAAACCTTCTGGCACTTTCCGTCATTATCCGTGTTCTAATTGAGTCATTCTTTGTTAATGGTGACTGCAGAGGGTCAGTGTAAACTTGACCCATTTTCAAGAAAATCGGGAAAAGGCCACAATAAAATGAGATTGTGTTGTATGCTTCAAATGTCACAGTATCAGAAAAGGCAACCTTGAGGCAATTAGTGCACAATAAATGGTCTTTATTCTTGGTTGTTTTCGATTTTAGCGAAAAGAATGGCTGCCCAAAAGTGAAACGGCAACCCCTCACTTTGTTTATGATCTGTTTTGGTCATTGCAGTGTTTCAAACAGCAAACATATAGATATGCCGTGTGTTCATTCCTTATATGTAAATAAAGCTGAAACCACAAAGAAAGTTTAACAAGATGAGGATTTCATCCAAAAGTCTACCGTATTGTTTGGAGCTCACATGCGTTTATCGTTTATGAACATTCAGAGTTGTTCATAAGTTTAGGCTTATTATGCTGATCCATTTCCCTCCTCTCTAAGCCAACCTCTGATCAACACACACATCGGTGCACACAAATAAAGACGGACACACGACGCTTCCGGCCATTAGTCCGCTCTGTGGGTTCGTGTAGCGACAAAAATCCATCTCCTTCTACTTTAACCCACCCTCTGATCAACACACACTGGCACACAGAATAAAGACTAACACACGGTGACTCCCGCCATTCGTAAGCTCTGTGGTCTGGCGTAGCATAGCTATTCTGAAGAAGAATACTAGATATCACTAGCAGCGAAATGACGTCACTCCAAGCTTCATGTCACGGCGTCATTAGTCTGAGTCCCACGACGCTGTGTTCATACTGACGACTCGATGTTATACGTCACTCATCGCAGTAATAACATTAGGATCAAACTTCGCAATTTTCTTGCTGATTTTCACGCCTAGGGCTTACAGGTCACAATTTTGATCTAATCATACCCCAGGGCCGTGACACACAGCAGGCTTATGCAAACACTGTTTATGAAAAATAATGCGGGTATTAATGAGAAGATATTGTTTTCGTAAAAGAAAAATTAAAGTTATGTTAGCTGTTTTACAAATGACTCAGAAAAAGTGGTACAGAAAATTGTCTGATTTTCACACCTAGGGCATACAGGTCACAATTGACCTAATCGTACCCGACAGCCGAGACAAACTGTATGTTTATGTAAATACCGTATACGAAACATCATGCGATTATTAATGATAATTTTTTTTTTCCTAAAAAAAGATTCAATTGTTTTAAGATTAAGCCATATAATTCGTGAAATTAATCCCCAAGACGTGAAAATATACTTTTTTTAAAAATATATTTAATTATCGCTCAAAACGTTCTAGGGGTACAATGCTGATTAACGAACTCATTTAATATCTCCCTTTTATCTAGTTATGTGCAATATATCTAGTAAAAATTTAAAAAATTACGGACTCCAGTGTGGATCAACCGGTTTTTGTGAAACGGTCATTTTCTGGCCAGTGAGCATCTTAATAAAAACAAATCGAGGGAAAAAAAGGTGTCGAGATATTTCTTTCAGGGACAGTATCCTAAAATTTTAAGCTTGTACGTCCTCAAACGCGTCCACATACACACACACACACACACACACACACACACACACACACACACACACACACACACACACACACACACACACACACACAGGGAGACGCAACCATCAGAGTGGGTTACCTAGCATTTCATGTGAAAATGGGTTCCCATATTTCTATTTATTCTAGGGCTCTGGAATTGATGCCAATGTTTAGAACTCACATTATAACTAAGCTCTATAACTTAAAATAAAATAGACATTTTCTAGAAACAGAGCCACTAGATGCCGAAAAAATGGGTTTCTGCCAATAAAGTGGGTGGGTGTCTCTCTCACACAAATGAAACTGGCATTACAGTCAAAATGGGTGTCTTCACAACAGTAGGCGTCTGTAATAAGGTCAAGTTCATGGAATACTTCTTTTTCACATTAATTTTTTTTTCCCAACTTAAATGTGTATGTGTGCTTTAACATTCTTTACATAGTATGGTGCAAAATTCAATAAACACTGGCCCGAAACCTTTCGATTATGATTTTTACAGAGGAAATCGTTTAAACATTGCTGCGTTTTGTCCTTTTGAAGCAAAACAGTTTATCATGGCATTGATGTGAGAATCAACATAATGTATTCTGGAAATTAAAGGACTTTTTTTGTGTGTTTTGGGGTACTCTGGAGTTTCAGACAAACAGCAACAGAGCATTTTGAATATTAACCCTTATCATTCGGAATACACCAGTGTGTGCAACTAGTGTAACTGAAATAGTCCAAGGGTTAGTGCCAGAATAGCTTGGTGCCTCTAGGCGCCAAGCTATTGTGGCACCACCCTTGAACTAAAGCCATTGGTCTATGTCCTCATCTGTAAGTACTGTAATGTAGCTTGCATAGAATTATGGCAGTGAACAGATTTGAAGCTATTAGCCTCAGTATGACTATGATGCGGGTCAAAAAGTGTGGAAAAATATCAAAGATAGAAAAAGACCCAGACGAAGAAACGAACACTTAACTTATTCTACCCCAGCAAAATAAAGATCCACCATGATAGTTCAAGGGTGATGCCAGAATAGCTTGGTGCCTATGGGCGCCAAGCTATTCTGGCATCACCCTTGAACCATCATGGTGGATCCGTGTCCTGCACTGCAACGCAGTCTTCTGAAGACGACTTCAACATTGGGCTCAACTTATTCTACCCCAGACACACCACAGCAAAATAAAGATCCACCATGATAGTTCAAGGGTGATGCCAGAATAGCTTGGCGCCTATGGGCGCCAAGCTATTCTGGCATCACCCTTGAACTATCATGGTGGATCTGTGTCCTGCACTGCAACGCAGTCTTCTGAAGACGACGTCAACATTTGGGGATTCCGATCTTGGGGTAGAACGAGTTAAAATGACAGAACAGAACACTGACATTAATTAATTAACTGACAACATAAGAAATCACTTGAAACTTCAGCCTTTATTTAACGTCTTTCGTCTCCAACAAACAACCAGCCATTCTTTCATTTGCAAAATGGTATGGCAGTACAACCAACCATTATTTCATTTGCAGAGTTTTTTTTAAAATGGCATGCAGTATATTACAAAATGATCCGCCCCCCCCCCCCTAACACTCTTGTAATCAATTTTTACATTGTCAATGGTTTTCTTATCTTATTATATTGTCTTTTGTCCCCAGCCGGCTGTTTCGTTTTGCAAATCCAAAGGTTATACAGTATACAAAATGTGACCCTTTCTCACGAAACCAGTCTTAACTCGCAGCGAGCCAATCAGCACTACACGCAATAATATGTGGTGGGGGGTCAATCTGGGGCATTTTCACTTTTTGGGAGAAATGTATTCTACATACACCAAAGTATCGTATGGTTAAAATCTTTATCATGAAAAATGCCATTAAATAGGTAAAAAATGATTTTAAAAGTCTGCCCTTGGCCCCAATTATGCTGCACACAGAAACTTCACAGGCTGTTTTCTCAAAATGGCCGCCGGAGGCTTTAACAACTTTAAACACTTAAGAACAGCTTTTACAATTTTTGCACTACAGCATACAGTCATATATCACAGTAATCAGCAAACACTGTAGTTTTCATAAATGCATATATGTCAAAACATCCAAAATGCGAGTTCTTAAGACTGATTTTGTGAGAGAGAGGGTCACAAATGATCCAGGCGTCCATCAGATAAAAAAAAAAAAGAAAAAAAAAAGCAGGCTATACATGCTAAAACCACCCCAATAATAACACTGATGTAATAAATCTGTATGAAATCGAAAATGCCGCGAGTGGCGGCTCAATTCATTTCTTTTGTAACTTTTTCAGTCTGTTGCGGACGTAATCCTTAATGTTTGTCCAGCGCCTATGTCTAAGTGCAGGTTCCAGCGCCATTGCATACTGTATCTCGGCCTTTCCAGGAAGTTTGTTCATGACGAGGTTTGTCTTGAAACGAGTTTGAACAGCTTTCTCTTCAGCTTCCCCCCATGGTTTCCTTGTAAATCTAGCTTTCTTTCGAACAGGAGCTGACGCAGTACTGTCATCATCAAAACTATCTAGATTGTCATCAGGCTCTGGACGTCTTTTCTCCGTCATGCTCATCGATTCCTGTGTTGCTGACTTGCTACTTGCTTCATTCACAGGTGCTGTTCCCCCCGAGACCTCTCTGCCAGTTTCTGATGCGTCTTCATTGTCAAAGTCAATCTCTTCATCATCGCCCAGCTCAGCTCTAATGCAACTCTCAAAATCTGTCATCCCATTGCTTAACTGACAGAAGAATCTTTGCCACTTTTGCCTTTTGAAGGACGTCTTGAGGTTGGCGGTAGATATGGCGATGTATCCGAATATCATGGCCAAGGAAATCTGCCAGCTGATCCTGGTCTAACTCCGAGATGGCCATTGACTGAGCCAAAGTTGCAACCTGCTTCCGCAACTGAGTAAATGTGAACATGGCTGGGTATGACACCCCTGCTTTTAGGGCATGGGCCTTCAGAACATCATGGCCTCTGTAAGGCCTCTGACCAGAAGGTGTGGCAAAGATGTACTGGGAATCAGCGAGAGCTGGCACCGATTGCCTCATTTGAAGGATTCTGTCCACAGTTGTCATCATCTTCTTCGTCAGCAAAACGGGAACACTCCTATTAAACTTGCCTCTGATTTCCACTCGCTGAAAATGATTCACCATTTTCTTCTCAACCTCTGTGAGACCTTTCAAGATATCTTGATTGGTGATCGATCCAATCTTAGCATTCTGGAAGTCTGACACCTTCATTCTCTGAACTTCTCCCCCTCGTTTTCGGTTGAAAAGTGATACAGCACAAAGAGTTGCTTTAACCACTGTCGGATAATCTTCCGAAACCATCCTTGTCTCAAGAAGCTGTTGGACCTTCCTCACATCTTCACATGATGGGATCAGCTTGGGTTTGTTCATGGTCATTTTCCCGACCGACTGGGCTGCTGTAGCGGACACACAATCATACCAGTCCCCGTTGAAGACAGAGTCAAACCGCTGCGCCTCAGAGAGCTCCTGTCGCCACCTGTCGTCTGAACCCTGTCCAAGCTGTTTGGATGCCTGTGACTGTTTGATCTGTGAACACTTTTTCAAAGCATGGCCTATGCGCATTGCGAGATTGCCTTTTTTGAACTGATGTGTGTCCTCATCAAAATCTGCTAGCTCTTTTACAGCCAGGACAACATGATCAAAGCTAGCTGAATTGATCACAGCATTTAAACTTGCGATTTTCATTTCTGACCTCACTCTGATAATCTTTAACAGTCTCCCTAACTCCCGCATCCTGGAGCTGATTTGTCCAGCCGTGTGTTCTTCAATGTCCCTGCGGTCAAATAATCTCTTTCCATACTCAAGAAGCAAGGGGTCAGTTCTGATGAGACGGCTTATCTCATCATCTCTCTGGGTAGCCAAGACCTTGTGGTAGAAGGAAAATTCAACGTCTAAGGGTATTGGAAGCATGAGCCGACCACGGCGAGCGGCGTCCCCTCGCCGAGTGATCTGAAACCCTCCTGGCTTCTGACAGCAACGTTTTGAGTGTACAGAGATCAGCTTTTTTTGATAGAGCCCTTTGCAATGGCTACAGGCGAGAAGGTCGTCTACCTTACTAGTTTTGGTGCGATACTTAGGAATCAAACATCCGGATTTGTTTTCAAGAACAGCAACGTTATGCATGTAATCACCCTCATCTTGTAGTCTGATCCATGCTCGACGTCTCTGCTTGGTCCCTTTTTTCATCGACAAAATTTTAGCAACGTCTGCCTCATCTGCATGGACATCTTGTAAGTGCGTGCTCATTTTCAAGACAAGCTTGCCACACAATTTGCATGCATGTTTCTTGTCCCATTTGTACTTTCCTTTCCCTCTCTGCGACACGTGCACACCTGTTTCTTCTGTAAGTGCTCTTTCCCCACTCTTTCCAGCATCATGTTCCTCCTGCCTATCCACATTCTCATTGCCACCCCCTAACGCACACTGCACCTTGCTGGTAATAGCGTCACCAACACCTGGCCACCCCAAACCTGCCACTTTGATGAAATCTAACATAGTCGATACAATACTGTCTATGTCCGAGATCCCAGCAATTGATGCCGACACACCCTCTGAATCCGGTGAGCTCGAGCCAGGAACAAACTCCTCGTCATCACTGCCCTCGTATTGCGATGCGCTGGCACTGCTCTCAGTCTCGGGTCCATCCCAGGCGCCATTTGCCAACTGGAGAAAGAAAGAAAGAAAGATTAAAACCAAAGCTGCATTAGAAACAGAAACAGCCCAATTTTGGTTTAAAGGGGCCTTGCACAAGAATAAAAAGAGTAATCCCGTGTATGACCGATTTACATATGTGTGACCTCGGTGACGAGGGCTGGCTTCTGCAGCAGTCAAAATCCACGTTTTCTGAAAATGCAAGCAGTTTTCACACATTTGTCAACCCTGCGTGACCCTTTGAGAGAGGTCACTCAAATTGGCATGTTTAAAAAGGTCTTGCCACAAAGTATCCTTGGGCCAAGCTTGAAGAATGTGGCTTGAATAGTCTCCGAGAAAATGCCACCGTTAACTCATTCTACCCCCAGACACACCACAGCAGGATAACAGGGGTGGGATTCTAGTAAGAAAGAAAACGCGGAAAATCAAACGACATTGGTGTGGGGGGGGGGGGGGGTTGTTCATGTCCTTCATTTTCAGCGGCCGAAAAATCAAACGACAGGGGGGGGGGGGGGGGGGGGGGATAGGCACGCGTGTCCACCGTTCGCCAAAGTATCCAAAAACCGACAGGGGGAGCGAGACCAAACACACCCGAAAATGGACTTTGTTATGACACTCCTGATCTGCAGTATAAAAATGGAATGTGCGTACCAGTTTATGTTCAGATGCACACTAAACGGCACTCTGTCTTGGACAATATCCTTTTTCACCGCCATTTTCCACTGCGACCTAAAGCTACCGGAAGTGTCGGGCGATAGTGAACCAAACTACATACAAATCCAACCCATTTGAGATTTTTTTTTGCCATTTAAGAAGATTTTTTTTTTCTCGTCTTTTTCGTTGTTATTAGACGCGGAAAATAAATATGCTTCAGCGGAATTGTGAAAGAATTTCCACGGAAATCCGCGGAAACGCGGAAGAATCCCACCCTGGGATAAGGATCGACCATGATAGTTCAAAGGTGATGCCAGAACAGCTTGGCGCCTACGGGCGCCAAGCTATTCTGGCATCACCCTTGAGCTATCATGGTCGATCTGTGTCCTGCGCTGCAATGCGGTCTTGGCTGGACAGGGGCAAAATTTAAGGATTTTGGTGTTGGGGTAGAATGAGTTAAAGTTTACCATGGACGACGGACGGACGACCAGTGGCCCAGAACATAAACTCACTTTTGCTTCGCACGCACGCCAGCCAATAAAATGAAGATGATCATAGAATCACTTTACTTACCAGTTTGTAATTGGGAGCATTCCTCTGCCGTCCATGCACCCTCCTACCAGACGCACCCTCTGTGGCAGAGGCTGGGGGGCCATGATTCTGCAGCATAGATCCCGATGGGTTTGGACATCCTGCTGCCATCCGGCGCTGGGTGTGTGCCAGAAAGTCCTGAGCCGGTGTGACCAAAATGGTGTTGCTGAGAACATGTCCAATACAACCATGTAAACCAACTGACATTTTGAATCAGATTGATTGTACATTGCTTAACGTCCCGACAGCCACTAGGCTTTCTCAGGACGTGCCTGCACTGCTTGTGAAAAAAACCCACCTAAACAGAACATTGCCATGTATGTCGCCTGCCGGTCAAATACGTTAACTCATTCTACCCCAACACCAAAATCCTTAAATTTTGCCCCTGTCCTCTCAAGACTGCATTGCAGTGCAGGGCACAGATCGACCATGATAGTTCAAGGGAGATGCCAGAATAGCTTGGCGCCCGTAGGCGCCAAGCTATTCTGGCATCACCCTTGAACTATCATGGTGGATCCTTATCCTGCCGTGGTGTGTCTGGGGTAGAATGAGTTAAATAAACCTAACACATGGGGCCAAGACATAAAGCTAAGACCATTTAGCAACACACATCCAATATCAAGAGCTACAGGCAGTGCAGACAGTAGGGAGAGTTTTAAAAAGGCAAATTTATACAGGTGAATGGACAAAGGGTAGACAGAAACACATGCATGCCCCAGAATTGAGAGAAAAACCCACTCTGTGGGGCTGACCAGGGTGACCCTGAGAACTAAAATCTGGCAATACAGTAAAAAGCGATACTTCAGTTGCACATTCCTAAAGACCTGTTTGTGGACGTTCGTTCTTCGAATCGCGAGGCAGTTTTGCGAACGAGGATTGAAATCTGGCGCCATTTTTGTTTTTAAAAAAAAAAAAGTCAACTGATACTGTGCATGCATGTGGCAAGTTAACACGTCAGAAAAAAAAGAAAGAAGAAACAAAATCGCGTGGCAGATTGACCTTGTAATGGGGTTATTGAACGAATTCCTTTCATTGAAGAAGAAAGCTTTTGTTAAAATCGTGGGGTTCTATTATCATTTACTACAAGACTCAACGGTCAGGCCCGGAGCGGCCGAGAGGCCGAAGACACGTTTGAAAGCAGACGCCTTATTTTTCTGGGCCAAACGGGTACGGGGATTGGAGGCATCTCTCAGTTAAATAACTGCACTGAACAAGTACATTTGGGCGTGCTCTTAACTAAGAAATATTGCATAAAGTACCTCTGCAAATGCGAGAGAATGACCGGTGCGTCCGTTGGAGACGAAAGACGTTTAAGCAAGGGAAGCAACTCCGTTCATCGGTGTTGGA
The DNA here is from genome assembly GCA_036245525.1 of Semisulcospira habei. Classification (NCBI taxonomy): domain Eukaryota; kingdom Metazoa; phylum Mollusca; class Gastropoda; family Semisulcospiridae; genus Semisulcospira; species Semisulcospira habei. The sequence continues at coordinate 233,476,794 of BTPG01000002.1, forward strand.
CCAATCAAATTGATCTGAAAACACTCCGGCCGCTTCCGTGTCCACACACAGGCCCAGGGCATCCCTGAAACACAACGATGAAGTAAATCTGTTAAAATGGGCACATCGTATTTTGAATGAAAGATAATACAGAAACAACCCTCAGAAAAAAATGGGTGTCTGATCTGGCCACACAGAATTTTACACAGACCCAGATTGCATAAGGATGGTAAAGAAAGTAACCCATTTTAGTCATTTGGTGTACACACACACACACACACACACACACACACACACACACACACACACACACACACACACACACACACACACACACACACACCATTACACACACACACCAATATATATATATAATTTTTCATTAAATTCTGAGAATGCTCTTGCTACGCTAATGCCATGGAATTCCAGGCTGGTAAGCTTGCATTGTGTCATCAGGACATCAGCTGCCCTTTTTGTGACCGCATCGCCTACTAGTTCTAGAAAGGAGAGGGTTAGTGGGAGAGAAGGAATGACAGACCTATCATTTTAAGCCTTCCACTGAACACCTACTACATAAAGTAGTAGGGACTACCAGGCGCTCCGCAACCCGCTGGAGAATATCCAGTCCTCCCCCCGAGAGGGGAGGCTAGTGCATGAATATTCCCAAACAGATCTTGGACCTGCTGGATAGATTTAAGTTTTTGCCGCCTACAACCGGTTTCGCCCCAAGGGAGGGCTCTTCAGGTAGGCATACGGCGTAACCTGAAATGCTAGTGCTAGTGCTAATTTTGAGGGATACGGACTTACAGCTCTCGCTGATTTCGTCCAGGGGGGGGGGGGGGGGGCCGGGGGTTGGGGATTGGGGGAGTCATGTTTTGACTGTTTGTCGCTGATGCTCGCGCCTCGCTTTGATCAACCTTTCGTCACGTCCCTCCGTGCCTTGGGAGGCTGGGTCGCTGGGGGGGGGGGGGGAGGGGGGCGGGGGTGGAGTTGTGTTGTGGCTTGGTTAGATGTACTTAACTAGTGGGTGTTTGTTAAGTAGGTGTATCGTGTACTTGGTGGTGGTGGACCATGTTTTCGGGTCGGGGTTTACGAGGTCTTCTAGGGTTAGTGGTGTGTTTAATTTATCTACTTGGTCTTCGGACAATCCAGCAGTACGTGTTCTGTCGTGAGTATTTGGCCACATGTGCATACTATTGGGTTGGGGTGGACTAGGTATCTCTCGCGCCCCAAACGGATTCTTGCTAATCTTGACTGATCTTTTCTCTTGCCTAGGAGGAGGGTAGGTGTGTTGTTAAGTATCCTCGTGAGGTTTTTGCGTCTACCTCTTTTGAAGTGGTGAAATTCTTTGGCCCATAGGTTTTGGAAGGCAGGCCGGAGGGCATTCGACCGTTCGTTTGCTGAGAGGAGTAGATTGAAGAAGGTCGATTCTTGGTCGAGGCCTTTCTTTGCTATCCTATCTGCTCGTTCGTTGCCTGGGATCCCCACATGGGAGGGGACCCACATAATTTTGACTGTTTGACCGCGCTCTTTGAGTTCTGTTGCTCTTAGTCTGATTAGATATGTTAAATCTTCTCTGAACGAATCTAGGTTTTGGATCGCTTGTATTGCTGATAATGAGTCCGTCACTATGAGTATGTGTTTGTATAGGTCAGCTTTTATTACTTTAATGGCTCCCAAGATGGCCGTGAGTTCTGCTGTGAAAACTGATGTGTGGTCCGGTAGTTTAAAGCCCGCGACTCGATTTGAACTTGAAATTCATTAGTTCATTCATTAGTTCCTTTTTAACGTCTCACTGACACAAGAGTGATCGGGGAATCGTGAAATTGCGAACACAACGCATGTACGAGAAGCTACCTCCAGAATTTGACTGGTAGCACCGCCAGTACAGCGTGTAAATGCATCCCGAAAACTTTATGAGGTGTTGCAGTGGAAGAAGACAGACTAATTTTGAAAAGGCAACACCTAGGCAATTTTGTGGTGCAATTATTCTTTACTTTTAACAAAGGCGTCGCCCAAAGCCAAAAAAATGCACTCAATCAGGATAGCTCAAGGGACGTAATTTTTCATTAAATTCTGAGGATGCTCTTGCTACGCTAATGCCATGGAATTCCAGGCTGGTAAGCTTGCATTTGTTAAAAGTAAAGAATATATATATATATATATATATATATATATATATATATATATATATATATATATATATATATATATATATATATATATATATGGCGCTTCGGCGCCAAAAAAAGGTTCTCTACCAAGGTTAGCGTAGCTAGACGTGACGTCATTTTTATCTTGTTATTTCTTTGCCAGAATTTCTGCTCCGCACGCCAAACACGTCATGTGCATGCTCCGGAATGTGCTAGACCAGCCCCATTTCAAAGTCTAGCGTATTTTCAATACGGTAGACAAAAACAACCGGCTGTTGTTGCATAGCGCATTTGTGAAAAAGGGATAACCTGCATAACAATAATAATAATAATAATATAACTCTGCTATAGCGCAATACATGTATCTCCACAAAGTAAGGCTCAGAGCTTTTTTACATCTAGATAATCTAACTAATTGAAATTAGTACTGGTGGTGTCAAAAAGACGGGTTCGTTAATTGAATCTTGAGCAGACGACAGAAACATCCAAGCCCGCATGTTTGCATTGTTTATTACTTGCGAGTTTAAAATAAGTTGTTTTCTAGAAGTACTGACTGGCACGGCTGACTGCTACGAAGACGTGAAAAACTGGATGACAGCAAACAAGCTCAAACTGAACGACGACAAAACGGAAGCCATGCTGGTAGGCACTCGCCAGAAACTTTCCCAGCTCCCCCCTTCTCTCCACCTTCAACTCGACAGCACCCCCATCTCCCTCTCTGACTCGGTCAAGAACCTCGGCGTTATCCTCGATTCCCCTCTTTCCATGACCAGTTTTGTCTCCGCCACGGCCCAGGCATGTTATTTCCACCTCCGCCGTATCAGTCAGATCATAAAATACCTCACTGCCGAAGCTGCCACCAAACTCGCTGTCTCTCTCATCTTATCTCGCATCGACTACTGCAACTCTCTCCTTTCCGGCCTTCCTCACTCTACCACTCTCACTCTTCAGCGCGTCCAGAACAATGCTGCCCGCCTCGTCCTCAGAAAGAAAAAATCCGACCACATCACTCCCCTGCTCAAGCTCCTTCACTGGCTCCCCATCCCCCAACGCATCCAATACAAGATTCTGTCTCTCTGCTACAAATCCCTGAACAACTACGCTCCTACCTATCTCTCCAACTTACTTCACCCCTACACCCCTTCCTGCTCCCTCCGCTCCGCCTCTGACCCTCTCCGCCTCCACATCCCCGCACCAAACTCAGCACTTTCGGCCCCCGCTCCTTCTCCGTCTACGGTCCATCCACCTGGAACACCCTCCCACTCTCTCTCCGTCAGAAACACTCTCCTCCTTCCAGTCCGCCCTCAAAACTCACCTCTTTCAACAGTTCTAGCACTATATCACTACACTTCCCACCCCAAGCTGACCGTCGTAATGTATTTTCACTATTTGTGGTACGTGAGTCATTGTCTAAAGCGTGCGCATGCGTGTGCGAGTTGTGAGTGCGCGCTTAGAGTTATAATTATTATAAGATAAGCAAAGAAGTACCCAACGGAGAAAGAAACACGCTTAGTCTTTTGTCTTTCTCTCCCCCCACACCCGGTTTTTTTTTTTTTTTTTTTTTTTTTTTTTTTTTTTTTTTTAGTTACCCTTGAAGATGGTTTCACAACTACCTACTCTCCTCTTATACCATTATTCTCTTACTGATTTTGATTATTTGCTTTGTTTCATTGATATTCCTTGTTGTGTACCATGCTAAATGCTGGGGTTTTTTTCCCGGGGTTCTCCCGTTTTGGCCCCGAGGTAGTCCTCAACTTGATGGTGATATAAAGTTTGCCTTCGGGTTGGCGTTTAGCAGGCTTTGTGTATTAGACACTCAGCCTACTTTGTGCCCAAGGGTACTCCCCGTTCGTTCTCTCTCTCTCTCTCTCTCTCTCTCTCTCTCTCTCTCTCTCTCTCTCTCTCTCTCTCTCTCTCTCTCTCTCTCTCTCTCTCTCTCTCTCTCTCTCTCTCTTTCTCTCTTCCTCTCTCTCTCTCTCTCTCTCTCTCTCTCTCTCTCTCTCTTCTCTCTCTCTCTCTCTCTCTCTCTCTCTCTCTCTCTCTCTCTCTCTCTCTCTCTCTCTCTCTCTCTCTCTCTCTCTCTCTCTCTCTCTCTCTCTCTCTCTCTCTCTCTCTCTCTCTCTCTCTCTCTCTCCCCGGCCTCACACACGCGCATTTACTTTTGGCCGGCTCGCTCCTGCGCGCGCCGCACACACTCTTGTCTCTCGTGTTTCGTTTCTCTCGGAATCTTTCTCTTACGATTTTTTTCTTTGACGTCATTTTTACTTTTGTTCTTCCTTTTCTTTTCTTTTTCTTTTTCTTTTTACGTCACCTTCAGTTGCCACATTCCTTCTGCATATGAAGATAAGTAGCGGCTAATGTCTCTGTTTGTCTATTTTGACAAAGGGTATTTACCCGAAATATTAATAAATTGTGTTGTACCGTTTTTTCTAAGCGTGTTTCTTTTTCCGTTGGGTACTTCTTTGCATTTCACACGCTTGGCAGTCACCTTTTTGGTCTGGATTGCTTATAAGATAAGCGCATTATAAATACCGTAATTATTTATTATTATTATTATTATTATTATTATTATTATTATTATTATTATTATTATTATTAATAATTATTATTAAGTAGAAGCTAATAAAACAATTGTATGTCTCTCAATAGCTTATTTTAGAGTGTTGCGTCATATCCGTCACGCAGGTTACCGCAAGTTTTCTTTCGACGATTTCTTACAAGGACACCATCCAAGCCAGCATGTTTGCATTGTTTATTACTTGTAAGTTTAAAATAAGTTGCTTTCAAGAAGTAGAAGCAAATAAAACAAGTATATGTCTCTCAATAGCTTATTTTAGAGTGTCGCGTCACATCCGCAAGGTTACCACAAGTTGTTTTTTTTTCGACGATTTCTTGCAAGCCGGACGGCATTTTTCAAACGTCAGCACAATAGTGGTTTGTGTATCATACATCAAAACATTAATGACGCTTTGCGACAGAAGTTTCACGTTTTGCGTCCGTTGGGGCCCCAAAACTGTGACGTATCACACTCGTTTGCGGGCCATTTACAGGTTACTTCTGACCAAACGTTTTTGACTCGCTCTGAAATCGGTTCGAACTGGCTGTTTTCTGCATTATCTTGGGCTAAGGTGAGTTACTAAACTTTGATAAATGACTCATTCGTGCGATTAAGGGGAAGAAATTGATTACAGTTTGTTTATTGTGCCCTAGGATGATATTTCGATGAGACTTCAGTGATCTGTGCTCTAGTTTTCAGTCTTGTCACGTGTTGTGTAGGTTACTTCGAAATGATATGTTCGATGTTATTGTGATAAACTGAAGTTGTGTTTCTTTTCAATTCGGCTTTGATAACACATTTTGTATCATATTACTGAGGATATAGCATTTCATTGTTTGCTTAGACGAATATTCATCGAAACGTCTTTTTAAGTAACTTGCATCAATTGGGGTGTAGAGTGTTCATGGAGAAGTAGTACCTTTGACTTTTCTGCCAGCAGCGCCTCTTGGGGCAGGCGGGAGCACTGGTCTTCACATGGCACTCAACTCTCACAGCTGGCTCCAGGTCCTTTACCTAGCCACACCCCGGTAACCGCTTCTGCTGGCGGGCGAAACGTTGTGAGGGGCTGACGCGTTTCTCAGTCAGTTGAAATACTTGGAGAGGAGACGGGCGCCGCCAAGTTCGCCTAAGCCCATTGAAAGGACTGATGGACAAGCAACAGAATAAGAATAACATGCCGGATCGGTCGGGGCCCGGATCACCAACGACCGCGCACCCCATTGGAGGTCTCCAGGGTGGGGGCGACAAGTGTGTTACTGGAACCAAACCCACCATCAAGCTGCCCACGCAAGGAATAACTATCGGAACTTGGAACGTTCGCACACTCTACCAGTGCGGCAAAGTGAAGGAACTCACCCACGAGTTGAAGCGCTATCGCTGGGACATTGTAGGACTTGCAGAAGTTCGATGGACAGGCCTCGGAGAAACAACAACAGATGAAGGCCATAAAATCTGGTTCAGCGGAAAAGAAACCAAGCACGAACATGGCGTAGCTTTTATCGTAAGGAAAGAGGTGGCTGGAACTGTCATCAGCTGCACCCCCGTGTCAAGCAGACTAATCTCCATCCGCATCTCCGCCCGACCGCACAACATCACTATCATTCAAGTATACGCTCCAACAGCAGATCATGATGATGAAGAATTAGAAGAATTTTACGAACAACTGGACAACATCATCAAGAAAACACCTAAGAAAGACATTCTGACTGTCCTCGGTGACTGGAATGCAAAGATCGGCCCTGACGCCTACCAACAATGGGCAGGAACAGCTGGCAAGTTTGGCCTTGGAGAAACAAACGACAGAGGCCTGCGACTTTTAGAGTTCGCACAGAGTCACCGTCTCACCGTTGCTAATACCCTCCATCCACACAAGAAGTCAAGAACAGTGACATGGCAATCGCCAGGAGGCCTGGTCCATAACCAGATTGACTTCATCTTGCTGCCTCGACGATTCAAATCCAGCATTAACAAAGCACAAACGAGGTCCTTTCCTGGCGCTGATATTGGCAGCGACCACAACCTCGTCCTTACTAGCCTCAAGTTGAAGCTGGCATTGAAACGAGATAGCAAGAGCCCTCGCATCAGATTCGACCTCCAGAAGCTAAAAGACCCGGAAGTAGAAGAGCTCTTCCAAGCCCAGGTGGGAGGCAGATTTGCAGCCTTGGCTACTTTGGACTGTGACGTAGACACCCTTGCTGGAAATATAAAAGAGGTGTTACTTTCTACAGCAGAAGAAGTGCTGGGGAAGCAGAGGAAGCGCAAACAGCCCTGGGTCACCGATGACATCCTCGATCTCTGTGATGAGAGGAGAGCCTGGAAGAAAAAGAGAGGCCAAGACCTCACATCAGCAAACAAGTACAGACTTGTCAACAAGAAGATCAGGAAGAGGATGAAAGAAGCCAAAGAAGATTGGATTGAAGACCAGTGTTGTAGCGTGGAAGAGGGCATGGCAAACGGCAACAGCAAGAAGGCTTATGAAACGCTAAGGACCCTCACCAAGACTCAACAGCGAACAGCCACAGTCATCGAAGACAGCAGCGGCCAACTCCTTACGGAAAACACTGCTGTACTAAACAGATGGACTGAGTACTGCCGAGACTTGTATAACTACAAGGCTGAGCCAGACACCAGCATCCTCCAAAACAACCAGGCTGGGGCCAGGAAGGCTGAAGACCTGCCAGTGTTAGCTGAAGAGGTGGAAGCAGCCGTACGCGGCCTGAAGGGAGGAAAGTCTCCAGGTGTAGACAACGTACCTGCTGAACTGTTGAAACATGGAGGAGAAGTAACAACGAAGGTCCTCACTACACTCTGTCAAAAGATCTGGGAGCAAAAGAAATGGCCAGTAGAATGGACACAGTCTCTAGTGATCCCGCTCCCCAAGAAAGGAAACCTGAAACAGTGCCAGAACTACAGAACTATCAGTCTGATAAGTCACCCTAGCAAAGTAATGCTTAGAATCATTCTCAACCGCCTCAAAACTTTCGCCGAGGAACTGCTGGCAGAAGAACAGGCTGGCTTCAGAGTTGGAAGAAGCACTGTAGAGCAGATTTTCAACTGCCGCGTCCTGATCGAGAAACATCTGCAGCATCAGCGCGAACTCTACCACAACTTCATTGATTTCAGGAAAGCATTTGATCGCGTCTGGCACGACGGACTCTGGCAAGTCATGAGATCGTTCAACATAGAGGAGGGACTGATCCAAATGATAGAAGCGCTTTACAAGAACGCCTGCAGCGCGGTTCTACTTAACAATCAGTCAGGCGAGTTCTTCAGGACGACGATCGGTGTCCGTCAAGGATGCCTGCTCTCTCCTGTCCTTTTCAACATATTCCTGGAGAAGATCATGCAGGAAACCCTCCACGACCACCATACTTCAATCTCTATTGGTGGCAGATCCCTGTGCAATCTTCGATTCGCAGACGACATTGACCTCATGGCAGGCAGCAATAGTGAGCTCCAAAACCTGACAGACAAACTTTCAAGTAGCGCAGGGTCTTATGGCATGGAGATCAGTACGGATAAAAGCAAAGTGATGATCAACACCACAAGCGACAGCAGCAGCAACATTCACATGAACGGCCAGAAGCTAGAAGAGGTCAATAGCTTCAAGTACTTGGGAGCCACCCTGTCCAAAGACGGTAGTTGCATAGCAGAGATCCGTATCAGGATAGGTACAGCAACATCCGCAATGGCCAGGCTGGACAGGATATGGCGAAGTAACTCCATCAGCTTCACCATCAAGTACAGGCTTTACAAGTCCCTCGTAGTGTCTATTCTACTCTACGGCTGTGAGACTTGGACACTGCTTGCAGACTCAGAAAAGAAAATCCAGGCCTTTGAGAACAAGTGCCTGAGGAAGTTGCTCCGCATCTCGTACCGCGAGCACAAGACCAACGAATATGTACGGAGCATCGTCACTTCCCTGGTGGGCCCACATGAACCCCTTCTGGCAACCGTGAAACGGCGCAAGCTTGCTTGGTTTGGCCACGTGACCCGACACAACACCTTGTCCAAGACTATCCTCCAAGGCACTCTCGAAGGAAGTCGTCGGCGAGGTCGTCAGAGAAAGAGTTGGGTCGCAAACATAAAAGAATGGACCGAACTCGAGATGCCAGACTTGCTTGCCACCGCCCAAAATAGAACTCAGTGGAGAGCACTGTCTGTTGCTGCTGCCTTTCAGTCCCCCCAACGCCCAGTTCGGGCAAGGGACTGATGATGATGATGATGATGATCAATCGGACACGATGACTCAATGTCGTCGGTTCGTGTAGCATTGGCTGCAGGTTACTGATTTTCTGATTTGTTTTGCAAATTTCATTGTTTTTGACGATCATGGTGAGAAATCTTTCCCCTTGTCGCATTTTTTTTTTTTTTAACTGCTCTGCTTTGGTAGATGTTTAAAGTTCAGCTTCAAACAGTTCAAACACTGAAAAGAAAAGGGGAGACTGCCAGTGCTAATATTTTAGGAAGGTTACAAAGTAAAGTAGGTTATAGCACTGTCAGGGGAGAGAAATGTGCATGATCGACCAGTGATCATAGATCTACTGTGGCCAAAGCACAAATTTAAAAAAAAAAAAAAAAGAGATAGGAAAGAGAGGGGGCGCTAAGAGAGTGACTGAAAGCAATGCTTATGGAAGCCCCCCCCCCCCCCCGAAGGGGGGCGTATCACATATCCACTGTTCCAGCCACTCAGTGCATGGAAATTTAAATCTACGTCCCCCAAGGGGGGTCCAGATATTTAGCCGGTGTGGACAGCTGTTTCGGTCTTGGCGACCTCTTCAGCACACCACCGGCAATACTGGAGGAGGCAGGAAATTCTGCCTACCTGCAATGACAACCACATTTTACTGTGGTGTCTGCAGGGGCATACATTCCATGCCACCACCTAGAGTTAAATTTCTATGCACCCTAAAAGAGATTTTTTTATTTGTGCTTTGGCCTCAGTAGATCTATGATCACTGGTCGATCATGCACATTTCTCTCCCCTGACAGTGCTATAACCTACTTTACTTTGTAACCTTCCTGAAATATTAGCACTGGCAGTCTCCCCTTTTCTTTTCATTTATTACTGCAATATCGACTGCAACCCCTTCCCCCCTTTTGGTAGGTTCTCTTTTAGGGTGCATGGAAATTTAACTCTAGGTGGTGGCATGGAATGTATGCCCCTGCAGACACCACAGTAAAATGTGGTTGTCATTGCAGGTACGGGCAGAATTTCCTGCCTCCTACAGTATTGCCGATGGTGTGCTGAAGAGGTCGCCAAGACCGAAACAGCTGTCCACACCGGCTAAATATCTGGACCCCCCTTGGGACCTAGATTTAAATTTCCATGCACTGAGTGGCTGGAACAGTGGATATGTGATACGCCCCCTTCGGGGGGGGGGGGGAGGGGGGGCTTCCATATGCATTGCTTTCAGTCACTCTCTTAGCGCCCCCTCTCTTTCCTATCTCTTTCTTTTTTTTTTTAATTTGTGCTTTGGCCACAGTAGATCTATGATCACTGGTCGATCATGCACATTTCTCTCCCCTGACAGTGCTATAACCTACTTTACTTTGTAACCAGTTCAAACACTGTTTAAAAAGTTTTCGATTTGATTGATTTTGGTCACCTGAATTATGTGTGACATCGGTTTTAGTTTCTTTCAAATGTTCAGTTCCATTAAACTGTCATAACTGTTGATTATGGTCAAGATATTTCTATGTCACTTATTTCTGTTTTCAGATCAAGGACGTCAAAACTGAAGAGAAGACGGCGCAAGTCAGCTTCCTCAAACAACACGGCGACTTCTTTGCATATCCAGACCTCCCAGATGAATCCATAGTTGTTGGTTGTTGTTTGTTTTTATTTTTGTTTTGTTTTTTGTTTTTTTAGGAGATTCAGAGGGTCCTACCAGAGCCTCGATTTGATCGCCGTGGGAATTTCTATTTCGAAGCATGAAATGTTCCGCATAGAAAATTGCTTTATAAAATATCCTTGAGTTGTGTGGTGCTCTGGTAGTGAAGTTCAGAAAATTGACTTTTTTATGTGTGTAATGTTGAACTTCTCTTTCCATCACTTTATTCTTCCAAAAAAAAAATATTGATTTTTTCCCTATAAAGAAAGCCTGCCTTGTGAATATTTGACATCTTTGAAAGAAATTTGTGGACGATTGGTTAATTTATTCACTAGTGCTGTGACTCTTGAGCATGATTCATGCCGACCGTGGCAGCATTCCGATGACAGGCTTTATTTATAATAAATATTGCACCTAAATTAAATACTGATTGGTATTATTTCTGTATGTTAGCTTTAAACCACTTTTTGCTTTAATTTCTGACGACATCCTAGTTTAGCGTCGCACATCATGCTGGTTACCTTGTTAGTTTGCATTGTTTGTTTTTTGGTTTGGTTTTTTTTTTGTGTGTTTTTTTTTTTTTTTTTATTGAGCTATGCACTGGATCATTACAGTGTACTTTATCTGATTCATTTCTATACAGAGAATATGTGACAGAATTATTAAAACTTAGTTGTGACAATTAAGTACACCAGAAAAAGTTTTGTTTTGATGGTAACCTGTAAATGAAGTCACAGGTTTATGCCGTTCCCACGCACTACATATTGGACTTCAGAATTTCCAAAGTCATATAAATGGAATGTAAATTTGGTGTGTTTTAATTGGATATAACATTGGAAATCACACAACTAGTTTCTAGATTTGACCAAAAAAATCATGTCGCGTCACAGTGTGTGCAGGTTACCCTTTTAGCATCACCACAAAAGAAATCGCTCTGACGCCCGAACCATCACAGCATCCAGATTTTTTTTTGTTTTTATTTCAAGTAATAGACAAAATCAACTTAGAAAGTATATATTTAATTAGTCTTACATAGAGTTTTAGAATTTGGCTTGTTTTCCCCCTTTTTGTCACCATTACCAAAGAATGACTGAAAATTACAAGTAGAATTTACTCACTAATACACACGATTATAGAAAGCACTCATGTCTACACAGTCAAACGAAATCACCGCGATGAGTCAGTCGACAGTCCAATACTGGGCACACAACAGGTCACCATTTGGACAAACAAACACACATCGGAAGTATCACCCAAGATCATAAATAGACATACTTATTAATTCTGTGGTCGCATCTAAGGCAGCTTATCCGCCTGTTTTCTCTCAGATCGGAGGCGTGTGAGAGGAAATTTGCGCGATGAAACGTGCTCAGCAGTGTCACATTTGCTGGATTTCAGTATGTTTAAAGCATACATTTGGTGTTGGACGGTAAAGTTCCCTTCAGCCTATGTGTATGTGATCTTTCCGTCATGTCACGTCCTTTGCAACATTTCAAAAAAGATGACGTGAACTCCAGACTGTCCCGGCCCTAGACTGTGATGTCAAAGAGTTTTGTGGTGACGTGCTTTGTCTAGTACGTGTAGTGCACACAGCGCCTCTATCAGTGGCGCTGAAGGGGTAAAGCTCGCTATGTTTCAGCGCACATTTTTATTTTTTAAAAAAACGTGAAAATACCCCGCGAAAATCTAAACAGCTTGAATCAACCTGGGCATAAATCTACTCCAGTGTACATGTGTGTTATCGCTATTCCATTGAGATATTTGTTATTTGAGTAAATTCAAGCCTTTGTCGATTTATGCGGGTGGAATCATGCTGTGAAGGTTCAAGCTGAGTTTATTTAGTTCTAAAAAATGAATGCAAAATCGGGAAACACATTTGCACTGGATAGATGTACGCCTGGGTGGATTTGCGCTGAGTACATTTCGCTTAGTAGTGTCAAGCTGGGAATTTGTGTCCAAGTAAAGTGAAATTGACCACTTCTGCAGCAATGGCGGTAATAATGGCTCTGGTAAAGTTTTGTTTTGGGCTGGGTACATACATTATATTGAGCAACATTTTGCTTGATATAGTGCCCATAAACAGACAGACGTGATTACTTGACCAGAATCAAAATTTCCTCGTCTGACGACTAGGACATTTTCATTCGGGTTTCGTAATCACATCTGCCTGTTATCCGCACTATATCAAGCAAAATGTTTCTCAATATAATATAATATAATATAATATAATATAATATAATATAATATAATATAATATAATATAATATAATATAATATAATATACCCTTCGGCCTTCGGGGTACAATGTTTCCTTTGACCTCCCTCAGGCCTACAAGGGTCTGTGTAGCATACCCCTCCGACCAATAACTTATAATATATAAGCAAGCAAGAGCGCACACAACACACACAAACACACACACACACACACACACACACACACACACACACACACACACACACTCACACACACACACACAACAGCCAAGTTCAAATATGAAAATAAATTTCTTCTGCCTTTTCAAAACACAACCCAACAGCAAATTTCAACGATAAAACTCTACCTAAATACGTTCGGATCTTTACATAAAAAGTCATATTTAGCCCAAAGATTGATCATCTCAATAATGAACGCCCTAACAGATGCGTGATATGTATAAATCAGAGAAGTGACAGGCCTAGGGAATATCACAGACGTTGGAACTCTTGTAAAAGATCACTTCTGGAAAGACCATCGCATACAGCAGATCAGGAAACATGACATCAGATCTAGTCTAAAGAAACGGAATTGTCACATAAACACGCGCAATATAATTTAAACATAAGAGATTTTCAAAAATACTCTTGAAAAGAATAGTATCAAAAATAGTATTATATACAGCGGCAGTGACAGATCTACACAAGGCGAGCACATTGGCCGACAACAAGCAGTTAAACATAAACACGCGCAATACAATTCAAGCATACGAGATTATCAAAAATACTCTTGAAAAGTATAGTATCAAAAATAGTATTATATACAGCGGCAGTGACAGATCTACACAAGACGAGCACGATTGACGACAACAAGCAGTTAATAAAGACGCAATGCTTGATGATCAATTACGTAATAGTGCTGAGCAGAGGCGCCGCATGGTCAGGAATCGTTTTTGAGTGGTCATACCTTGCGTCGGAGGCGCGAAGTATGACCAAAGACAATACATTATAAGACAAATCACTCGCCCCGAGAGTGCGAGGACGCGTTTTGAGAGTTTTCTCCCTTGTAATCGTGTTGAATCCTGACTGACCGAATGAGGCAAGGGTCTGACTTTGGCAGCGCAATGTCTTGTTCGAACGCCCGCTACATGCCACGTTGCACCGGCATATCATTTTTCCTTTTGCCCAAGGAAGAAACAAGGTAAGCTGATTACTCTGTGGTCTTATCTTTGCATAAATGCATAAATTTACGACCGTATAATAATTTCATGGCGCAGAGAATGTCTATCTCGAAAATTTTCGATTCTGAATTTAGAGTTGCCAGGGCGATACTCAGGCATAGGTCCCTCATGTGATATGTATCTTTGGGTTTAAATCTGGGAGAGTGGAAAACTGATCCAACTGCAAACAGACCCTAGCCGGCTCTCCAGGCCGTGAATTCCGAGAAATGTCAGTGGAAAAGTGGTCTAACGACCATTTAGATCCAGAGTAATTTTAAGTTTCTAGTAATTTTGTTGTTGTTTTTTTTTTTTTAATGTAGAAGAGGGCCATATGTACATAGACCAGTTTTCCTGTCTCATTTTATCCACGTAATGTTGGACTAACTCAAGTTAGATCTAGCCATTTGTGCCACACGTGCTTAACTTGGGCGAGGAAAAAGTATTCTTTAGGCTACACGGACCTTTCCCTTTCGTTCAGCGCAATACGACTGATAGGGAGAAGCCTGTGTAAGTTTCAAGTTCTTAATCGAGTCGTTTTAAGACCGATGTTCCGATCAAAAAGAGGAAAGTACTGGTGAGAAATTAAGCAAAGAAACCTTGAGTTGTAAGGTCGTTGATAAAATTCAGTCATTGCAAAGTTACTTCTCTTTCATTGTCTATCAAGACTTGAAATACAAAAGTATAAAAGGTCACGCAGAACTCTGTCCACTGTACTGTTCTCACGAACTACGCCTACAGACTACAGTGTTTAGCTGGTGGTGTTTTAGTACTTGTATTTCAGTCTTTGTTATTCTCCCAACAGATGTCAGAAATGGGTGCAGAATACGGGCAGGGAAGATCTGTTGGGACTGTCACCTGCTGAGCTGCGTTCACCTTTCTGCAGGCTGTGCTGTGCCCATTTTAAAACAACCAGTTCACGTGTGCCACGCAGAGGCTATGGAATGCTGTGCCGACTTTGTTTTCGGTGCCCAACCCACCCCCACAACTAACAACAAAGAGACAGCCACCCAGAACGAGGAATACTGCAACAGATTCAGAAGCGCCGCCTCACGGGCACGCAAGTCACTGCAACCAGGTACTTTCAATGAATAAATATAAATCTTATTTATAATTTAGAAGCTAAAAATTTTAATTTATAAAAAATTACCTCCCCAAAAATGACTGACAGCACAAAAGATCAGTTGCGTGAGTTGTTTTCACAAATGTGGTCGTAAAATCTGTTGACTGTTAAAATCAGACAAGTAGATTTTAAATTTGGATGGATTTTCGATGGCCTTTTTGTGTGTTCGCGCCTGCATGTGTGTGTGAAAATCCATTTTTGTCAGTTAGATTTTATTTATCTAAGTAAATATGCTGTGGATTATCATGATGTCATTAATGATTTAATGCATGGTTGCTTGTGTGTGCAGATGAGTCCAGTGGAGAAACTGGTGTGGGGGGAACTGCAGCAACAGGTGGTCAGGACAGCGATTCACCCAAAAAGCAGGCTTTGAAGAAAAGTATCAAAACTGTGCGCAACAGATTGTACTGCCTTCAGAAGAAAATAATGTAAGTTACGACAGAAAGACGGCAAACAAGGAAAGAAAAGACATACTTAACACTCAAAGAAAATAAGGATGCAGCAGTGAAGAGCTTGGTCCATTTTTTGGGCCTGATTCGTGTGTTCAGTTTATTTCAAGATTCAAGATGACTTTATTGTTGCTGTAATAGAAGATAATCATACACACCAAAATTGTCTTGCCACCGCAGGTGCTGCTCACATTCACTCACTCGCTCATTCCACAAATTACAATTAACAGAGCTACAAAATGGACAATGACTCGGGATGGGTGAAGCCCGTTGCCAAGGCATCTAATGGCCATCGCCAGTGGTCTCATCCGGACCCGAACCTCCCTGACAAAAACACAATGATAAGACAGCCCTATGTCTCCTGAACACACTAGTACTTGATATGCTCTTTCGTTAAATTCCTACTTGACTAAAGCTAGTACGTAAAAATACAAGTTAACAACAGAAACAAATTACCGTCGAAAGGAAAATAATGTCCCATCAAGGCAAGATAAAACAACGGTCAAAGCTGCACCTGGAGGCCCGTCGCTATATTACAGCGCCGGTGTTCAGAGGGCACCGCTCCGATCGAAAGTCCGTCAACATCATTTATAACACATAATATCATGATGGTAACAGTCATGAGTCATTATATTGAAATAAAAACCAGCACCCCCCCCCCCCCCCCCCACACACACACACACAGTCATTTTCACTGGCACGCCGCTTGTTGGGAAATATCTGTCAACAGCGAAGGTCGGCGGGCCAGGCAGTACGTGATACATAAATTAACACGGCCGCCGCGGTGGTAGGAAAGCTCCCTGGTAAATTCTTCTCTGTGTGCTCAGTTTCACGCGCTTCTGTGGGGTCAGTCAGAATGAAGAAAAATCTGGCAGTGGATTAGTCTGTGAATAATGTAGGGATGGAGCCCGGAACAGCACATGTTTAGTAATTACACAGTTCATGTGCACGCTCTTCTTTGGATACATAGGCTGGCACGACTGGTGAAACCGAAGTCCAAATTACGAATATTCAGAGTGTACAAGATTAAGACGATGTTATAGTCGGTACACCACAGCTATCACATAAAGTTGTCAAATAAAGTACATCATTCTTTCCTCAGAACTTGATGACACAACACTGCCTGGAAAATAATAATAATAGGAGTCGCTTAAAAGCAAAGTTGGTGGATTTTGCCGGAGCGGCCGGCCAGGAAATGGTGCCTGGCCGCCATCTTGCCCTCCAGTATTGCCCTACTTCCTAAGTTCCGGAGAAAGACATGGGTTATATAAGAGACCTGATGCATCTTTTTTGAAGATGCAAATGATCGTCTTATTCTATACCTGCGTATTTCTCTGTGGGCTGGCGATTGGGTGCCTAAAAGGCGGGGGCAGGGGATCTAACTGTTTGTCTGTCCGGCGCTGAGTGATTCCTCTTGGTTTGTGTACAATTCTGCCAGCGCTAGCCTCACCTATCTGGTTTGTGAGTATTTATAACTCGAGGCAAATTTGTATCGCTATATCGTTACATTGTTGTGTAATGTTCTGTGCGTCTACTGTGGGAAATTAGGGTATTTACCTGACCACATAGTGGTAGTGCACCTTCGTGTTTGTGTATGCATGTTTCCCCTGCCTACTTCCGGCCTAAGTTCCGGAGAAAGACATGGGTTATATAAGAGACCTGATGCATCTTTTTTGAAGATGCAAATGATCGTCTTATTCTATACCTGCGTATTTCTCTGTGGGCTGGCGATTGGGTGCCTGATAGGCGGGGGGCAGGGGATCTAACTGTTTGTCTGTCCGGCGCTGAGTGATTCCTCTTGGTTTGTGTACAGTATCAGCACAGCACAGTAGTTGCGTGAAATACACAAAAAGAAACAAGGCCGGAGATGGACGGAGACAGACAAAACAACAGCTCTATCTTTGTTTCATGCAAGCCGGCCCCAAGGTATATCGTATGCTTGCAACTCGTTGTCCTCCCGTCAGTTTCAACCTTACGGAAAACTATGCAAAAGGTTTCAGCTTCATCTGCACTGCCGCCAAAGTCAGACTCTGTGTGCAATAGTACTAGATGAAATGACAATAAAAGAACAAGTCACCTACAACAGAAAACGTGATAAAATAGAAGGGGCAGATTATTTTGGGGAAGATGAGAGGACAAAGCTTGTGGCAAACCATGCGACTGTCTTTGTTGTAAAGGGTTTAGTTTCCCACTGGAAGCAGCCCATAGTCTGGTGGGGGAGGAGGGGGTTGTTGGAGAACATAATTCTGATCGGTGATGATATGTTTATCTGGTAATGACTTTTAGATCTAAAGGCTTCGTGCACATGATGAGGGAGTAGCGGTGGGCATGTGACTGATGGTATTGTCTGTTGTACGTCTTATGATAATTCAGCCTAATGCGTATTTTCATGTTGACCTACTATTTCGTGTATGGTGAATAATTTTGTCATAACTGAATTTACATGTGTTGGGTGGAGGGATGAATGGAGAGGATGAGAAAGAACAGGTAATTAGTGATAATTTCTTATTAATCTCTTTGAGCATACAACGCCATGTACTGTTTACAGTTTGTAACGGGTGTATGCATAAGGTGGTTAGCGTGGCCTGTGTATAATCACTATTTGCTTTTCTTGATAATACCTGCTGCAAGTTGAACGTGTATTAATAAACTGATTTTCTTGTGAGATTGTTAAAAACAACATGTTCACTTTAAAGTATTTCTTATTTAGTCCTGTGCTGGTGGTTTGTTTGTATATGTATTCGTTTGTGTGCATGTGTGTTTGTTTGCGTGTATGTGTGCGCGTGTGTGTGTGTGTGTGTGTGTGTGTGTGTGTGTGTGTGTGTGTGTGTGTGTGTGTGTGTGTGTGTGTGTGTGTGTGTGTGTGTGTGTGTGTGTGTACTAGACATTAGCTCACATTTACGGCAACAATGAAATGCCTGATTTATTTATTTTTCTATTACACTGTCCGTGCAAATTACCCCTTTCCCGAAAAATCTTTCGATTAGGCATAGAAAAAAAATTTTAGAAGCAAAGCTCATGTGATTTTAAAACAGTTTTCCGCAATGCACACACACAAAAAGCACATGTTACCCTTCAAAAAGCCTCGCTTCAGAGCTCGAGCCCATTACCAAATAGTGATAGACGTACGGTCACAACACGATTACACCATGGGACGCAACTGTTACACTGACCTCGCTTTTTTCAGTAAGCCTTATGAAGGAGTGATCTGTCTTATAATGTATTGTCTTTGGTATGACCACTCAATAGCGATTAACCATTCACCAATTATGGCCAGAAATTGATGGTATAGTAAAGGCTGATCATAATCATTGACATAAGCTGCGACATTTCTGCAGTAGCATCACTGGATTTCTGATCACTTGAAATCACACAAAGGGAGACAATTTGTCATCGAGGCAGCGAGGAACAAGCTTGTTCAGTTTACAATGTACAATGTGGATATGAGATTATGTACAGGATAAGCAAGGCAAGATCGGCTTCTGCCTGACTGAGACAAGTCATGACAACACTTACATTACACGTGTCAACATGATTGCAAATAAAGAATACTGCCCAAGTAAATCAAACCATAGGCCTACACAGCATGCAGCGGTCCTTGGCCGGACAATATCGGGCAGAGTAGGCCCCTGCACTGCAGTGCGCGGGCCGGCCATTGCGGCCAAAGTGGGCCTGAAGGGCCTTTGATTTCTGGACATGTACACATCTACTTGTTTTGAATAACTTTTCCTCTATAAACAGACACGCAAATAGGACGCAAATGGGACTGTCATGAACATAAACGAATAAAACAAATATTCGGGTTTCTTTCCTCACGCAATATGGCAAGTATTTCTAATGCTTCGCGCGTCCAACTCTGACAATAAAAAAGCATGTTAGCTGGAATGTAGATCTAGATTTTAGAGTTTAAAAAAGTCTTCAATGTGACCATTCTTTTATCTTCATATTTGACCCTAACAAAATGGTTCCGTGACATATCAGTGTGTGCTGGTCAACACACTCACGTGTACATTTGTAATCTGAATTGGGTTTACTGGTTTGGTTCTGAGACGGCAACACCACAGGAAGCTTTGCACTAATGAACACATAGTACAGATTTTAACCCCTTCGCTGCCACCGTATGTAGATTGTTGTTTCTGAAATATTTGTTCGTTTAACCACCAAAAGCCGCCAAAAGCGTCCAAAAAAACATGACGATCTATTCCTTTAGCAGTTTGATTGAGTTCATTTTTTCTCGGCAGTTAAGCGGTTAAAATGTATTAAATATATATCATCCAACTTCACAAAAATATACATCTATCAAAATAAGCCTCAGTGTATCAAAAAACGTTCACAAAACAAATGTTGCACAAGCACTCTGCCATTCGTATCTAGGAAGCGTTAAGAATATAAAAAATGCTTCACAACAGTAGTCTAGTAGTCTAGAAAAGCTGTTCACGGGCCAGGTCACAAGAAAAGATATTTCATTAACAAACGTTTTGATCTGTCTTACAAACATGTTGATCTTACAAACATTTTGATCTGTCGTACAAACATTTTGATCTTACAAACATTTTGATCTGACGTACAAACGTCACGTTTTGGTCTGTCTTACAAACATTTTGATCTTTCAAACATTTTGATCTGTCGTATAAAAATTTTGATCTTATAAACATGTTTGATTAGTCGTACAAACATTTTGATCTGTCGTACAAACATTTTGATCTGTAGTACAAACATTTAGAACGGTCGTACAAACATTTTGATATGTCGTACAAACATTTCGATCTGTCTTACAAATATTTAAATCTGTCTCTTGCAAACATTCGGAAGGATAGCTGTATAGAGAACTGCATCCCATAATAACTTGAGATTCAAATTTGTTGGTATTAGCTCGTGTACTAAATACAAAAATATTCCATAGTGTTTCAAATGCACATCTATCTTACACTTTTTCGAAATGCCGCAAACTAAAAGACAAACATGTACAAAATAAATCAGTATAAAAATGCATGTATATAAAATGGCGTGGCAGCACACTGCTCTGCTCAGTTCCGCCGCTATGGAACTCGTCATACTATGCAATAAATGCGAAATAAAACGATCAGTACATTTATACATTCCACACGTGTCACACACAAAATATACGCTGCATATGTGTACACGGCTAGAAATGAGTTAAGGCAACTCGGTTGCTCACAACTGATGGATTAACATAATCCGACGCCACTCTGCCGCGCTGCATTGGAGTGGTCATTGGCGAGACGCAGCAGAGACTGGCAATAAGAAATGAGCAACACGCTGGCATATCCCACACAGCGCGCGCAACTTGGCCGTGACAGTCGCTAGAAAATAAGCTACAGTGACTGCTGATTAGCAGTGCCTACTTAGCATATCGACTAAAGAGCCTGGCGCACTGAAGATGTTTTCAAATGAGTACTCCAAACTCGTGATTAAAATACTCAAGGGACATAACTGATTAGCTTGGCGCCGGGCGGCGCCAAGCTAATCAATTACGTCCCTTGAGTTGTCATGGTCGATCAGTCTGCAGCTGCTACTGTAAGACCCTAAAGCTATTTCCGGTGCGCGCGATGTTTGGAAAGTGTTGCGTGCAGTTACAAGAAGCCTGCTGACTGCAGGGGTTCTTCATATGGGAGAGAAAATTACAGTCACAGGTCTAGTCGCAATCAGAGGCTGACTCACGCGACACGGTGACCTCAAGGGTGACCTTGAAGCCAGCTGACGTCCCGCGTTGACCTTGACCTTGAAATCTAGCCGGAGCTGTTGTTGCTGTCGAGGGCGGCGACGATTTTGGCGTACTGGTGGACGAGGTTGGAGGTGTATGTGATGGAATCGCGAGCCACGACGTAGTCGCCAGCCTGACGGTAGCTGTCGCTGGTCATGCATGACGAGAAAAAGTTCTTAAACATGTTCGACAGCACTGCGTCCCTCGTCTCGTCAGACGTCACCTGCTGCCCCTCCAGACCCAGCCTCTGCTGCACGTGACACAGCATGGCGTACACGCGGTTCATGACCTTATCCATGGGAGCCTTGCCCGTGATGCTGACCGCGCACACCAGCTCGTTATCGATCATCTTCTCCAGGTAGATGGCCATACGGGACAGATACTTGTAGTCCGTCTTCAGCAGATCAGCCGTCAGCTGCACACACACAGACAAGGAGAATGACATAGGATACCTTTAAACACACACACACACACACACACACACACACACACACACACACACACACACACACACACACACACACTGTGTTTGTCCGCGAGCTGTATTTTGTCATTTTGAAATTTTAGTTTCTGCACTTGTATAGATCAATAACTCACGAGATACAGAAATATATCTCACAGCTGCAAACTTTCCCAAGACGGCAACTGTCAACCTACTGTTCCTCTGCGTTGCAGCGAGATTTTTGCCTGAGGCTATTAACCCTTTTCATCGTCAAACACGATTGCTTCAAAATGATGTTACTATGATAGTTCTAGGGTGGTGCCAGAATAGCTTGGCGCCTGAGGCGCCAAGCCATTCTGGCACCACCCTTGAACTGGAGTGGTGCAATTTATCTCATAATCCGTAATACTCTTGGCTTGACTTCGCGAACGAAGATTTTATAGGAGTTGCCCACGACGTCTGCAGGCTTGTTCGTGGCTGCGGAGGCCAATCCGAGACAGCAGGTTCGACCGCAGTGGCTGCAGGGAAGGTATGGCCAGGTTCTGAGCTGCGGCATCTCTGTTTTTCTCCTGAGCCGCTTGTCCTTAAGGCTAGCTCTGTGAGAGTCCTCAAAGGAGACAGCTGCCTTGTAAATGGTGGAGCGCCAGGTGTCACGGTCCGCAGCAAGCGAAGACCACTGGTGGTGGTCGATTTGGCAGGCACTAAGTGACTTCTTGAGACAGTCTTTGTATCTCTTCTTTGGTGCCCCTCTGTCACGGTGTCCAGTAGCAATCCGTAATAAAGCCTTTAAAAAATCAGCTCGGATGTAATGGTTAAAAGCTAAAACAAAGCTGTAGACTATGACCGCAGGTGCTGGCTATTGGAAATCACGTGCAATGGAAAGGCACACACACACACACACACACACACACACACACACACACACACACACTCACACACTGACACACAGGAGGGTGAGTTGTGCTCACGATCGACGGCACACAGTTGAAGAGCGGCTCCGCACATTTTTAGCATTTTGCAACATAATTACTTAATGAGTGACTTTAGAACAACGACAGGGTGATTCAGCTCATCATGCCGATCAGTTCGGTAGCTTTTTGTGCCATTTGCGGTACCTTTTACTGGAATTTTCAAAACTTCATGGCTCGCAAAGCACAGAGGAAGGCAGCCCTACGTTACCGCACTGTCAGTGTCAGCGGACCGGTGGCAGTCATTCTCGTGTTTTTGGTCGGCTTTCTGCTCCGGTGTGGCGATGTCGAAGCGAACCCAGGCCCACCGAAACGACAGACTCTTTTGACATGCCAGGGGAACCAAGACAACCAGTCGCCCGGGGGTGAGGCAAACGCAGTGTCTGAGCCGACCATTGCTGATGTGTTTAAAATGTTGAATGTGATGGACAAAAAGATGGACAGTATGAAAGCTGCAATGCAGGAGCAAATGGACAAAATTCAGAGTGACTTTACTGCGGTGATGAAAGAAAACAAAGAGTTGAAGGAGAAAGTTACGCAGCTGGAGGATAAGCTGGATGATTTGGAGGGGCGGAGCAGACGCAAGAATCTGATCTTTCACGGAATCCCCCACCCCCAGGGGCGCTCAGAGACTTGGGCGGACTGTGAGAAAGCTGTCAAGTCAATGTTGAAGGACGAGATGGGCATAGAGGAGGAGATCGAGGTGGAGCGTGCCCATCGTCTGAAGGGGGGCAAGGCGCCCCACCCCATCATCGTGTGCTTCAACAAGTACAAAGACAAGGAGCGGATCCTGTTTGAGCGAAGAACGCTGAAGGAGAACAGGTCCCGGGTCTTCATCTCTGAGGACTTCACCCCTCGGGTGAGGGACGTGCGCCGCAAGCTGCTACCCTTCCTCAAGGAGGCCAAGCAGGCGGGGAAGAAGGCCTTCCTCCGCTTCGACTCCCTCGTTGTTGAGGGAAAGACCCACGCATACGACGCTGCTACCCAGAGGCCAGTGGAGCGCAGGGGGCAGAAATGAGGGGCAGGCCGGCATGTTGACCCAGCAACCAGGAGAAGACAGCCCGTCCCTCATTCAGACCCACAGGACCCCCACCATGTGTCTTCAAAGGACGACTTACCTGCACACACATGCGCTCAAGTGCCCATACTCAAACCCACACCAGCACACTGTGATGATGAAAGTGGTAGCTCTATGTTTCGCATCATGGCATGGAATATCCAAGGTCTTGTAAATAAGCTGAAAAGTGTTTCTTTTAGGCAGTTCTGTGAAAAGTGTCAAATTTTTGCATTTTCAGAGATCTGGTCGTGTAAGCAAAGTGTTATAGAGGATACCTTTCCAGAGTATCAGGTGTTTTTTTCACCACGTACACAAAAGTTAAAAGGGGGCGTGGCCGTGTGTGTACATAAATCTATAGCCTGTCATGTGTTGCGTTTAATGCAGGCAGCTGAGGATATTGTGTTTCTAAAGATCGGTAAGTCTGTTTTGAATTCTGCATCTGATGTTCTGGCAGCATTTGTGTATGTGGCTCCAGAGCGTTCTGTTGTATATGGTGAAGATAACGTTGATGGTTTTGAAGTGTTAGAAAACTACATGTCTCAAGTGTTACGTGCTCACCCTGAGCTGCCTTGGCTATTATGTGGCGATTTTAACGCCCGCACTGCCGGTCTGTCTGATACTGATTTTATTGATGACAATACACACGTGCAGCCTTTACTGGAATTAACAGATCTGCTAGAGGATGTACCACAAAGCCCACGGAGGTCAAAAGATATTGGCATAAACAGTTTTGGTCGGAAACTGATAGAACTATGTCAAGAGTACTGTTTGTTTATTGTCAATGGCAGAACGAAAGGTGACAGTGAGGGAGAAATTACGTGTGTGGCCAACAGAGGCAAAAGTGTGGTGGACTACTGTATTTGCTCTAAATCCGTGTTTGACCTAGTGACCGATATGTTTGTTGCAGACAGGTGTGAGTCAGACCATTTCCCCATTGTAACCACGTTTACTTCTATTCAGTCTGTTTATTCATGTGATGATGATGATTTAAATAATGATATAATACTAGAGGAAGGGGTTAAATTTGTTTGGAAAGAAAACTACGCTGAATCCTTTTGTGCATACATTGAAGATAATCAGGAGACTCAGTTTCAACACTTTTTGTCAGCGCTTGACTACTCGAGTGTAGAAGAAGGGTCGGCCTGTTTTGTAGCATTCATTCAGAAGGCAGCTGTCAAAATGAGGTCAGGTAAGAAGGTAGGTGAATCCCGTGCACAGCCGCCGTGGTGGGACTCGGACTGCGAGTTAGCAAAACAAAACAAGTACATACAGTTGAAGCAGTTCAGACACACAAACACACATGACGACTTAGGGAAGTATCTTGACATGAAGAAAGAATTTAAGAAGTTGTGTAAAACAAAACAAGTAGAGTACAACGCACGGGTTTTGAATGAGCTCAACGATGCATGTAATGATGCAAACTCAAGAACATTTTGGCAGAAAATAAAGTCTCTGACTGGCGTTAAAAAGTTGTGTTCTGATGTCATTTCACCACGCGTGTGGTATGATTATTTTCGTAATTTGCTAAATGTGGATCAGAATGTTGATGATTCAGGTTTCAGCAGACAGGCCGAGGGTGTTTTGAATGACCATATATCTGATGATTGTGATGGTTGTCATAATGCAAAATTTGACGAGGAAATCACACAGGATGAAATTCGCAGTGCTATTAATAGCATGAAGAAAGGGAAAGCATCAGGCCCTGATGGCTTGCCCACTGACCTTTTTCATCATGCAGGTGAGATCCTTGTGAAATTTCTGCATCCTTTGTTCAATCGTGTGTTTCAAAGTGCGGAATACCCTGAAAGCTGGACCATGGCTGTGATATTTCCACTACACAAAAAGGGTAACCCTAGAAATGTTGACAACTACAGAGGAATTTCTCTTCTGAACGTTATCAGTAAGTTGTACAGTTTTGTCATTAACAACAGGTTGGTGCGTTTTTGTGAAGAGAATGATTGTATTCCTGAGGCTCAAGCTGGCTTCCGTAAAGGGTACAGTACTATAGACAACATTTTTTGCTTACAGGCACTAGTGCAAAAGTATCTTAGCAAGCAGGGTGGCCGTTTTTACACCATGTACGTAGATTTTTCTAAAGCTTACGACAGTGTGCACAGGACAAAACTGTTGTATCTCTTGTTACGTAAAGGAGTTCATGGAAAGTTGCTTCAGACACTTGAGAGTATGTACAAACATGTAAAAGCTGCTGTAAGGGTTGGAACCAAAGTTACCGACTACTTTGATTGCATGTCAGGGGTGCGACAAGGTTGTGTGTTGAGCCCACTGCTGTTTTCTATCTTTCTTTCAGAATTTGAGACAGAAATATCATCGTGCGGTGCACGTGGCATTGATATTTTTGCAGACCCACTGGGTATTTTCCTTCTTATGTATGCTGATGATATAGCCATTGTCTCTGACTCTGTAGCAGATCTCCAAAAGAAAATTAATTGTTTAGAAAAATACTGTAAAAAATGGGGTCTCACTGTGAACATGGACAAGACAAAAGTGGTGGTCTTCAAAAATGGAGGTTTTGTGAAAAATTGTGAAAAATGGTTTTATGCTGACAAGCAGATTCAAGTCGAGTCCAGTTATACTTACCTTGGTGTGATATTTTCCTCTACTCTGAACTGGGCTAGATGTGTAGAAAACTTAGCTGGAAAAGCCAGGAGAGCAGTTGCAGGTATCAAAAGACTATACTTTAAATTACAAAACTTGCCAGCTGACACTGTTTTTCACATTTTTGATGTCAAGATTAAACCCATTGTGCTATACGGGTCAGAGGTTTGGGGTTTCCAGAGACATGATGTAATTGAGCAGGTTCATATAAAGGTTTGTAAAATGGTCCTTGGTGTTGGAAGAGATGTAAAAAACAATATTGCGCTGGGTGAGTGTGGAAGATTCCCTATGTATATTGATGCCTATGTTCGAATGGTGAAGTACTGGTGCAGACTTCTTACCATGTCAGAAAACAGATACCCAAGACAGTGTTACACGATGTTATGTATGCATGATGCTTCAGGTAGATCGAACTGGGCTACGCAAATAAAGACTCTATTGTGTATGCACGGGTTTGGGTATGTATGGGAAATGCAGTCGGTTGGAAACACTCCTCTGTTCATTCAGATATTCAAAGATCGGCTGATGGATTGTTTCCGACAGGACTGGCATGCATCCCTTTCCTCAAACACAGAATACTGCCATTACCACCCAGAAATACTTAGAGCCAGTTACATAGGGCAGCTGAACTCTTGTGAACTCAGGCGGGCAATATGTTTACTTAGATGTAACCGTTTACCTTTAAACGGAGTATCCAGATTTGGAAAACCCATCACTAATCCAGAATGTAATTCATGTGATTGGCATAAGGCTGAAGATTTGTGTCATTTTCTGTTCGAGTGTCCAAAATATTCCCCTTTACGTAAAAAGTACATTCCACTGTTTTACTACAGATTCCCATCCGATCTTAAAGTTCAGCTGCTGTGTGGAAACCTACATGATAAACTGGTTTTTAAAGTTGCTATGTATATTTCAGGTTGCCTTAAATTAAGGAATTAGAGGGATTTGCTTTGAACTTTTCTTGTTTTTTTTGTTTATTTATGTGCGCTGATGTAATGCTATATGAGTGTGTTTTACAACCACCTTCCTGTATTTTCTGGTTGTAAATTGTATTTTGTGTTCATATGGGCCAGATGGCCTGCAAAAACTGAAATAAATTTATTATTATTATTATTATTATTATTATTATTATTATTATTATTATTATTATTATTATTACACTGACACACACACACACACACACACACACACACACACACACACACACACACACACACACACACACACACACACACACACACACACACACACACACACACACACACACACACACACACACACACAACAGACGATTTCCGGAAATGAGAAGTAGATCAAAATTGCACGCATGCCGATGAAAACCGTGGATTAAAAGCTCGGACAACTGCGATAACTGTTGTAACATTAACTCTTTCAAATGCGGGGGCTTGTGAGGATCTCTGCCTCTTGCTGAAATCACTTTGTATCCATGTTCCTTGGACATTGACGTAAAATTGACTGAGACTGATTTCAGGCACAAACTCTGCATCGACTGGCAGTGAAAGGATTATTAACCCATATAACCCCACGGCCGCAATTCCCGCATTTTGGGAGGTGTTACCTGACGACTATAATTATACTAGTTGCATGTGATAGATCGACCATGATAATCCAAGGATAGTGCCAGGGTAGCCGGCTTGGCGCATTCAGGCGCCAAGCTCATCTGGCACTACCCTTGAATTATCATGATCGATCCGTCTCAGCCCTGCTGATGGGCGTTGTGGTTAAGTCTTGTTCGCTTTGATCTGACACGCTAACTTGAGAGTTCACGCTACGCCTGTTAGTTGTACTTACAATTCCACTCTGGTCGGGGACGTAGTTGTAGGGGAAGTTATCCATGTGAGCGTTCCAGACGTCTAGATAGTTAGCCGCGTCTGGGCCGATTCTGCCGAACTAAAACAGACAGACGGAACGTGCAAATAACACTGAGTCAAGTCGACGAGCAAATGAATTGAAATCGCGGGCAAATAAGTATTAACCGCCCTTTATGAGTCAGTACCGACGCACAAAAGGTTAATAACGAGCGAACACGTAGTGTGTGCATCGCGGAAGAAAAGCACGCAGGGCACGTAAACATTATGACAAGGCCGGTAGGCCTACGTGTTGTACAAAGAATACTGTTTTGTAAGTACACTTAATGTGCGCTGTCACATAATGTATAATTATAGACGATTATACAAGAGCACGGCCACAACAAAGTAAATGATATTGCACGTAAGAAAAACGATCAACAGAATGTATTCTGCAGTTTCTTTCGTCCTAAACATAATAATAATAATAATAATGAGAACTTGTATAGCGCCTAACCTCAGATTAGAGCTCTAGGCACCCTTACAGGACCACGTATATCAGTTTAAAATAACTGGCAGAAATCCCGGCATGCGGCATCAGTGCCGGTGAGCGTATATCCGTGTGTCTTTACACCAGGCTGATTACTAGTACACACGAACACGTCTAAAAAACACCCATCGAGTGAATTCCCGTAGTAGTAGTTTGTGAAACATCAACAAGCGATGAATTCATTCTCCCTATTTAACTTACTTGACTACGGAGCGGGGCAGGAGGGAAATGAAATGAAATGAAACTTTATTTCTCAACGTATGAAGTAATTAGCACATGTTCCATGTTTCATACTTGCCGTTGCTACTCTACAAACACAGGGTAATAATTGTAATACTAACAGTACCAAATTACACAAAGGAAAGATTAGGAGAATTAAACACAAAGAGACATTAAATAAAATTCATTCATTCATTCGGTCATACAAAAACAAAACAAAAAATGTACACGAAATGACAGGGAGGAGGGTCAGACGGAAACGTCCGTCAGTCACAACGCGAGACGTCTCGCTAACGTCGCGCAGTCCCAAATGCAGTTGCGGTTTCACGTAAAGAATAGCAGGGACGGTATCCGACCACCCATCATTTGACGTTGAAAAAGTGCTGTTTGTCGGCCCACGCGGCCTTTACTCTTGCGTCCATAACACACCAACGACTGACCAGCTAACTGCGAGAGCCATAGATCCTCATGAGCCCCCTCGTTCGCGGGTGCCGCTCGCGAGGATCTATGTCTTTTGCTAAATCTATTTTGTATTTATGCTTCTCCCTTTTAATCTGGCTCGTTTCAAGTTATTCTCGATTTCAAACCCGGATGGTTTTTCTGTTAAAATCGAAATACCGGTGACCGATCTTGCTCTTAAAGATACAAATTTCCATGTTCAAGTGTCGGCCAGCCTGCACGACCCAACAAAATGTAGCCCTCGTTCGGATGAAATGGTAATGCTGAGAAGACAACAGCATTCATACAGTTTCACACAACATTTGACTGAGATGAAGTTTTACCCAATCACAAGAACTGGTGACCACACACAATTCAGAATCGAAATCTCAATTTAGTTCAATTCAATAAAACTTATTTAACCCCATGACTGCCGGGGCTAGGCGAACGCTAACTAGCTGCAAGAGACAAAAACCGCGGGGGCTCATGAGGATTTATGTCTCTTGTTAGTCCTGTGTACTTTTTGTCTATTTTGGTCTCCTTTATATATCATTCAGACGAGTGTCGCCAGTGCTTAATGGTTTCAGACGCGAAAGTCGTGATCATTGGCAGCAAGGGGCGAAAACAAAACAATTATAATTAAATCATCTCATCAGCCCTTCGGAACACGTGAAAAGATTATGGAAAAAAAAACACACACGTACAGATTTAGTTCATCGATCATTAACTTATCCAGTTGTGCTTCTCTGTGTTCACTCGGATTTTGATTCGCCTGCATTAATACTACGTAATTAAGAGGCCGTCTTAATGGCGTCAAAATAAACACTTCAGATTCTTCCTGGTATAAAAACCATTTCAATGCCGGACAAATGTCAACACCACCCACATGCAAGAGGTGTAGATCCTCATGAGCCTCCGCAGTTGCGGGAGCTCATGAGGGTCTATGCCTCTTGGTCACACCACTTTGAATTCATGTTCATGTTCCTGGGGCATTTAGCTTTTTGTGTTGAATTAACGAAGATAGCATAAATACGGTCTGCCTCAGCTGGCACTAAACGGGTTAAGGCTTAACTCCCACATCAGAATTAAGTTTGCGACACCACGTCGGGTCACTCTGACCAGTCGACTGATCGATTCCAGTCACATCACAAAATTGCAAACTATTAACCTCATCAATACCCAGAAAAAATGAACGCGATCAAACTGCAAGAGGCATAGATCCTCACGAGCCCCCGCAATAGTTTACGGCAAAATAAAACACAAACCATCTAGAGTACTTTCTTTACCGGCCAGTTACCCGACTCATTGTACCTTATCTTGACACAGAGTTTAGTCGTGCAACCCTCCCCACGCGTCTCCGTCCCGGCTATTCCACATCCGGTGTTTTCCGCAGGCCCTCAAGGCGACCACATATTCTGAGCGCAGATACTGGTCGCTTTCCGTCTGCTCAAATCTACTAATTTTAGGTCATCAATCAATGGGGCCTGGCAGAGGGTGTGATGATCAATTTTGATCGGTTATTTGTACCGCGCCCATGACGTGTGTTGGGGGTTTGGTTCAGAGCGGGGTATTTCAGTTTCGCTTTGACTGGCCGACCAATACACCTGGCCCACCAATACACCACCTTTCTCTGCACGGTCGTTCTGCACCGCAGAGAATCCGCAACCGACTTTCATCAACAAAATTTCGTCATCTGAACTTGAGGAAGCTGACTTTTTATTGAGCTATGCACTGGATCAGTACAGTGTACTTTATCTGATTTCTGTTAGTAGTGTCAAGCTGGGAATGTGTATGTCCAAATAATGCGAAGTGGACCACTTCTGCAAAAATAGCGGTAATCAAACTCTGGTAAAGTTTGTGTTTTTTTTTAAGCTGGGTACATAAATTATATTGAGCAACTTTTTGCTTGATATAGTGCCCATAAAAAGACGTGATTACTTGACCAGAATCAAAATGACCTCGTCTTACGACTCGGACATTTTCAGTCGGGTTTCGTAATCGCATCCGCCTGTTATCCGCACTATATCAAGCAAAATGTTGCTCAATATAATATAATATAATATAATATAATATAATATAATATAATATAATATAATATAATATAATATAATATAATATAATATAATATAATATAATATAATACAATATAATTTAATATTATATAATACAATACAATACAATACCATATCATATCATATCATATATAAGCAAGCAAGCGCGCACGCACACACACACACACACACACACACACACACACACACACACACACACAACAGCCAAGTTCGCATATGAAAATACATTTATTCTGCCATTTTCAAAACACAACCCAACAGCGAATTTCAACGTTAAAACTCTATATAAATACGTTCGGATCTTTACACAAAAAGTCATATTTACCCCAAAGATTGATCACCTCAATAATAAACGCCCTAACAGCTGCGTGATATGTATAAATCAGAGAAGTGACAGGCCTAGGGAATATCACAGACGTTGGAACTCTTGTAAAAGATCACTTCTAGAAAGACCATCGCATAGATCAGATCAGGAAACATGACATAAGATCTGGTCTCAAGGAACAGTCTTGTCAAAAAAACACGTGCAATACAATTCAAGCATAAGAGATTATCAATGATACCCTTGAAAAGAATAGTATCAAAAATAATATTATATACAGCGGCAGTGACAGATCTACACCAGGCGAGCACGATTGCCGACAACAAGCGGTTAATAAAGACGCAATGCTTGATGATCAACTACGTAAGAGTGCTGAGCAGAGGCGCTGCATGGTCAGAAATCGTTTTTGAGTGGTCAAGTACCTCGCGCCGGAGGCGCGAAGTATGACCACTCAATAGCGATTAACCATTCACCAACTATGGCCAGAAACTGATGGTATAGTAAAGGCTGATCATAATCATTGACATAAGCTGCGACATTTCTGCAGTAGCTTCACTGGATTTCTGATCACGTGAAAATCACAATAAGGGAGACAATTTGTCATCGAGGCCGCGAGGAACAAGTTTGTTCAGTTTACAATGTACAATGTGGATATGAGATTATGTACAGGATAAGCAAGGCAAGATCGGCTTCTGCCTGAGACAAGTCATGACAACACTTAAAGAACACGTGTCAACATGATTGCAAATAAAGAATACTGCCCAAGTGAATCAAACCATAGGCCTACACAGTAAGCAGCGGTCCTTGGCCGGACAATATCGGCCACAGTAGGCCGGCCCTGCACTGCAGTGCGCGGGCCCACTGCGGCCAAAGTTGGCCTGAAGGTCCTTCGCTTACTGGACATGTACACGTATACGTGTTCTGAATAACTTTTCTTCTATACAACAGACACGCAAATTGGACGCAAATGGGACTTTAATTAACATAATAAAAGAAGAAAACTAAATTCGACAAATATTCGGGTTTCTTTCCTCACGCAATATGGCAAGTGTTCCTAATGCTTCGTGCGTCCAACTCAGACAATAAAAAATCACGTTAACTGGAATGTAGAACTAGATTTAAGAGTTTAAAAAGTCTTAAATGTGACCATTCTTTTATCTTCATATTTGACCCTAACAAAACGTTTCCGTGACTATCAGTGAACACACTCACGCGTACATTTGTAAGCTGAAATGGTATAACTGGTTTGGTTCTGAGACGGCAAAGCCGCAACACCACAGGCTGCTTTGCACTAATGAACACATAGTACAGACAGGGCCGGATCTCTTGGGGAGAGGGGTGCTCTGGTACTACATCACCCACCCTTTCGGCTTAAAAAAAAAAATCATTTAATGCCAGGCCACAACATGGTCCGAGAATATTGCACCCCCCCCCCACTCCCCCCTCCCGCGCTTTTAGGTATCTTCGGACCCTGGAAGCACCCCCCCCCCCCCCCCCAATCCTCGCTTTTCGATTTCTTCGGACCCTGGAAGCACGCGCCTTTTCTCCCTCTACCCCTCCCCCCCCCCCCCCCTTTAAACCCGCCGCTTTTCGATTTCTTCGGACCCTGGAAGCACGCGCCTTTCGCTCCTAAACAGTATACAGTTTCTATATTGACGTTCAGCACCACTCCCCCCCCCCCCCCCACACACACACACACACACACACTCCCTTAAAAACTGATTGATCCGGCGCTGACAGACTTTAAAGCTTTCGCTGTCACCGTATGTAGATTGTTGTTTCTGAAATATTTGTTCGTTCAACGACCAAAAACCAAAAGCGACCAAGAAACATCGATACAAATTGGTCTCAGCAAGAGGCATAGATCCTCATGAGCCCCCGCAGTCACGGGTCTCATGAGGATCTATGCCTCTTGCTGAGACCAATTTGTAGTCGCGGGGGCTCATGAGGATCTATGCCTTTAGCAGTTTGATTGTGTTCATTTTTTCTCGGCAGTTAAGCGGTTAAAATGTATTAAATATAGATCATCCAAATTCACAAAAATATACATTTATCAAAATAAGGGTGTATCAAAAACCGTTCACAAAAACAAATGTTGCACAAGCACTCTGCCATTCGTATCTAGAGAGCGTTAAGAATATAAACAATGCTTCACAACAGTAGTCTAGAGAAGCTGCTTCACGGGCCAGGTCACAAAAATAGATATTTCATTAACAAACATGTTGATCTGTCTTACAAACATTTTGATCTGTCGTACAAACATTTTGATCTTACAAACATTTTGATCTGTAGTACAAACGGCACAATTTGGTCTGTCTTACAAACATTTTGATCTTTCAAACATTTTGATCTGTCGTGCAAACATTTTGATCTCACAAACATTTTGATCTGTCGTACAAACATTTTGATCTGTCGTACAAACATTTTGATCCGTCGTACAAACACTTTGATCTGTCGCACAAACATTCAGAACGGTCGTACAAACATTTGATCTGTCGTACAAACATTTCGATCTGTCGTACAAACATTTAAATCTGTCTGTTGCAAACAGTCGGAAGGATAGCTGTATAGAAAACTGCATCCCATAATGTTCATAATTATTCTATAATGTTTTTATGTCTTGTTACTGATAAATGTACCACAAGCGAATTTCTCTTTTCGAGATAATAAAGTACTCTTATTCTTATTCTTATTCTTATAGAGAACTGCATCCCATAATAACTTGAGATTCAAATTCGTTTATTTTAGCTCGTTTACAAAATACAAAAATATTCAATAATATTTTAAATGCTCATCTATCGTACACTTTTTCGAAATGCAAACTAAAAAAACTAAAAGACAAACGTGAACAAAATAAGTCCGTATAAAAATGCATGTATATAAAATGGCGTGGCAGCACACTGCCCTGGTCAGATCTATGGAACTCGTCAATACTATGAAATAAATGCGAAATAAAACGATCAGTACATTTATACATTCCACACGTGTCACACACAACTGAAATATACGCTGCGTATGTGTACACGGCTAGAAATGAGTTAAGGCAACTCGGTTGCTCACAACTGATGGATTAACATAATCCGACGCCCCTCTGCCGCGCTGCATTGTCCACTGACGTGGTCATTTGCGAGACGCGACAGAGACACTAAATAACTGAGACGTGAGCAACACTTCCCACACAGCGCGCGCAACTAGGCCGTGACAGTCGCTAGATAAGGAGCGACAGTGACTGCTGATTAGCAGTGTCTACTTAGCATATCGACTAAAGAGCCTGGCGCACTGAAGATGTCTTCAAATGAGTACTCCAAACTCGCGATTAAAATACTCAAGGGACATAACTGATTAGTTTGGCGACGGGCGGCGCCAAGCTAATCAGTTACGTCCCTTGAGTTGTCATGGTTGATCAGTCTGCAGCTGCTACTATAAGACCCTAAAGCTATTCCCCGTGCGCGCGATGTGTGGAAAGTGTTGCGTGCATTTACAAGAAGCCTGCTGACTGCAGGGGTTCTTCATCTGGGAGAGAAAATTAGTCACAGGTCTAGTCGCCATCAGAGGCTGACTCACGCGACACGGTGACCTCAAGGCTGACCTTGAAGCCAGCCGACGTCCCGCGTTGACCTTGACCTTGAGATCTAGCCGGAGCTGTTGTTGCTGTCGAGGGCGGCGACGATTTTGGCGTACTGGAGGACGAGGTTGGAGGTATATGTGATAGAATCGCGAGCCACGACGTAGTCGCCAGCCTGACGGTTGCTGTCGTTGGTCATGCATGACGGGAAAAAGTTCTTGATCATGTTCGACAGCACTGCGTCCCTCGTCTCGTATGACGTCACCTGCTGCCCCTCCAGACCCAACCTCTGCTGCACGTGACACAGCATGGCGTACACGCGGTTCATGACCTTATCCATGGGAGCCTTGCCCGTGATGCTGACCGCGCACACCAGCTCGTTATCGATCATCTTCTCCAGGTAGATGGCCATACGGGACAGATACTTGTAGTCCGTCTTCAGCAGATCAGCCGTCAGCTGCACACACACAGACATAGGATACCTTTAAACACACACACACACACACACACACACACACACACACACACACACACACACACACACACACACACACACACACACATACACACTGTGTTTGTCCGCGAGCTGTATTTTGTCATTTTGAATTTTTAGTTTCTGCACTTGTATAGATCAATAACTCACGAGATACAGAAATATATCTCCAGCTGCAAACTTTCCCAAGACGGCAACTGTCAACCTACTGTTCCTCTGCGTTGCAGCGAGATTTTTGCCTGAGGCTATTAACCCTTTTCATCGTCAAACACGATTGCTTCAAAATGATGTTACTATGATAGTTCTAGGGTGGTGCCAGAATAGCTTGGCGACTGAGGCGCCAAGCCATTCTGGCACCACCTTGAACCGGAGTGGTGCATCTATCTCATAATCTGTAATAAAGCCTTTAAAAAATCAGCCTCGGGATGTAATGGGTTAAAAGCTAAAAACAAAGCTGATAGGACTATGACCGGCAGGTGCTGGCTATTGGAAATCACGTGCAATGGAAAGGCACACACACACACACACACACACACACACACACACACACACACTGACACACACACACTCACACACACACACACACACACACACACACACACACACACACACACACACACACAACAGACGATTTCCGGAAATGAGAAGTAGATCAAAATTGCACGCATGCCGATGAAAACCGTGGATTTAAAGCTCGGACAACTGCGATAACTGTTGTAACATTAACTCTTTCAAATGCGGGGGCTTGTGAGGATCTGTGCCTCTTGCTGAAATCACTTTGTATCCATGTTCCTTCGGACATTGACGTAAAATTGACTGAGACTGATTTCAGGCACAAACTCTGCATCGACTGGCAGTGAAAGGATTATTAACACATATTACCCCACGGCCGCAATTCCCGCATTTTGGAGGTGTTACCTGACGACTATAATTATACTAGTTGCATGTGATAGATCGACCATGATAATCCAAGGATAGTGCCAGGGTAGCTTGGCGCACTCAGGCGCCAAGCTCATCTGGCACTACCCTTGAATTATCATGATCGATCCGTCTCAGCCCTGCTGATGGGCGTTGTGGTTAAGTCTTGTTCGCTTTGATCTGACACGCTAACTTGAGAGTTCACGCTACGCCTGTTAGTTGTACTTACAATTCCACTCTGGTCGGGGACGTAGTTGTAGGGGAAGTTATCCATGTGAGCGTTCCAGACGTCTAGATAGTTAGCCGCGTCTGGGCCGATTCTGCCGAACTAAAACAGACAGACGGAACGTGCAAATAACACTGAGTCAAGTCGACGAGCAAATGAATTGAAATCGCGGGCAAATAAGTATTAACCGCCCTTTATGAGTCAGTACCGACGCACAAAGGGTTAATAACGAGCGAACACGTAGTGTGTGCATCGCGGAAGAAAAGCACGCAGGGCACGTAAACATTATGACAAGGCCGGTAGGCCTACGTGTTGTACAAAGAATACTGTTTTGTAAGTACACTTAATGTGCGCTGTCACATAATGTATAATTATAGACGATTATACAAGAGCACGGCCACAACAAAGTAAATGATATTGCACGTAAGAAAAACGATCAACAGAATGTATTCTGCAGTTTCTTTCGTCCTAAACACCCAGGATCGAATGAAGCAGGCGAACAGTGTAATATTTCGGCAGGCGGGACAACTTCGTTATCAGTCGTACAACAGGTGTCTCGCTTTGCAGCGATCACGCCGTTGACGGATTCAGGGAGGCATTGTTGAGCTGATTTACAAAGAGGCATATATTCTCACAAGCCCCTGCACCCGTAACTTAGGCTGCAAGGGCGCATGAGAATCTATGCCTTTTGCGCTCGCCGCAGATGGACCAGCAACTATCGTTAGATTGCAAAGTGATAGAAGAGTAAAGCGGATTCTTACCGTGAATGTTTTGAGTTCACTGGCGGCCAGCTGGATGTCGCGCGCATCTGTCTTCAGTAATCGGGTCAAATTGGCCTTGGGGAGGGCGGTGGTTTGCTCTCTACACGGCATGGTCCAGCGGTCTGCGGTCACAGGGAGACAGCTCACCACCGACACGAGCAACAGCAGGCATGCGAGGAGGGCTGGAAAAGATAACAAGACGAAAATAATTACTCAGTCACTATCGGCAAGACAATGACTTAACCCTTTGCCTGTCGGTAGCGGTTTTTGTCGCGATGATTCCTGTAGGAATCATCGCGACAAAAACCGCACCGCTAACGACACGCAAAGAGTTAACCATCAACAAAAATGTAAACAAAAGTAATAATAATTGACAAGACTATGGTACAACAATAATGAAGTTACTGACGTTGATTTCACGTTTTGTGAGTTGCTCGTTAAACCGTACATCTTTCCGCTGTTTGTGACCACGGATAGACTAGAAACCCCGTTAGCGACGCCACAATTGTCGAAATTCAGCTGGGTCGCTTTAAAATAATCGCCCAACATTCGCTACTACAACTGAAAAGACGATGTAGAAAACGTTTGTTTCTCTACAGTCAATAAAAGCTCCAAT
The DNA here is from genome assembly GCA_036245525.1 of Semisulcospira habei. Taxonomy (NCBI): domain Eukaryota; kingdom Metazoa; phylum Mollusca; class Gastropoda; family Semisulcospiridae; genus Semisulcospira; species Semisulcospira habei. Next base: position 233,515,095 of record BTPG01000002.1, read on the forward strand.
TCCATTCTTGACGTGAGATTAGCACACGGTTAAAAGTCACGAAGAACTTTTGGTGTAACAGATAATGTATGTTATCCACGTATCACCTACCCTTGGACAAAGACATAACACGCTGTTACAGAGCAGTAGTTTCAAGTCGTGTATAAACTGGGAAAAGACAGCGCGTTCACTCTGATCGGCCGTATCGAGCTTGATCTGAAATAATTCAGTTAAGTCAGTCAAAGCCCGCGCGTCTATTAAGTACCCTTACAGGACCACGTATATCAGTTTAAAATAACTGGCAGAAATCCCGACATGCGGCATCAGTGTGAGCGTATATCCGTGTGTCTTTACACCAGGCTGATTACTAGTACACACGAACACGTCTAAAAAACACCCATCGAGTGAATTCCCGTAGTAGTAGGTTGTGAAACATCAACAAGCGATGAGTTCATTCTCCCTATTTAACTTACTTGACTACGGAGCGGGGCAGGAGGGAAATGAAATGAAATGAAACTTTATTTCTCAACGTATGAAGTAATTAGCACATGTTCCATGTCAGTTTCATACTTACCGTTGCTACTCTACAAACACAGGGTAATAATTGTAATACTAACAGTACCAAATTACACAAAGGAAAGATTAGGAGAATTAAACACAAAGAGACATTAAGTAAAATTCATTCATTCATTCGGTCATACAAAAACAAAACAAAAAAAGTACACGAAATGACAGGGAGGAGGGTCAGACGGAAACGTCCGTCAGTCACAACGCGAGACGTCTCGCTAACGTCGCGCAGTCCCAAATGCAGTTGCGGTTTCACGTAAAGAATAGCAGGGACGGTATCCGACCACCCATCATTTGACGTTGAAAAAGTGCTGTTTGTCGGCCCACGCGGCCTTTACTCTTGCGTCCATAACACACCAACGACTGACCAGCTAACTGCGAGAGCCATAGATCCTCATGAGCCCCCTCGTTCGCGGGTGCCGCTCGCGAGGATCTATGTCTTTTGCTAAATCTATTTTGTATTTATGCTTCTCCCTTTTAATCTGGCTCGTTTCAAGTTATTCTCGATTTCAAACCCGGATGGTTTTTCTGTTAAAATCGAAATACCGGTGACCGATCTTGCTCTTAAAGATACAAATTCCCATGTTCAAGTGTCGGCCAGCCTGCACGACCCAACAAAATGTAGCCCTCGTTCGGATGAAATGGTAATGCTGAGAAGACAACAGCATTCATACAGTTTCACACAACATTTGACTGAGATGAAGTTTTACCCAATCACAAGAACTGGCGACCACACACAATTCAGAATCGAAATCTCAATTTAGTTCAATTCAATAAAACTTATTTAACCCCATGACTGCCGGGGCTAGGCGAACGCTAACTAGCTGCAAGAGACAAAAACCGCGGGGGCTCATGAGGATTTATGTCTCTTGTTAGTCCTGTGTACTTTTTGTCTATTTTGGTCTCCTTTATATATCATTCAGACGAGTGTCGCCAGTGCTTAATGGTTTCAGACGCGAAAGTCGTGATCATTGGCAGCAAGGGGCGAAAACAAAACAATTATAATTAAATCATCTCATCAGCCCTTCGGAACACGTGAAAAGATTATGGAAAAAAAACACACACGTACAGATTTAGTTCATCGATCATTAACTTATCCAGTTGTGCTTCTCTGTGTTCACTCGGATTTTGATTCGCCTGCATTAATACTACGTAATTAAGAGGCCGTCTTAATGGCGTCAAAATAAACACTTCAGATTCTTCCTGGTATAAAAACCATTTCAATGCCGGACAAATGTCAACACCACCCACATGCAAGAGGTGTAGATCCTCATGAGCCTCCGCAGTTGCGGGAGCTCATGAGGGTCTATGCCTCTTGGTCACACCACTTTGAATTCATGTTCATGTTCCTGAGGCATTTAGCTTTTTGTGTTGAATTAACGAAGATAGCATAAATACGGTCTGCGTCAGCTGGCACTGAACGGGTTAAGGTTTAACTCCCACATCAGAATTAAGTTTGCGACACCACGTCGGGTCACTCTGACCAGTCGACTGATCGATTCCAGTCACATCACAAAATTGCAAACTATTAACCTCATCAATACCCAGAAAAAAATGAACGCGATCAAACTGCAAGAGGCATAGATCCTCACGAGCCCCCGCAATAGTTTACGGCAAAATAAAACACAAACCATCTAGAGTACTTTCTTTACCGGCCAGTTACCCGACTCATTGTACCTTATCTTGACACAGAGTTTAGTCGTGCAACCCTCCCCACGCGTCTCCGTCCCGGCTATTCCACATCCGGTGTTTTCCGCAGGCCCTCAAGGCGACCACATATTCTGAGCGCAGATACTGGTCGCTTTCCGTCTGCTCAAATCTACTAATTTTAGGTCATCAATCAATGGGGCCTGGCAGAGGGTGTGATGATCAATTTTGATCGGTTATTTGTACCGCGCCCATGACGTGTGTTGGGGGTTTGGTTCAGAGCGGGGTATTTCAGTTTCGCTTTGACTGGCCGACCAATACACCTGGCCCACCAATACACCACCTTTCTCTGCACGGTCGTTCTGCACCGCAGAGAATCCGCAACCGACTTTCAATCAACAAAATTTCGTCATCTGAACTTGAGGAAGCTGACTTTTTATTGAGCTATGCACTGGATCAGTACAGTGTACTTTATCTGATTTCTGTTAGTAGTGTCAAGCTGGGAATGTGTATGTCCAAATAATGCGAAGTGGACCACTTCTGCAAAAATAGCGGTAATCAAACTCTGGTAAAGTTTTTTTTTTTAAGCTGGGTACATAAATTATATTGAGCAACTTTTTGCTTGATATAGTGCCCATAAAAAGACCAGAATCAAAATGACCTCGTCTTACGACTCGGACATTTTCAGTCGGGTTTCGTAATCGCATCCGCCTGTTATCCGCACTATATCAAGCAAAATGTTGCTCAATATAATATAATATAATATAATATAATATAATATAATATAATATAATATAATATAATATAATATAATATAATATAATATAATATAATATAATATAATATAATATAATATAATATAATTTAATATAATATAATACAATACAATACCATATCATATCATATCATATCATATCATATATAAGCAAGCAAGCGCGCACGCACACACTCACACTCACACACACACACACACACACACACACAAGTTCGCATATGAAAATACATTTATTCTGCCATTTTCAAAACACAACCCAACAGCGAATTTCAACGTTAAAACTCTATATAAATACGTTCGGATCTTTACACAAAAAGTCATATTTACCCCAAAGATTGATCACCTCAATAATAAACGCCCTAACAGCTGCGTGATATGTATACATCAGAGAAGTGACAGGCCTAGGGAATATCACAGACGTTGGAACTCTTGTAAAAGATCACTTCTAGAAAGACCATCGCATAGAGCAGATCAGGAAACATGACATAAGATCGGGTCTCTAGGAACAGCCTTGTCAAAAAAACACGTGCAATACAATTCAAGCATAAGAGATTATCAATGATACCCTTGAAAAGAATAGTATCAAAAATAATATTATATACAGCGGCAGTGACAGATCTACACCAGGCGAGCACGATTGCCGACAACAAGCGGTTAATAAAGACGCAATGCTTGATGATCAACTACGTAAGAGTGCTGAGCAGAGGCGCTGCATGGTCAGAAATCGTTTTTGAGTGGTCATACCTCGCGCCGGAGGCGCGAAGTATGACCACTCAATAGCGATTAACCATTCACCAACTATGGCCAGAAACTGATGGTATAGTAAAGGCTGGTCATAATCATTGACATAAGCTGCGACATTTCTGCAGTAGCTTCACTGGATTTCTGATCACGTGAAAATCACAATAAGGGAGACAATTTGTCATCGAGGCCGCGAGGAACAAGTTTGTTCAGTTTACAATGTACAATGTGGATATGAGATTATGTACAGGATAAGCAAGGCAAGATCGGCTTCTGCCTGAGACAAGTCATGACAACACTTAAAGAACACGTGTCAACATGATTGCAAATAAAGAATACTGCCCAAGTGAATCAAACCATAGGCCTACACAGTAAGCAGCGGTCCTTGGCCGGACAATCGGCCACAGTAGGCCGGCCCTGCACTGCAGTGCGCGGGCCCACTGCGGCCAAAGTTGGCCTGAAGGTCCTTCGCTTACTGGACATGTACACGTATACTTGTTCTGAATAACTTTTCTTCTATACAACAGACACGCAAATTGGACGCAAATGAAACTTTAATTAACATAATAAAAGACGAAAACTAAATTCGACAAATATTCGGGTTTCTTTCCTCACGCAATATGGCAAGTGTTCCTAATGCTTCGTGCGTCCAACTCAGACAATAAAAAATCATGTTAACTGGAATGTAGAACTAGATTTAAGAGTTTAAAAAGTCTTAAATGTGACCATTCTTTTATCTTCATATTTGACCCTAACAAAACGTTTCCGTGACTATCAGTGAACACACTCACGCGTACATTTGTAAGCTGAAATGGTATAACTGGTTTGGTTCTGAGACGGCAAAGCCGCAACACCACAGGCTGCTTTGCACTAATGAACACATAGTACAGACAGGGCCGGATCTCTTGGGGAGAGGGGTGCTTTGGTACTACATCACCCACCCTTTCGGCTTAAAAAAAAAATCATTTAATGCCAGGCCACAACATGGTCCGAGAATATTGCACCCCCCCCCCCCACTCCCCCCTCCCGCGCTTTTAGGTATCTTCGGACCCTGAAAGCACCCCCCCCCCCCCCCAATCCTCGCTTTTCGATTTCTTCGGACCCTGGAAGCACGCGCCTTTTCTCCCTCTACCCCTCCCCCCCCCCCTTTCCACCCGCCGCTTTTCGATTTCTTCGGACCCTGGAAGCACGCGCCTTTCGCTCCTAAACAGTATACAGTTTCTATATTGACGTTCAGCACCACTCCCCCCCCCCCCCCCAACACACACACACACACACACACTCCCTTAAAAACTGATTGATCCGGCGCTGACAGACTTTAAAGCTTTCGCTGTCACCGTATGTAGATTGTTGTTTCTGAAATATTTGTTCGTTCAACGACCAAAAACCAAAAGCGACCAAGAAACATCGATACAAATTGGTCTCAGCAAGAGGCATAGATCCTCATGAGCCCCCGCAGTCACGGGTCTCATGAGGATCTATGCCTCTTGCTGAGACCAATTTGTAGTCGCGGGGGCTCATGAGGATCTATGCCTTTAGCAGTTTGATTGTGTTCATTTTTTCTCGGCAGTTAAGCGGTTAAAATGTATTAAATATAGATCATCCAAATTCACAAAAATATACATTTATCAAAATAAGGGTGTATCAAAAACCGTTCACAAAAACAAATGTTGCACAAGCACTCTTCCATTCGTATCTAGAGAGCGTTAAGAATATAAACAATGCTTCACAACAGTAGTCTAGAGAAGCTGCTTCACGGGCCAGGTCACAAAAATAGATATTTCATTAACAAACATGTTGATCTGTCTTACAAACATTTTGATCTGTCGTACAAACATTTTGATCTTACAAACATTTTGATCTGTAGTACAAACGTCACATTTTGGTCTGTCTTACAAACATTTTGATCTTTCAAACATTTTGATCTGTCGTGCAAACATTTTGATCTCACAAACATTTTGATCTGTCGTACAAACATTTTGATCTGTCGTACAAACATTTTGATCCGTCGTACAAACACTTTGATCTGTCGCACAAACATTCAGAACGGTCGTACAAACATTTGATCTGTCGTACAAACATTTCGATCTGTCGTACAAACATTTAAATCTGTCTGTTGCAAACAGTCGGAAGGATAGCTGTATAGAGAACTGCATCCCATAATAACTTGAGATTCAAATTCGTTTATTTTAGCTCGTTTACAAAATACAAAAATATTCAATAATGTTTTAAATGCTCATCTATCGTACACTTTTTCGAAATGCAAACTAAAAAAACTAAAAGACAAACGTGAACAAAATAAGTCCGTATAAAAATGCATGTATATAAAATGGCGTGGCAGCACACTGCCCTGGTCAGATCTATGGAACTCGTCAATACTATGAAATAAATGCGAAATAAAACGATCAGTACATTTATACATTCCACACGTGTCACACACAAAATATACGCTGCGTATGTGTACACGGCTAGAAATGAGTTAAGGCAACTCGGTTGCTCACAACTGATGGATTAACATAATCCGACGCCCCGCTCTGCCGCGCTGCATTGTCCACTGACGTGGTCATTGGCGAGACGCGACAGAGACACTGAATAACTGAGACGTGAGCAACACGCGGCACTTCCCACACAGCGCGCGCAACTAGGCCGTGACAGTCGCTAGATAAGGAGCGACAGTGACTGCTGATTAGCAGTGTCTACTTAGCATATCGACTAAAGAGCCTGGCGCACTGAAGATGTCTTCAAATGAGTACTCCAAAATCGCGATTAAAATACTCAAGGGACATAACTGATTAGCTTGGCGACGGACGTCCCTTGAGTTGTCATGGTTGATCTGTCTGCAGCTGCTACTATAAGACCCTAAAGCTATTCCCCGTGCGCGCGATGTGTGGAAAGTGTTGCGTGCATTTACAAGAAGCCTGCTGACTGCAGGGGTTCTTCATCTGGGAAAGAAAATTACAGTCACAGGTCTAGTCGCCATCAGAGGCGACACGGTGACCTCAAGGGTGACCTTGAAGCCAGCTGACGTCCCGCGTTGACCTTGACCTTGAAATCTAGCCGGAGCTGTTGTTGCTGTCGAGGGCGGCGACGATTTTGGCGTACTGGAGGACGAGGTTGGAGGTATATGTGATGGAATCGCGAGCCACGACGTAGTCGCCAGCCTGACGGTAGCTGTCGCTGGTCATGCATGACGAGGAAAAGTTCTTAAACATGTTCGACATCACTGCGTCCCTCGTCTCGTATGACGTCACCTGCTGCCCCTCCAGACCCAGCCTCTGCTGCACGTGACACAGCATGGCGTACACGCGGTTCATGACCTTATCCATGGGAGCCTTGCCCGTGATGCTGACCGCGCACACCTGCTCGTTATCGATCATCTTCTCCAGGTAGATGGCCATACGGGACAGATACTTGTAGTCCGTCTTCAGCAGATCAGCCGTCAGCTGCACACACACAGACAAGGAGAATTACATAGGATACCTTTACACACACACACACACACACACACACACACACACACACACACACACACACACACACACACACACACACTGTGTTTGTCCGCGAGCTGTATTTTGTTATTTTGAAATTTTAGTTTCTGCACTTGTATAGATCAATAACTGACGAGATACAGAAATATATCTCACAGCTGCAAACTTTCCCAAGACGGCAACTGTCAACCTACTGTTCTCTGCGTTGCAGCGAGATTTTTGCCTGAGGCTATTAACCCTTTTCATCGTGAAACACGATTGCTTCAAAAAAATGTTACTATGATAGTTCTAGGGTGGTGCCAGAATAGCTTGGCGCCTGAGGCGCCAAGCCATTCTGGCACCACCCTTGAACTGGAGTGGTGCATCTATCTCATAATCTGTAATAAAGCCTTTAAAAAATCAGCCTCGGGATGTAATGGGTTAAAAGCTAAAAACAAAGCTGATAGGACTATGACCGGCAGGTGCTGGCTATTGGAAATCACGTGCAATGGAAAGGCACACACACACACACACACACACACACACACACACACACACACACACACACACACTGACACACACACACACACACACACACACACACACTGACACACACACACACACACTGACACACACACACACTGACACACACACACACACACACACACACTGACACACACACACACACTGACACACACACACACTCACACACACACACACACTGACACACACACACACACACACACACTGACACACACACACACACTCACACACACACACACACACACACACACACACAACAGACGATTTCCGGAAATGAGAAGTAGATCAAAATTGCACGCATGCCGATGACAACCGTGGATTAAAAGCTCGGACAACTGCGATAACTGTTGTAACATTAACTCTTTCAAATGCGGGGGCTTGTGAGGATCTCTGCCTCTTGCTGAACTCACTTTGTATCCATGTTCCTTGGACATTGACATAAAATTGACTGAGACTGATTGCAGGCACAAACTCTGCATCGACTGGCAGTGAAAGGATTATTAACCCATATAACCCCACGGCCGCAATTCCCGCATTTTGGAGGTGTTACGTGACGACTATAATTATACTAGTTGCATGTGATAGATCGACCATGATAATCCAAGGATAGTGCCAGGGCAGCTTGGCGCCTTCAGGCGCCAAGCTCATCTGGCACTACCCTTGAATTATCATGATCGATCCGTCTCCTGCTGCTGGGCGTTGTGGCTAAATTGGTTAAGTCTTGTTCGCTTTGATCTGCCAGGTTAACTTGAGTGTTCACTCTGCGCCTGTTAGTTGTACTTACAATTCCAATTCAGTCTAGTCGGGGACGTAGTTGTAGGGGAAGTTTTCCATGTGAGCGTTCAAGACGTCTAGAAAGATAGCCTTGTCGGAGCCGATTCTGCTGATCTGTAACAGACAGACGGAACGTGCAAATAAGTCAAGTGACGGGCAAAAGAGTAGAAACCACGGGCAAATAAGTATTAACCCTGTGCGTGTCGGTAGCATTCGCGATGATTCCTGTAGGAGTCATCGCGACTAAAACCGCTACCGACGTACAAAGGGTTAATAACGAGCGATTACGTAGTGTGTGCATCGCGGAAGAAAAGCACAGAGGGCGCGTAAACATTATAACAAGGTACGTGTTGTGCGCAAAGAATACTTTTTTATAAGTACACTTAATGTGCGTTGTCACATAAAGTATATTTATATACGATTATACAAGAGCACGGCCGCCACAACAAAGTAAATGATATTACACGAAAGAAAACCGATCAACCGAAAGTATTCTGCCACCCATGATCTAATGAAGCAGACGAACAGTGTCGAATTTCGGCAGGCCGGCCGGACAACTTCGTTATCAGTCGTACAACAGTTGTCTCGCTTTGCAGAAATGATCACGCCGTTGACGGACGGATTCAGCATTGTTGAGCTGATTCAGTTACAAAGTGGCATAGATTCTCACGAGCCCCTGCAGCAGTAAGGCTGCAAAGGCTCATGAGAATCTATGCCTCTTGCGCTCACATCAGATGCACCAGCAACTAGATTGCAATAAGAAGAGTAAAGCGGATTCTTACCGTGAATGTTTTGAGTCAAGTTCACTCAGTGGCGGCCAGCAGGATGTCGTGCGCATCTGTCTTCAGTAATCGGGTCAAGTTGGCCTTGGGGAGGGAGGTGGTGGGGGAGGGCACCCCACACGGCATAGTCCAGCGGTCCGACTGCGGCCACAGGGAGACAGCTCACCACCGACACGAGCAGCAGCAGGAAGGCGGATGCGAGGAGAGCTAGAAAATAAAACAAGACGAAAATAATAATCACTGTCGACTAGACAATGACTTAACCCTTTGCGTGTCGGTAGCGGTCAAGGTTTTTGTCGCGATGATTCCTGTAGGAATCATTGCGACAAAAACTGCTACCGCGGACACGCAAAGAATTAACCATCAACAAAAATGTAAACAAAAGTAATAATAAATGACAAGACTATGGTACAACAATAATGAAGTTAATTGTGTTGATTTGACGTTTTGTGAGTTGCTCGTTAAACCGTTCGAAATCTTTCCGCTGTTCGTGACCACGGATAAACTAAAAACGTTAGCGACGCCAGAAGTGTCGAAAGTCAGCTCTGTCGTTTTAAAATAATCGCCCAACATTGGCTACTACAAGAGACGCTGTAGAAAACGTTTGTTTTCTCTACAGTCTATAAAAGCTCAGGTTTCCAGTTCCATTCTTGACGTGAGATTAGCACACGTTTAAAATTCACGAAGAACTTAATTTGGTGTAACATAAATAATGTATGTTATCCACGTATCACCTACCACTAGACAAAGACATAACACGCTGTTACATAGAAGTAGTTTCAAGTCGTGTATAAACTGGCAAAAGCCTGAGCGCGTTCACTCTGATCGGCCGTATCGAGCTTCCTCTGAAATAATTAAGTTAAGTCAAAGCCCGAGCGTCCTTTAAATACCCTTACAGGACCACGTATATCAGTTTAAAATAGCTGGCAGAAATAACGACTTGGCATCAGTGTGAGCGTATATCCGTGTGTCTTTACACCAGGCTGAGTACTAGTGCTCACGTACACGTCTAAAAAACACCCATCGAGTGAATTCCCGTAGTAGTAGGTTGTGAAGCATCAACAAGCGATGGGTCCATTCCCCCGACTTAACTGATTACGGAGCGAGGCAGGATGGAAATGAAATGAAATGAAATTAATCTTTATTTCTCAACGGATGAAGTAATTAGCACAAGTGTGCCATTTTTCATACTTGCCGTTGCTACTCTACAAACACAGGGTAATAACTGTAATGCTAATAGTACCAAATTAGACAAAGGAAAGATTAGGAGACATTAAACCCGAAGAGACATTAAATAAAATTCATTTATTCTTTCGGTCATACAAAAACAAACAAAAACAAACAAACAAAACAAAACAAAAAAGTACACGGAAGGACAGAGAAGAGGGTCAGACGGAAACGTCCGTCAGTCACAACGCGAGACGTCTCGCTAACGTCGCGCAGTCCCAAATGCAGTTGCGGTTTCACGTAGAGCGCAATAGCAGGGACGGTATCCGACCACCCATCCTTTGACGTTGAAATGAAGTGCTGTTTTAGATCCTCATGAGCCCCCGCGTTCGCGGGGGCCGATCACGGTCTCTTGCTAAATCTATTTATATTCATGCTCCTCACTTTTAATCTGGCTCGTTTTATTCTCGATTTCAAACCCGGATGGTTTTTCTGTTAAAACTGATCTGCGTATCGAAATACTTGTGACCGATCTTGCTCTTAAAGATACAAATTCCCATATTCAAGTGTCGGCCAGCCTGCACGGTCCATCGAAATTTAGCCCTCGCGGTTCGGATGAAATGGTAATGCTGAGAAGACAATAGCATTCATACAGTTTCACACACCATTTGACTGAGATGAAGTTTTAACCAATCACAAGAACTCGTGCACACACACAATTCAGAATCGAAACCTCAATTTAGTTCAATTCAATAAAACTTATTTAACCCCATGACTGCCGGGGCGAGGCGTACGCTACCCAGCTGCAAGAGATATAAACCCTCATAAGCCCCCGAGGACGCGGGGGATCATGAGGATTTATCTCTTGTTAGTCCTGTGTACTTTATGTCTATTTTGGTCTCCTTTATATATCATTAGGACGAGTTTCGCCAGTGCTTAATGGTTTCAGACGCAAAAGTCGTCATCATTGGCACTAAGGGGCGGAAAAAAACAATTATTATTAAATCATCTAGTCATCAGCCCATCGCAGCACGTGAAAAGATGATGGAAAAAACAGACACGTACAGATTTAGTTCATCGATCATTAACTTATCCAGTTGTGCTTCTCTGTGTCCACGCGGATTTTGATTCGCCTGCATTAACACTACGTAATTAAGAGGCCGTCTTAATGGCGTCAAAATAAACTCTTCAGATTCTCATCTTCCTGGTATAAGAAAAACCTTCAGTGGCGAAACAATTTCAACACCACCCACATGCAAGAGGTGTAGATCCTTATGAGCCACCCCAGATGCGAGGGCTCATGAGGGTCTATGCCTCTTGCTCACACCACTTTGATTTCATGTTCCTGGGGCATTTAGCTTTTTGTGTTGAATTAACGAAGATAGCATAAACACGGTCTGCGTCAGCTGGCACTGAACGGGTTAAGGTTTAACTCCCACATCAAAATTAAGTTTGCGTCACCACGTCGGGTCACTCTGACCAGTCGACTGATCGATTCCAGTCACAAGAAAAATTGACAAACTATTAACCTCATCAATACCGAGAAAAAATGAACGCGATCTAACTGCAGGGGGCATAGATCCTCACGAGCCTCCGCAATAGTTTACGGCAAAATAAAACAGAAACCGTCTAGAGTACTTTTTTACCGGCCAGTTACCCGACTCATCGTACCTTATCTTGACACAGAGTTTAGTCGTGCAACCCTCGTCACGCGGCCGGCGTCTCCGGACGGTCCCGGCAATTCCATATCCGGTATTTTTCGCAGGCCGTCAAGGCGACCACATATTCTGAGCGGGGATACTGGCCGCTTTTCGTCTGCTCAAATCTAATTTTAGGTCATCAGTCAATGTGGTCTGGCAGAGGGTGTGATGATCACTTTTGATCGGTTATTTCAAGTGTCCCGCACCAATGACGTGTGTTTTCACACCTGTGACTGCCCGATTGGGGTTGGATTCAGGACGGGGTATTTCAGTTTCGTTTTGACTGGCCGACCAATACACCTGGCCCACCAATACACCACCTTTCTCAGCACGGTCGTTCTGCACCGCAGAGCATCCGCAACCGACTTTCAATCAACAAAATTTCATCATTTTAACTTGAGGAAGCTGACTTTTTATTGAGCTATGCACGGTGTACTTGACCACTTTTGCACCAATGGCAGTAATCAAAACTCTGGTAAGGTTTTGTTTTTGGCTGGGTACATACATTATATTGAGCGACCTTTTGCTTGATATAGTGCCCATAAAAAGACGCGATTACTTAAACAGAATCAAAATGTCCTCGTCTTACGACTCGGACATTTTCATTCGGGTTTCGTAATCACATCCGCATGTTATTCGCACTATATCAAGCAAAATGTTGCTCAATATAATATAATATAATATAATATAATATAATATAATATAATATAATATAATATAATATAATATAATATAATATAATATAATATAATATAATATAATATAATATAATATAATGTAATATAATATATAAGCAAGCAAACAAGCGCGCACACGCACGCATACACACACACACACACACACACACACACACACACACTCACACACACTCACACACACACACACACACACACACACACACACACACACACACACACACACACACACACACAGAAGTTCGCATATGAAAATACATTTATTCTACCATTTTCAGAACACAACCAAACATAAAATTTCAACGTTAAAACTCTACATAAATACGTTCGGATCTGTACACAAAAAAGTCATATTTAGCCCAAAGATTGATCACCTCAATAATGAACGCCCTAACAGCTGCGTGATAAGTATAAATCAGAGAAGTGACAGGCCTAGGGAATATCACAGACGTTGGAACTCTTGTAAAAGATCACTTCTGGAAAGACTATCGCATACAGCAGATCAGGAAACATGACATCAGATCTGGTCTCAAGGAACAGCATTGTCACATAAACACGCGCAATATAATTCAAGCATAAGAGATTATCAAAAATACTCTTGAAAAGTATAGTATCAAAAATAATATTATATACAGCGGCAGTGACAGATCTACACAAGGCAAACACGATTGCCGACAACAAGCGGTTAATAAAAACGCAATGCTTGATGATCAATTACGTAAGAGTGCTGAGCAGAGGCGCTGCATGGTCAGGAATCGTCTGAGTTTTTGAGTGGAGGCGCGAGGTATGACCACTCAATAGCGATTAACCATTCACCAACTATGGCCAGAAACTGATGGTATAGTAAAGGCTGATCATTATCATTGACATAAGCTGCGACATTTCTGCGGTAGCTTCACTGGATTTCTGATCACGTGAAAATCACACAAAGGGAGACAATTTAGTCATCGAGGCCGCGAGGAACAAGTTTGTTCAGTTTACAATGTACAATGTGGATATGAGATTATGTACAGGATAAGCAAGGCAAGATCGGCTTCTGCCTGAGACAAGTCATGACAACAATTACATAGCACGTGTCAACATGATTGCACATAAAGAATACTGCCCAAGTCAGTGAATCAAACCATAGGCCTACACAGTAAGCAGCGATACTTGGCCGGCCGATATCGGCCACAGGGCCCTGCACTGCAGTGCGCGGGCCCACTACGGCCAAAGTTGGCCTGAAGGTCCTACGCTTACTAGACATGTACACGTCTACTTATTTTGAATAACTTTTCTTCCATACAACAGACCCGCAAATTGGACGCAAATGGGACTGTCATGAACATAAAAGACGAAAACAAAATTAGACAAATATTCGGGTCATTCTTTCCTCACGCAATACGGCGGCAAGTATTCCTAATGCTTCGCGCGTCCAACTCTGACAATAAAAAAAATCATGTTAACTGGAATGTATATCTAGATTTCAGAGTTTAAAAACGTCTTAAATGTGACCCATTCTTTTATCTTCATATTTGACCCTAACAAAATGGTTCCGTGACATATGAGTGTGTGCTGGTGAACACTCTCACGTGTACATTTGTAAGCTGAATTGGTTTTACTGGTTTGGTTCGGAGGCGGCAAGGCCGCAACACTACAGGCTGCTTTGCACTAATGAACACATAGTACAGACTTTAACCCCTTCGCTGACACCGTGTGTAGATTGTTGTTTCTGAAATATTTGTTCGCTCAACGACCAAAAACCAAAAGCGTCCAAGAAACATCGATACAGTCGCGGGGACTCATGAGGATCTATGCCTCTTGCTGAGACCAATTTGTAGTCGCGAGGGCTCATGAGGATCTATGCCTTTAGCAGTTTGATTGTGTTCATTTTTTCTCGGCAGTTAAGCGGTTAAAATGTATTAAATATATATCATCCAAATTCACAAAAATATACATCTATCAAAATAAGCGTGTATCAAATTCCGTTCACAAAACAAATGTTGCACAAGCACTCTGCCATTCGTATCTAGGAAGCGTTAAGACTATAAACAATGCTTCACAACAGTAGTCTAAAGAAGCTGCTTCAAGGGCCAGGTCACAAAAATAGATATTTCATTAACAAACATGTTGATCTGTCTTACAAACATGTTCATCTTACAAAAGTTTTGATCTATCGTACAAACATTTTGATCTCACAAACATTTTGATCTACCCTACAAAAGTTTTGATTTGTCTTACAAATATGTTGATCTTACAAACATTTTGATTAGTCGTATAAACATTTTTGATCCGTCGTACAAACATTTTGATCTGTCGTACAAACATTTAGAACGGTCGTACAAACATTTAAATCTGTCTGTTGCAAACAGTCGGAAGGATAGCTGTATAGAGAACTGCATCCCATAATAACTTGAGATTCAAATTCGTTGGTGTTAGCTCGTGTACAAAATGCAAAAATATTCAATAAAGTTTCAAATACACATCTATCGTACACTTTTTCGAAATGCAAAACTGAAAGACAAACATGTACAAAATAAATCCGTATAAAAATGCATGTATATAAAATGGCGCGGCAGCACACTGCTCTTGTCAGATCTATGGAACTCGTCAATACTATGCAATAAATGCGAAATAAAACGATCAGTACATTTATACATTCCACACGTGTCACACACAAATACGCTGCGTATGTGTACACGGCTAGAAATGAGTTAAGGCAACTCGGTTGCTCACAACTGATGGATTAACATAATCCGACGCCCCTCTGCCGCGCTGCATTGTCCACTGACGTGGACATTGGCGAGACGCGGCAGAGACAATAAGACGTGAGCAACACGCGGCACTTCCCACACAGCGCGCGCAACTAGGCCGTGACAGTCGCTAGATAAGGAGCGACAGTGACTGCTGATTAGCAGTGTCTACTTAGCATATCGACTAAAGAGCCTGGCGCACTGAAGATGTCTTGAAATGAGTACTCCAAACTCGTGATTAAAATTCTCAAGGGACATAACTGAATAGCTTGGCGCGGGTGGCGCCAAGCTAATCAGTTACGTCCCTTGAGTTGTCATGGTCGATCAGTCTGCAGCTGCTACTGTAAGACCCTAAAGCTATTTCCGGTGCGCGCGATGTGTGGAAAGTGTTGCGTGCAGTTACAAAAAGCCTGCTGACTGCAGGGGTTCTTCATATAGGAGAGAAAATTACAGTCACAGGTCTAGTCGCCATCAGAGGCTGACTCACGCGACATGGTGACCTCAAGGGTGACCTTGAAGCCAGCCGACTTCCCGCGTTGACCTTGACCTTGAGATCTAGCCGGAGCTGTTGTTGCTGTCGAGGGAGGCGACGATTTTAGTGTACTGGAGGAAAAGGTTGGAGGTGTATGTGATGGAATCGCGAGCCACGACGTAGTCGCCAGCCTGACGGTTGCTGTCGTTGGTTATGCATGACGGGTAAAAGTTCTTGATCATGTTCGACAGCACTGCGTCCCTCGTCTCGTATGACGTCATCTGCTGCCCCTCCAGACCCAGCCTCTGCTGCACGTGACACAGCATGGCGTACACGCGGTTCATGACTTTATCCATGGGAGCTTTTCCCGTGGTGCTGACCGCGCACACCAGCTCGTTATCGATCATCTTCTCTAGGTAGATTGCCATACGGGACAGATACTTGTAGTCCGTCTTCAGCAGATCAGCCGTCAGCTGCACACACACAGACAAGGAGAATGACATAGGATACCTTTAAACACACACACACGCTGTGTTTGTCCGCGAGCTGTATTTTGTTATTTTGAAATTTTAGTTTCTGCACTTGTATAGATCAATAAATGACGAGATACAGAAATATGTCTCAGCTACAAACTTTCCCAAGACGGCAACTGTCAACCTACTGTTCCTCTGCGTTGCAGCGAGATTTTTGAGTGAGGCTATTAACCCTTTTCATCCTGATACACGAAACACTCTCTCTCCTCCTTCCAGTCCGCCCTCAAAACTGACCTCTTTCAACAGTTCTAACACTATAACGCCACCACACTCCCCAACCTAAGCTGACTGTCGTAATGTATTTGTGGTACGTGAGTCATTGTCAAAAGTTTGCGCTTGCGTGCGTGAATTGTGAGTGCGCGCTTAGAGTTATAATTATTATAAGATAAGCGCATTATAAATACCGTAATTAGTATTATTTAAATAAATTTTACTATGATAGTTCTAGGGTGGTGCCAGAATAGCTTGGCGCCTGATTTTCTGGCACCACCCTTGAACTAGAGTGGTGCATCTATCTCCTAATCTGTAATAAAGTCTTTTAAAATCAGCCTCAGGATGTAATGGGTTAAAAGCTCAAAACAAAGCTGTTAGGACTATGACCGGGAGGTGGAAATCAAGTGCAATGGAAAGGCACACACACACACACACACACATACACACACACACACTCACACACACACACACACACACACACACACACACACACACACACACACACACACACACACACACACACACAACAGACGATTTCCGGAAATGAGAAGTAGATCAAAATTGCACGCTTTTCGATGAAAAGGCCGTGGATTACTCGCTCGGACAACTGCGATAACTGTTGTAGCATTAACTCACTTTGTATCCTTGTTCCTTGGACATTGACGTAAAATTGACTGAGACTGATTTCAGGCACAAAATCTGCATCGAATGGCAGTGAAAGGATTATTGACCCATATAACCCCACGGCCGCAATTCCCGCATTTTGGAGGTGTTACCTGACGACTATAATTATACTAGTTGCATGTGATAGATCGACCATGATAATCCAAGGATAGTGCCAGGGTAGCTTGGCGCCTTCAGGCGCCAAGCTCATCTGGCACTACCCTTGAATTATCATGATCGATCCGACTCCTGCTGCTGGGCGTTATGGCTAAATTGGTTAAGTCTTGTTCGCTTTGATCTGCCAGGTTAACTTGAGTGTTCACTCTGCGCCTGTTAGTTGTACTTACAATTCCACTCTGGTCGGGAACGTAGTTGTAGGGGAAGTTTTCCATGTGAGCGTTCCAGACGTCTAGAGAGTTAGCCGCGTCTGGGCCGATTCTGCTGATCTGTAACAGACAGACGGAACGTGCAAATAAGTCAAGTGACGGGCAAAAGAGTAGAAACCACGGGCAAATAAGTATTAACCCTGTGCGTGTCGGTAGCAGTCATCGCGACTAAAACCGCAACCAACGTATAAAGGGTTAATAACGAGCGAATACGTAGTGTGTGCAAAACGGAGAAAAGCACAGAGGGCGCGTAAATAGACAAGGCACGTGTTGTGCGACTGGCATTTTTATAAGTACACTTAATGTGCGTTGTCACATAATGTATAATTATATACGATTATACAAGAGCACGGCCACAACAAAGTAAATGATATTACACGAAGAAAAACGATCAACCGAAAGTATTCTGCGGTGTCTTTCGTCCTAAACTGACACCCAGGATCGAATGAAGCAGACGAACAGTGTCATATTTCGGCAGGCGGGACAACTTCGTTATCAGTCGTACAATAGTTGTCTCGCATATCCTTTGCAGCGATCACGCTGTTGCCGGACGGATTCAGCATTGTTGACGAGCTGATTCAGTTACAAAGAGGCATAGATTCTCACGAACCCCTGCAGCAGTAAGGCTGCAAGGGTTCATGAGAATCTATGCCTCTTGCGCTCAACACAGATGCACCAGCAACTGATTGCAATAAGAAGAGTAAAGCGGATTCTTACCGTGAATGTTTTGAGTTCACTGGCGGCCAGCAGGATGTCGTGCGCATCTGTCTTCAGTAATCGGGTCAAGTTGGCCTTGGGGAGGGAAGTGGTGGGGGAGGGCACCCCACACGGCATGGTCCAGCGGTCTGCGGCCACAGGGAGACAGCTCACCACCGACACGAGCAGCAGCAAGAAGGCGGATGCGATGAGGGCTGGAAAAGAAAACAAGACGAAAATAATTACTCAGTCACTATCGGCAAGACAATGACTTAACTCTTTGCGTGTCGGTAGCGGTTTTTGTCGCGATGATTCCTTCCAACACACAAAGAATTAACTATCAACAAAAATGTAAACAAAAATAATAATAATTGACAAGAAAAATGGTACAACAATAATGAAGTTATTTGTGTTGATTTCACGTTTTGTGTGTTGCTCGTTAAACTATATACAAACCAAGGGGAATCACAGCGCTGGACAGACAAACAGTTAGATCCCCTGCTCGTTAAACTGTACGACATCTTTCTGCTGTTTGTGACCACGGATAAACTAGAAAACCGTTAGCGACGCCAGAAGTGTCGAAAGTCAGCTGGGTCGTTTTAAAATAATCGCCCAACATTCGCTACTACAACTGAAGAGACGATGTAGAAAACGTTTCTTTTTCTACAGTCAATAAAAGCTCCAATTCCATTCTTGACGTGAGATTAGCACACGGTTAAAAGTCACGAAGAACTTTTGGTGTAACAGATAATGTATGTTATCCACGTATCACCTACCACTGGTCAAAGACATAACACGCTGTTACAGAGAAGTAGTTTCAAGTCGTGTATAAACTGTTCACTCTGATCGGCCGTATCGAGCTTGATCTGAAATAATTCAGTTAAGTCAGTCAAAGCCCGCGCGTCCCTTAAGTACCCTTACAGGACCACGTGTATCAGTTAAAAATAGCTGGCAAAAATCCCGACTTGGCATCAGTGTGAGCGTATATCCGTGTGTCTTTACACCGCCAGTCTGAGTACTAGTACAGATGTGCACGTCTAAGAAAACAACACCCAGCGAGTGAATTTCCGTAGTAGTAGGTTGTGAAACATCAACAAGCGATGAGTCCATTCTCTCGATTTAACTTAGGCCTACTTGACTACGGAGCGGGGCAGGAGGGAGGGACAGGGAGGAGGGTCAGACGGGCCACAACGTCAGTCAGTTACAACGCGAGACGTCTAGCGGCTAACGGCCGCGCAGTCCCAAAGTTTGCGGTTTCCGGTAAAGCGCAATAGCAGGGACGGTATCCGACCACCCATCCTTTGACGTTGAAATAAAGTGCTGTTTGTCGGCCCACGCAGCCTTTTAGTCCTGCGCCAGGACATGACCAACGACTGACCAGCTAACTGCAAGAGCCTTAGATCCTCATGAGCCCCCGCGTTCGCGGGGGCCGCTCACGGTCTCTTGCTAATCTATTTATATTCATGCTCCTCACTTTTAATCTGGCTCGTTTTATTCTCGAGTTTTTTCAAACCCGGATGGTTTTTCTGATAAAACTGATTTGCATATCGAAATACCGGTGACTGATCTTGCTCTTAAACTGAGATACAAATTCCCATGTTCAAGTGTCGGCCAGCCCGCAGGGGCCCATCAAAATTTAGCCTTCGTTCGGATGAACTGGTAATGCTGAGAAGACAACAGCATTCATACAGTTTCACACTGACAACATTGGATTGAGATGAAGTTTTCCCCAATCACAAGAACTCGTGCACACACACAATCAGAATCGAAACCTCAATTTAGTTCAATTCAATAAAACTTATTTAACCCCATGACTGCCGGGGCAATACGAATACGACCCAGCTGCAATAGACATAAATCCTCATGAGCACCCGCAGTCGCGGGGGCTCATGAGGATTTATGTCTCTTGTTAGTCCTGTGTACTTTTTGTCTATTTTGGTCTCCTTTATATATCATTCAGACGAGTGTCGCCAGTGCTTAATGGTTTCAGACGCAAAAGTCGTCATCATTGGCAGGAAGGGGCGAAAACACAATTATAATTAAATCATCTCATCAGCCCAACACGTGAAAAGATGATGGAAAAAAACACACACGTACAGATTTAGTTCATCGATCATTAACCTACCCAGTCACCGTTCGTTCTTCTCTGTGTTCATGCGGATTTTGATTCGCCTGCATTAACACTACGTAATTAAGAGGCCGTCTTAATGGCGTCAAAATAAACACTTCAGATTCTTCCTGGTATAATACCCCCTTCAGTGCCGGAAACATTTCAACACCTCCCAAATGTAAGAGGTGTATCCTCATGAGCATCCGCAGTTGCGGGGGCTCATGAGGGTCTATGCCTCTTGCTCATATGTTCCTGGGGCATTTATCTTTTTGTGTTGAATTAACGAAGATGGCATAAACACGGTCTGCGTCAACTGGCACTGAACGAGTTAACTCTTTCGAGAGGTGCCGAATCCGGATGCGAAACGTCTCCAATGTGTTAAGTTTTTGAGGTTAAACTCCCACATCAGAATTAAGTTTGCATCACCACGTCAGGTCACTCGACCAGTCGACTGATCGATTCCAGTCACAGCAAAAAAAAATGACTGACAAACTAATAACCTCATCAATACACATAATAAGTGAACGCGATCTAACTGCAAGAGGCATAGATCCTCACGAGCCCCCGCGAATGCGGGGCTCATGAGGATCTATGCCTCTTGCTGAGACCACTTTGCGTCCATGTTGTTTAGACAGTTGTGGCTTTTGGTCGTTCAGTCAATGAACGAAATGTACGTTCGTTTGCAGGGAAGGATTTAAATGTCTGTTGATCATCAGTCGGAGATCCGAAGAACAAAATGTCAGTCAGTCCTAAAATACAATCTGTCCAAAAGCATTTGGTAAGTACCAAAAACACACCTCAGTTGAGTTGCAGCTGAATACGACCATTCATCCAGTGTCTTTTAAATGATAAATAGCAATAGTTTACGGCTAAATAAAACAGAAACCATCTAGAGTACTTTCTTTACCGGCCAGTTACCCGACTTATTGTACCTTATCTTGACACAGAGTTTAGTCGTGCAACCCTCGCCACGCGGCCGGCGTCTCCGCCGGGACGGTCCCGGCTATTCCACATCCGGTATTTTTCGCAGGCCCTCAGGCGACCACATATTCTGAGCGGGGATACTGGCCGATTTTCGTCTGCTCAAATCTAATTTTAGGTCATCAGTCAGTTGAATGGGGCCTGGCCGCAGAGGGTGTGATGATCACTTTTGATCGGTTACTGATTTCAAGTGTCCCGCACCCATGACGTGTGTTTTCAGATCTGTGACTGCCCGATTTGGGTTGACTTCAGGGTGGGGTATTTCAGTTTCGTTTTGACTGGTTGAACAATACTGCACCTGGCCCACCACCTTAGGCTCGCACGGTCGTTTTGCACCGCAGAGCATCCGCAACCGACTTTCAATCAACAAAATTTCATCATCTTTTCATGTCAGTGTACAATTTTCATCACATCTACATATTGGCATTCTGTCTCTCTCTCTCTCTCTCTCTCTCTCTCTCTCTCTCTCTCTCTCTCTCTCTCTCTCTCTCTCTCTCTCTCTCTCTCTCTCTCTCTCTCTCTCTCTCTCTCTCTCTCTCAACTTCAGGACATTTAACATTTAAACTCTATTTTAGTCCACTCTTTCCTTCATCTGGAATTTCTAATGACAATTGGCGCTCACCGACGCAAACGACTTAAACACAACATCGTACGCCCGCTGCCGACTAAGTTTGCGCGGGCCGTGCTGTCTCAGGCGGTACGGTATTTAGTAGGTTGTCCGTGACTGCCTGACGTGCATGACCATTTGCGTACCGGCATTGCCCAGCTTGCAAAAGGCTGTCGGGCCGAAGTTGGCCGCAGTGGGCCCGCGCACGACTGCGCGGGTTCACTATGGCCGACTTCGGCCCGATCCCCTTTGCAAACTGGGCCGTGACTAAAAGGACCGACTGAAATAACCTGGAAGACCTCAGTCAAGACCAAAAATGCGGAACTAGGTGAATTATCGGCCAAGTGGTCGGAACGCGCGAGTCAGTCCCTGAGTCTCTCGCCATCGCCTTCACTATTTTCAAATTTCTTAACCCTTTTACACCCACAGCCAACAAAATTACTGGCATTTCCGTATTGCCTGCATGTCAGGTAGTCACTGAGTTTAGATCAACCACAATGTGTCAAGGGTAGTGTTTAATTCATTTGATGCCTCTGCAAGTGTTTATCTAGACGCCAAGCTACTCAGACACTACTCTAGAGCTTTCCTGTGTCTCGCAATCTTTAGCCCCTGGCGCTGGCAAGGAAGGCATGATATCTGGAGGGATGTTTCTGCTTTCCGGATAGACGATTACTATACGACTTTCTCCAAGATGTCAATGACCTGGGTTTCCCAGCTTTCAAGCATTGTCAACACTTGCCTGTGGGAATGTTCATTTTTCCGGCCCTTATCATGGCCACACATCAAATTCACATAATATTCACTGAGTAAACACTAAGGCGGACTTGACAATAGTGAGGGTCTCCTACTGACTTGGCGTCGCTGGGTGGATCACTGATGTTAGATCATGTTAAGTCGACTTGGAAATGTGGGTGTGCAGGAAGCGCTGATCAGTGAAACTATTAACCCCTTTGTGCACACAGCCATCGACACTGATAAGATTTACTGTTTACAGCACTGATGACTGCATGCCAAAAGTAGGTGAAACCTTTGGCTGTCGGTAGCGGTTTTTGTCTTGATGATTCTTGCAGGAATCATAGCGACAAAAACCGCTACCGACAGTCAAAAGGGTTAACATAAGTACTACGACCGAAAAAAAGCCGTAAGGACAGGTTTAATTTTAACTCATTCTACCCCAACACCGAAATCCTTAAATTTTGCCGTTGTCCTCTGAATACTGCAGTGCAGTGCAGGACACAGATCGACCATGATAGTTCCATATCTTGCTGTGGTGTGTCTGGGGTAGAATGAGTTAAAGCACTTTGTCACAATTACACTGGATTACATTGATTTTCAGTCCGCTTTATAACATCTGCTTCATGTATAGACCATGATTCGTGTAACTACATCCTCAGAGTGAAACACTTAGTTTGTAAGGTTACAATAGTTCAATTTATTTTGCTATCGGAACGTGTCTTATTTTGGAAGATGTTTTAAAATTTATTTTTGCTGAAAAATATTCACGTCATCATTTTGGGGTTTCTTTAGTTTTCACGTACTGGCGCGTCTTAACTCATTCAAGGAGCCCCGCATTAACAGCTGCGGAAGTGTCGTATAGCGTTGGCGCCGGCAATGCTATACGACAATTTCGCAGTTAATAATGTGGGGTTCCTTGATTGAGTTAACAGCCGAATTAGCGTATGGTCAGACTTGAGGACTTCAAAGGCCGGTTATGGCATTAGAAAAAATTACTATACACTGATGTACGCAGCAATATTAACTCATTGTGCCCGAGGTTCGAAGTACCCACATTTTGAAGTTATCCTCTGAGGACTGCATTACAATTCAGGAGACAGATCGACTGACCATGATAGTTCAAGGCTGGTGGCAGAATAGTTTGGCGCCTATAGCCCTCCTCACTTCGCGGAACAATGATCGGTGTCAGTACCGCGCTGGCCGATTGAGTCAATCCTAACCGACAAGAAGAACAGATTTTCATGAGTCTCAGTGCAAGGGCTCAACCTGAACATCTATTCCTCGTGCGGACAGAAGTCAATGGACCGTGGTTCAGTGACTCAATCACTGTTAACGATGGTGTCAGGGTTACGCTTCTCTAGCTCTATTCTTAGCCCAAACCGGGGATCCTGTGCGAAGAAAGTGAATCCCTGACCCAACTTGACTCAATTCCCGGTAAAGCCTGGGCTTGTGTGGGACAGCCCCAAGAACGCCGCTCAGTCAAGAGTGCGTGAGAAAGGGGGAGGGGTCTGACTATGTCATGTGACCTTGTACTGAGTTCAGATTGGTCCTGCGGCTAGTCATTCATTCCAAGGCTCCGTGCCGTTGGCTGGAGTACAACGGGCCGCTTGACGGGTCTGCTTGACGCGCCTGTCGGCCGGCGAAAAATACCAGTGACAACCTTTCGGTTTCCATGAATGGTGCGGGCTTTGGGGGGGGGGGGGGGGGGGGGCCGTACGCGTTATATGACCACTAGTGACGTGACGGTGAGGAAACGGTGAACTTGACACGACTGCAATGGCGCCGGGTCAGTTTCCTGGGGGCGGCGCTCACAAAAACCGCCGTGCTGTGACTGACGGTTCAATCACGGCCGCGGTGAGGCCCAACTGATATCTCCATACCCAGTCAGACTCATGATAACTTGACTGGAATTTTGGTGCAAGACGCTGAAGATTTCCAGTTCCTACACCAATGTGCATAGCTGGTGGCAATCGACATGCCGTAAAACAGTTAAATCTGCTATCACGTCCACTGCCAGGACGCTCTGGCAGTGAGCAATAGTGACTTCGTACGCTGACCCTCCTTCTATAACCCCTTCTCTGCCGTAACTTGATGCCGGATCACGGCGGACTCAGTGCCGGATTTCGTCTGAACTTGAAACCACTGCACACTGACCGACACCAGGCTATGTTCGCGCGAATAACTTACAAGGAACCAATTAATAGATAGGCATAAAGACCAGTAGGGTTAACAAGAGACATATCAGTGAACCCCCGCAGTTTTGGCGCGTGGGCTCATGAGGACTAATCATTTTGTATGTCTCAGTCTCGCAGCTGGGTAGCTTTCACCTTTACCTCACAACTTAAGGTGTTTACTGAAATAACCCTCAGTCACCGTAAACTGAGTGGCAGCTACTGCTCCGCCATGTGAACTGAACAATTTATCTGTTGGCCCGATGTAATGATGACTGAAAATGCCGTTACCACCACCACCCGGACCTCCACCGCTAAAAAAAAAATAATTTAAAAAACACCTCACCCGTACTTGAGGTAAATCGATTACGTGCAGCTCCGTCACGGTAAGCAAAACTTGATAGATACTTAATAATAGATTCTCACAAACCAGATAGGTGAGGCTAGCGCTGGCAGAATTGTACTCAAACCAAGGGGAATCACAGCGCTGGACAGACAAACAGTTAGATCCCCTGCCCCCGCCTATCAGATTATAATAATAATAATAATAATAGATTGTATGTGTTATCGGGTAGAGTTATGTTTGGCGCGCAAAAACCCGATTGAGTTACGGACGACACACCGGCTTCATGGAGACAGCCGGAGCGCGGCAAATATTGACATAGGAAATAGCACTGAAATAGAACGAACACCTAATCTGACCAGGAAGTCACTGTAATTGAATAGTTTCCAGTGGACCTCAATGTTAGTTCTGATACTGAAGGAGCTGACTACAGTGGGCCTCAATGTTAGTTCTGATACTGACGGAGCTGAGCAGCCACACCCTGCACAGATCGTGTAAGCAAGATTCTCTCTGAGGGGCTCCTGAGGATCTGTATAGTCTGTTAGTGTAGGCGGGCGGAACCTAACTGGCGTTCTCCCATGAATTTTACGGTCATAAAAAGTTAAAGAGTAACATTTCAACTTCGCCAAGGAGCCATCTTCATTTGTTGCGTATTGGATCACTGAGTCATCTACGAAGCTTAACAGAACACAGGACTAACAAGAGACATAAATCCTCATGAACCCCCGCGACTGCGAGGGCTCATGAGGGTTTCTGTCTCTTGCAACTTGGTATCCTGCGCCTTACCCAGACAGTTACGGGGTTTAAAGCCATCTTTATCAAACAGGACCAGGTGCATTTTTTTTAATTATTATTATTATTATTATTATTTTTAATACAAGCGGACAAAGTCTAAAACCGACTTGTTTTTCCGGCATTTGTCCACCCACACACCACACCTCACTGATATGCCGTCTTTGCGTCTGATTTGAAAGTCTGTTATGTTTTTGGCACCGAAAAACGACTTGCATTGATGATTCCGGTTTCAGTGTTTTGGGGTTTTTTTGGTGTTGTTTTTTTTTTTCTGAATGGCTCAATGCGGAGCTCGTCTGTTTACTTGAGTTGACGCCGCGTAGGTCGCGTCTCTACACAGTAATGACCCCATGGATGAGCTATTGAAATTAGACCTGATTGTGTGATTGTGTTAAACAAACCTATAACAAACAAACCTAAACAAATGTATATCCTCTCCATATTACGGTTGTTTAGACTCTTTAACACTTTTCATCCTGATACACTATCGCTTGAAATAAGTTTGACTATGATAGTTCAAGGGTGGTGCCAGAATAGCGTGGCGCCAATGGCGCCGAACTATTCTGGTACCACCGTTGAACTAAAATGGTCGGTCACTGTCTCCTAATCTGTTATGTTCATAAGACAATAAGCAACGGTTTTTTTTTAATCAGCCTCAATATGTATTAAAAGTGAACTTACCATTGCCGACAGAATTTATGAGCGCCATAGCTTGATGATGAGGGCACAGCTTAAGTCCGCAGGAAACGTTAATTATTGCGAGGCTTTCGAACTGGTGTTCAGTGACTGCCGCGGTAGAAAACTCCAGGCGACTGATGCAGTGTCTGTTCTGTGTGAGCCTTCCACTTCAGTCTATATAAGTTTGACAAAACAAAATTCTTGTCTGCTGGCGATTGTTGATTCGTAGCACTTTTTCTTTCTTTCTTTCGGCACAGTATGTTCGTGAAAATCAGTACAACACAGATGTGGTCTAGTCTGGCACAAGAATCTCTTCAGTCTCTGTAGACGTCGCTTGCTTCTTGCAGTCGGCCGGTTGTGGTCCACTGATCGATCCTATCACTCTTTTATACTGACTAGCTGCAATCCCCGGCCGTTTTTACACGTGGGTAAATAATCCTACTGTCGTTTTCATTTTGCTAACTTGCTCCGGCCGAAAATAGACAGGATTCCCTGATGTAACATGGGGGCTGACACTATTGCACCTGACCAGTACGCGCCGGGCCGGCCGGCGTTCCGCCGGGCCAGCTCGATTTTTCGGAAATTCCCGCTCTCTACGGAGAGACCGACTGCTTGATCCCAAATAATGATGGCACTGAGTCAATTAGTCAGTCATGCCTGAACCTGATGAAGCACAGGTTGACATAGCCCTCAGGCTGCGGATCTATTGAAAACCTATGATAGTGCAGGTCGCCCATTTGTACCTGTGTTTCGTGACATCGTGAGCGCCGCAAGACTATGTGTGACTGCGGGTCGCACTCCCCAATAACGGTACGTCAGACCCTGAGAAACGAAACCAGGCGACCCGCAGATCTGTGGGCGGAGGGGCGGGGCATAGACTTGCAAAGAATTTGTCATCAGTTCTGCCGACTTCAATGCCGAGACAACCACACTGCGCGCGCGGCGCGACCTCTTAACCCTTTCAATCCTGAGGGATTTGTGAGCCGCCTGTGGTGAAAGCTACTACAGATCAGGCCGGAGAACGTGACAGTTCAAGCGGGGTGGTGCCAGAACAGCCTGGCGCCTACAAAGTCAGATTTATCTCATGTTAGGGCCCGGTGTATCAGGACTGATTGAAAGGGTTAAGTCACATTTGTACCCAGTGTGCAAAAGGACATAGAGACGATGTTGGGCCGCTGGTGGTGGCCTGCGTACAGCCAACTGCCTCTGTCTTCTGTTCGAGTAGTTATTGCGCATGCGCAGGCCTAGTTGCTTCGCACGCTCGGCTCCCACTGACTCGGCATTCGCACACAACCATGCCATTCACACTTGTAGGCCGTGAAACGTCTCTATCGTCTGATCCAGTTGAGCCATATAAATTAGGTCGACTCCAGCCAGCAAGAAGCATAGATTCTCATGAGCCCCTGCCTTCGCAGGGGCTGACGCGAATCTATGCGTCTTGCAGAAGGTCAAACCTGGCCTGTTCAGTCATGGAATACTACATGTCTTGTAATTCTATTCACTCGTCACCGTCACCAAATTCGCTAAGTGAAGCAATCGTGCAGTACAGTGGTTTCACTCGAGCGTCGTTTTGTTAAGCGATTCTTTAAAGTAGGTACTTAATTATATAATTAACTTGCTGACAGTATGAAAGTGACCCTCACGTCATTGAAAAGGCCGAAAGTGCGGTTCGTAATGACGACAACTGACACACCGGGAGACAGGTCTGAAACAGGATCCAAATAAATATACACTTATAGGAGACTAACCGTCTTAGTGACGATGTGATCTGAGATACAAATACACATGTACATGTATATAAATAAAAACCAACTCAAGAATCTAAATATAAAAACCAGATGAAGAATTTTAAAAAAAATTACAGTCAAATTATATTCCTTCTTCACTGTGTGATTTTTGGGGGCGATAAAGAAACACCCAGTGTCTTGAAACGAACACAGAACACGATGATAAAGGTAGCTTTACTAACATTCTCCACCACCCTACCCCCCTCCCCCCGCCCACCCCTAAACCAACATCCACCCGCCCAGCTCCCCCCCCCCCCCCAAAAAAAAAAAAATACTAATAATAAATAAATAAATAAATAAGTAAATAATAATAAATAAATAAATAAATAATAAATAAATAAATAAAAATCACGACGTAAATCCGATTTTCTTCCCACAGACGTGGGGCAGTGCGAGTACGTCATGGTGTGGTGACATACAGTCACATGAAACCATATTTCTGTCTGACTTTTTGTGTAATAAATTACGTTTGTTATTTGCTAAAATCAACTTTGCCCCGAACAAATGCTTATTTGTATAGTCATGAAAGAACGAGAGAGGCTAAGAAGTCTGCGTATGTGATATGCGTCTAATTTTTCACCTTTATTCAAGAAACGACAAACTTCACAAACAAGCTGCGAGTCAGTGAGGGGTACTACAAGTCTGCGCTGTGAACCCAGAACGAAAAGACCATCGCGCGGGCCCAGTGCGGCCAACTTCGGCCGGATAGCTTTTTGCGTACTGTGAAGACAAAATACAGTAAATCCATTTTTAGAAAAGTGAGATTGTTACTGGATGACTGGAAATCTCGCATTTCACAGATATAGATTTGCTGTATTTTAAAACCTTCACAGATTAGAAGTTTGCACACCACCCACACACACATGCATTAATCCCATCAAAGCCAGAACAGCACGCCACCCAATGCAAGAGGAGTGTAAAGATCCTCCAACGTCATTTTGATATCCGCATGCCTTGGGGCTTATTTACATGAGTGAGCTTAGTCCTGCGCCAACCACTAAGCAAGGTGCTTCGCTTTATTGATCTTAGTCAAGTGCCAGCCGCTAAGCAAGGTGCTCCACTATAGCGGGGTGAGTGTTGTCTCGCTATAGCGAAGCACCTTGCTTAGTGGCTATTGCAAGACTAAGCTCGCTCAAGCAACTGGCCCCTGTTCTTCACGAGAGAGTGTAAGCCTTGCGCAAGCGTCGATACGCAAGGTGCTTCGCTAAGTTGCTCAAACTCACTGAATGACTTCGCCTCGCCTCTAGCGAAATTCTGGGTTAACGGGTGTCTATTGCAACTAATCAGGCCGGATCGATAAGTATAACTGATCGGTTTCGGACCGTCACCTACACAGTGTCACCAAGGACATACGCCGCCGACTCAGTGTCGTGCGATGATCTTCCATGTGGCGTATTTCGTTAACGTTACAACGCCTATCGTGACCACACTCAGAGAGAGCCCTACAGCGCATCACGTCTTGCTTCTCAGATGCTGCCCAGCTCTTTGGACTCGAGGTCAGTCTGAAAAAGACAGAGGTCCTCCATCAGCCGGCACCCAACACAGTGTATCGCCCTCCTCACATCACCATTGGCGAGTCTGAACTAAAGTCAGTGCACCAGTTTACCTACCTTGGCTGCATTATCATGTCGGACGCCAAGCTGGACAAGGAGCTTGACAGCAGGCTGGCAAAAGCGAACAGCGCTTTCGGGCGACTTTTCAAGAGGGTGTGGCACAATCAACAGCTGAAAACAGGCACCAAGATCAGCGTGTACAGAGCTGTGGTCCTCACCACCCTGCTGTATGGTTCCGAGTCCTGGGCCCTCTACCGCAGCCAACTACGACTCCTCGAACGCTTCCACCAGCGCTGCCTGCGTACCATCCTGTGCATTCACTGGAGTGACTATGTCACCAACGTCGAGGTCCTTGAACAGGCTGAAACTGTGAGCATCGAGGCTTTGCTGCTGCGGACACAGCTCCGCTGGGCGGGGCATGTCTCCAGGATGGAGGATCACCGCCTACCAAAGATCACCCTGTTCGGCGAGCTTGCTACTGGACACCGAGACAGAGGGGCACCAAAGAAGAGATACAAAGACTGTCTCAAGAAGTCACTTAGTGCCTGCCAAATCGACCACCACCAGTGGTCTTCGCTTGCTGCGGACCGTGACACCTGGCGCTCCACCATTTACAAGGCAGCTGTCTCCTTTGAGGACTCTCACAGAGCTAGCCTTAAGGACAAGCGGCTCAGGAGAAAAAACAGAGATGCCGCAGCTCAGAACCCTGGCCATACCTTCCCCTGCAGCCACTGCGGTCGAACCTGCCTGTCTCGGATTGGCCTCCGCAGCCACGAACAAGCCTGCAGACGTCGTGGGCAACTCCTATAAAATCTTCGTTCGCGAAGTCAAGCCAAGAGAGAGAGAGAGACAACGCCTATCGTGACCATAATAAAGCTTGTAAAATCACGGACAACCCGATGGACTTCCCAGCCTGGTACTGACCCGTCCAACAGTACGGCCACCAGCACCTGTGTCAACCACCAATCCATGTGCAAGAAACGTAGATCCTCATGTGCCCCTGCAATTGCAGGGGCCCATGAGGATCTATGTTTCTTGCTTACAAAAATACATCAGTATCTTTTCTACCAGAGGAGGGGTGGGGGTGTTCACAGGCGGTTGACCTGCGAACTCATGTATTGGACTTCCCGGTTGACCACAAGATCCGTTCGTTAAGTGGGTGGTCACGTGGGCATTGCCGTGACATATTCTGCCTGTCGGTCATGGTTGAACTGCTTTTGGTCGTTAAAACACTGAGTATCTATGTTTTCTAACTTCCTGGCCTTTGTGTGTGGGATGTGGAAACCGCATTGACGTAAAACATAAAAGGTTTTTTTTTTTAACTTATTTGATACCAATATTAACTAAGATTTATATTCTATTGGAGCTGATAGAAGCACTTCCCCTCTACCGCATACACATGTTTAGTCGTTCTATCCACGGCAGAAATGCTCCCAGTTGAGAAGTCGTCTTTGGGATTAGGTGACAGACACTGGAACTTGAAATGGCGATTCCGAGGGTTGAGCTAGTGCTTAAAATGCTTCCAGTAAGGCATTTCTTGAAGTGTGGGAACAAGAATAAAATGCATGGAGTCAGACCATGGAAGTCTGCAGGTCGTGGTAATGTTTGGACATTCTCCTGTTGAAGATACCTTTGAATCAGTCTGTACTTGTTGACAGGTGTGTTTTCATGCAGGATTTTGATTCCGTGTTTGTTTTTGCATTTGTCTAGAATCTGTTCACCCCAGCAATGAAGTACAGTCTGTGTAATGCTTGGTATTGATGGTGTCAGTCTTCTGTCTTGCACGGTACTTGTGGAACAGCTCTTTCAGCATCGCAAAAGACAGTGAACACAAGTTCATTTGGAGGGTGACGTCATACAATTTTAGGAGGAACCCCTTCCCCCCCCCCCCCTTCCCCACTTCCCCCCCTTCCCCCCTTCCCCCCTTCCCCCCCTTCCCCCCCCCCCCTCTTGGACACCCTGACCTTATTTTGGGCCTTTCTATTGAGCTCAACACATCCAAAGCTAATTGCATGTACTAATGCGCAAAAGGCCATCGGGCCGACGTCGGCCGACTTTGGCCCCCGCATGTTTTTGTGGGTTTTGTGTTGTTGTTGTTGTTGTTTTGGGGTTGTTTTTGTTTTGTTTTGTTTTGTTTTGTTTTCTTCTTTTTTTTTTTTTTTTTTCTTTTTTTTTTTTTTTTTTGTTGCGATTCGCGACTCACGAATCCCAAAAGAGCATTGACGTTTGACGCTGGAAAGGGACGATGAGGAGAGAAGGTGCCGCTTTCATCACCTTTCCTGACCGAAAACTCTAACAATGGAGGGGGGGGGGAGGGGCTAGCTGGAAAACCATACAATGGGGGAGGGGGGGGGGAGGATAAGATTTGCAACTAGAGTTTACAGTCTGACAACAGACTTTTCACGTTTTAATGAAATAACCAGGGCGTTTTCACGAATCACGAAATGTAATTTTGCCTTTCACGTTTCACGCGACCCCTTTTTCTAAGATCATGAAGATAACAAAATTGCAATACGAGAACCTACAAAATGCCAAACATGAATCACGATTTTAGGGCACTCTCGACCCCCACCCCCATCCCGGCCAACCCCCATCCCAAACCCCACCCCTTTCCCTCTCACAGATAATAAGAATTGTGTTAGCATGAAGCCGGACTTCCGACTGTTACCACTGTGTAATTCAGTATGCATGTGGGCTGCATGTTTGCATTTTTCCAGTAAACAAAAGGACCTCGCACGTACGTCCGATCCACGTCTGCAACTGGGTATCCGTGCTTGATTGTGCATCAATGCAGCCACCGGTGCTCAGTAAAGTAAAACACACTGGTGTGTCCGGTTCGGGTGTCTGCCTACACCGCCCACAATGGGGTTAAATGATGGTGGCTATCAGGTTAGGCAATAATAAGTAAATCAGGCAGTCTTTATCCGCCATTCAAACAGTAAGGGCACTTCACTGCGGTTCAGCCCGTATCAGTAGTTTTAGCCCATCATGTACCCACCTGTACCGTTCGTTTTTCAAGTGGGTTGATTGTGTGCGCGAGTGCACATTTCTTTGTCGCGAAGTTTCCTGCGCTAGTCACAGCAGGCTAAAAGCCTTTGGGCCGAGAGGGCCGCAGTGGGCCCGCGCACTGAGATCACGCACAGCTCAATACACAACTCTCGTGCAATGGTTATGGACTAGTTCTTAGAAACTGTATCTGAGCCCCTCCAGTATTTGTTTGCGTGTTGCTGTTTTGCCAGGCCTGTACTGACCAGGATCTCCATTCCGAGTGTGATTCAAGCCTGACATGCTATGTACTGTCGTACCGAGAACCTTTGCCAATTCGGTAGACTCGACATCTTACCCCCTGGAGCAGCCCTTCAAGAACGCATGTGATGCGACATTGATGCGTGTGCGTCTGCAACGGGCATGTGCTGTGCTAGTTCCGCCTGTTTATAACAATGAGCATGCCCAGTCTGTCATATAAAATCAGATTTATGCGCCATCAGTAATCTGGCGCATACCGCACTCGCCTACCCGCTGCATGGGTCGAAATCGACGATCCCAATGCTCCACTACTGTGTAAACAGCCAGATGGATCTGTTGTCTCTCCCTCCCTCCTCAGCGCGGGCCGACAGTGGGCCCGCGCACTGTAGATCATCAGCGAATCCCCCCGCTCTTTCTGCACCCAGCTGCTCTGTGGCTTGCATCCTGGTGATTCCGCCAGTTGCCCTAAGTTCTTCAGCAACCGCCATCGTGAGACACCTCCGGCTAGAGTGTTGAGCTGTGTCGCTGCTGTACCACCGCTACCCAACACGCGACTACCATTGGATCGACTCCGTGTAGAGATTGAATGACGTAAAAATTAAAAACATTTCTGCTCTTCTTCTCCTCCATAAGCAAAAGTGTGCTTCTTGCACCGGGAGGTGAATCAACCGTTCAATGAGAGTGTCTTCATAGGCGCCAAACTAATCAGGCATTGCTCTTAAACTATCATGGGTCGATCGATCCACTGCTCCACTCAGTGTCAGAGATGGTTGTGTTAACCCATTCAGCCCCGACGCACTAAAGCAGGAGACGCACCGATTATAATAATTCAAGGGTATTGACATCAGGCGCCAAGCTAATCTGTCACTACCCTTGAATTATCATGGTCGATCCACCTCCTACAAATGGTACATAATCGTTAAGTGACACGCTTATAGCGGATGTTCTCTGCTACGTGATAATGGCTGATTGTGTGAGATGTTTTCCTGCGTATCAAGAAATGAACAAAGTAGAACAGGACACAGCGCGAGTGCGGAGAATTGTATTATTAGCAGTTTGTGTTTTTGCAATTTGATACCGGAAATAGCTGTGGCGTAAAACTGAAGTAGATTAAATCTTTTGACAATCGGCAATTGATTTTTTTTTTTTAAGTCCGTAGTACAAACACGTAATAATTATGTGCGGGCATTTAATCCAGCGTGTTCGTCGAAACGTGCAATTCTGACCTACTTCTGACTTGCGAACAACTTACGTCTAATGTAGGCGTCAAATACCGGTCGACAGAGTGCAGACATTCCGAGGTGAATGGTTTGAGTGACGGGTCAACCATGATTGGTCAGGGTAGTGCATATACACACTGAGCAGGTGGATGTCTCTATGATTTCGTCAATTATAAGTTTACCACAATAAGAACGGGATCGCTGAGAGGAGACTAAACCAACTTACATTCCAACAAATTAACAGAAAAGGGGAGACTGCCAGTGCTAATATTTTAGGAAGGTTACAAAGTAAAGTAGGTAAAAGCACTGTCAGTGGAGAGAAGTGTGCACGATCGACCAGTGATCATAGATCTACTGTGGCCAAAGCACACAAAAAAAGAGATAGGAAAGAGGGGTCGCTAAGAAAGTGACTGAAAGCAATGCATATGGAAGCCCCCCCCCCCCCACCCCCCGAAGGGGGGCGTATCACATATCCCACTGTTCCAGCCACTCCAAATTTAAATCTAGGTCCCCCAAGGGGGGGAGAGGGGGGTCCAGATATTTAGCCTAAATATCTGGACCCCCCACCCCACCCCTCCCCCTTGGGGGACCTAGATTTAAATTTCCATGCACTGAGTGGCTGGAACAGTGGGATATGTGATACGCCCCCCTTCGGGGGGGGGGGGGGGGCGGGTGCTTCTATATGCATTGCTTCCAGTCACTTTCTTAGCCCCCCCCCCCCCACACACACACACACACACTTTTTCCTATCTCATTTTTTTGTGCTTTGGCCACAGTAGATCTATGATCACTGGTCGATCGTGAACACTTCTCTCCCCTGACAATGCTCTTACCTACTTTACTTTGTAACCTTACATTCCAACAGTCTTTTCTTTTCTTTTCGTAACCCCTTGATTTATGTACGCTCTGTAGGCAAAAGCAAACATCTTTTTTATGGACAATAACTTTCTTCAATATTGAATCATAAATTCTACGATACCGCTCGGCGGAGAGGATGCGTAACTACGTCACTAGCTAACTACGTCACTACCTAACTACGTAACTACGCGTCTTTTTAACCAAACGGTATCGTCAATGGCAGACGAAGAGTTAATATGTGTGTAATTCTTTGATTTGTACCTTACGGCTCCTGGCCATAAAGTTCAAGAATCATAGACCAACACACAATTGTCGCCATCAGCACTGTGAGGTCTGCCGAGGTTTCTCAGTCTTTCAGTGACGACCATAAACTAACCCTTTGGCTGTCGGTAGCGCTTTTTGTCGCGATGATTCCTATAGGAATCATCGCAACAAAAAGCGCTACCGACGGCCAAATTGTTAATGATCAACTTTAACTTATGGCCAGCTCTGTGGTCCCTATAAGATATACTGTTGACCACAGACACGGGGTGATCGTTGTGTATTCAATCACCTCTATAATACGGGCATTAGGAATTGCCCACTACCCATGTTATACCGGTGATCGGTCATCCGATGCCTGTGCTAGTGACGCACAGTAACGTTCACACAGGCAAACTTAGCACGGGAAAGCACTGAATGTGAGCGTAAGCAGAGTACTGCACGAAAACAGATATAGACAAAGCAATTTTCCGACTCAAACGTAAGAAAAAGAAAACGTGTTTTACTTTTTGCAGGTGCTTACTTTTGATAGTACTTTGTGCTATATTAGAAAATACGAAAGCATGTGTAGGAGAATTTTGTCTTTAAGTTGCACGCATTTAAAAGTGGCCAATCATGTTGCGGCGATTCCAGTGTTTTATTAAAAGATTATCTGGACTGCATTATGACGCCGCACAAGTTATAATTTGCTCTCATTGCGACAAAGTAAACCCCCAACCAGCCACCCAGCCAACCAACGAAGCATACGATACGTAGGTTGTGTCTTCAAGTTAGAACAAGCCAATCACATAATATGGTTGCAGTTAAAAGCTGAGGATGGAACGTCTTTGGTGGTTCTTCAACTGAAAAGGAAACGAAACCAAAAGATATGTGCATGATTCATCCAAATGACTATCACTCTTTCTGTGTCAACTGTGACTTTAAAAACCATGATAACCCAAGGGTAGCGCCAGATTAGCTTTAGTGGCGCCTTGAAAGGCGCCAACCTAATCTGGCACTACACCGGCCTTGAATTATTACGGTCAGTCTACCTTCCAAGACTTGCACGCACTGCATCCCTAAGGGTCAATGACAAGGAAATGAAATGTGCTGTGACTGAAAATGCAAAAAGAATGAAAGCCCACTATCACATTTTACGCTCACGCGAGAACGGTCACGGCCACGCTTGACTATTCCTGGTACGACGTTCTTCAGAGCGTGGCCATCCCGTCTGGGAAAGGAAGGAAATTAATACTGTTTACCACTTAAAGACTGTATTTCGCTTTCGGAATCATTCACACTTGCAAAGGAGTTACAAAACAAATGTACCTGCCAACTACGAATAGCGGATACAAATGATTCTGTGAAATAAAGAAATTTCAGTAAGAGACTTTTTAAAATACAGCCTGCAACAGGAAATTAAAAAAATACTAATAAAAATTTTTAAAAAACCAACAACCAACGCATAGAAAAGACAATTGTAACACTACGAAACAGTTTGATAAATGAAATGTTATGACTCTTCTTTCTGAGCGCTTACAAAACATAATTGCAGCAGACTTTTTAAATAAATTGCGTCGTAACTGACCTTTCTAAGCGTGTTTCTTCCTCTATTAGGACTTCCCTTGCATTTCGCACTGAGGCTTAGCGGTCACATTTTCTTGTAACATTTCTGTTGTGGAAAAAAGACATACAGATGGAAGTAAAGACAAAATTGTGCCTGGGACCTCTTAACTCTTATTTTTCTGATACACCCATTGCTTCAATAAATTTGACTGATAGTTCAAGGGTGGTGCCAGAATAGGCGCCAAGCTATTCTGACACCACCCTTGAACTAAAAAAAGTTGATCTACCTCCTAATCTGTAACGTAGCCTTCATAGGACAATAAGCAAACGTTACAAAACTATGATAAGCCTCAGGATGTAATGGGTTAAAAGGTGTTGTTATATACGAATTTTGTTTCTTCCGATTTTTGTTATGTTCGAATTTTGTTATGTCCCATTTTTCTTATCAAACATCACGCTCATGTGAGAACGGCACGGTCACATATTCTTCCACGGATTCTTCCACACATGACTTTTCCTGGAACGACGTTCTTCAGAGCTGGACCACCCCGCGTGGGAAAGGGAGGCACCTAACATTCACGTTTACCACTTAAAGAGCGCATTTCGCTTTCTGTATCATTCACACTTACAAAGAAGTTGCCAAGGCCACCGAATGCGGGTACACATGAAACTGTGCAATGACTCGAGTGAATTGCATCTACAGACACCTTTCTTTAATCAAAGCCTGCAACAGGAAATCCCAACAAAGATGAAAAATTGAACACGCCTAGAAAGGACAATTACAAAACAGTTTCTTGAATGCATTGTGTTATAATTGTTAATTCGACGCGCTTAGAAAAACAATTGTAGAGCAGTTTATTGAACAAACTGCATCGTGATTGACTTCTATGCGATTTCTAAGTGTGTTTCTGTCTTTGTTGTGACTTCGTTTGCATTTTACACTGAGGCATGGCGGCCATTTTTCTGGTCTGCATTTCAAGCTTGTAACAATCACGCAGTCGAAGAAAGACTGTGACATTCCCTGCAGCAACAAGTGAAGTCATTTGCACGCGCAAATTGTGCTTGGGACCTCTTAACCCATATCATCCTGATACACCCATTGTTTGAAATAAATTTGAATGAAAGTTCAAGCGTGGTGACAAAATAGCTTGGCGCCTCAGGCGCCAAGCTATTCTGGCACCACCCTTGAACTAAAACAGTTGATTTACCTCCTAATCTGTAATGTAGCCTTCATAGGACAATAAACAAACTGTACAAAATCAGCCTCAGGAAGTAATGGGTTAAAAGGTGTTGTTATATCCGACTTTTATTCCTTCCGATTTTTGTTATGTGCGAATTTTGTTATGTCTCTTTTATTTTTATTTTTTTAATTATTTTCTTTTTAAATCAAATTTCACGTTTATTTGAGATCGGCTCGGTCACAAACGGATTATTCCAAGCCGCATGACTATTCCTGGAACGACTTTCTTCACAGCTTGACCATCCCGTGTGGGAAAGGGAGGCACTTAACACGCACGTTTACCACTTAAAGAGCGCATTTCACTTTCTGTATCATTCACACTTACAAAGAAGTTGCCAAGGCCACCGAATGCGGGTACAAATTAAACTGTGAAATGAGTGACTAAAAGCAAAAACTTTTCTTTTCTTTTTTTTTCTTTTTTAAAAACCAAAGCCTGCAACAGGGAATCCCAACAAAAAAGAAAATACACAGCAAGTGTGCACTGTCAAAGCCTGCAACAGGGAATCCCAACAAAAAAGAAAATACACAGCAAGTGTGCACTGTCTGGTATTTTGGAAGAAAAACGTTCAGTTTCCGCAAATGACTCCATGGAACTGAACACTGAAGGTGAGGAACTGCAAGTGTCTGTTGGCGGGGCAGGTGTCGGGGTGCCATTTACACCCTCTACTGAGAATCTCAAATGTTATACTCACATTACTAACATTATAAATAAAACCAAGATGGTCTGTGGAATAATAAAAAGATCATCCCAGTAAGCAATAGTCTATCGGGCCAAAGTCGGCCGCAGTGGACCCGCGCACAGTCGTGCGCGAATCCACTGTCGCCGATTTCGGGCCGATGGCATTGAGCGTTGCCTACTGATTTGACTTTGGACTGTGTTTCTGAACATTTAGTTAAAGTGGTGCGGCCAAAATTACAATATGGGCAGGTGACTTGGCACCTCGTCCTAAGACAATATAATACACAAAACAGAAGAAGTGCAACTAAACCTGCGCGTGGTATGAAAAATATATACTTCCAACTTACGTGCAACGACATCATTTTATGGTGACGAGTGGCACTCTGGCGTCATGCATTGCGTTGTTACGGCAGTCATAATGTGGGACATTTGTCTGGCGCCTATGATAGTGACGTTAACCAACAAAGTAAATTACGTCAAGATCTTTGCCAAGCCACCATGGCCACTAGGTTCTCTCTTGGCGTGTGTCGTAAATTATTATTATTATTAGTATTATTATTATTATTATTATTATTATTATTATTATTATTATTATTATTATTATTATTATTTTTGCTGTTGTTGCTGTTGTTGCATTCCCTGATTTGCCGCGAACACATAATCTAAATAGTTTGCCGAACATGTATAAAATATAACATTACAAGAACGTACTGTATGACTGTGGGACTTAACTCATTCTACCCCAACACCGAAATCCCCAAATTTTGTCGTGGTCCTCTGAAGACTGCATTTCAGTGCAGGACACAGATCGACCATGATAGTTCAAGGGTGATGCCAGAATAGCTTGGCGCCCATAGGCGCCAAGCTATTCTGGCATCATCCTTGAACTATCATGGTCGATCCTCATCTTGCTGTGGTGTGTCTGGGGTAGAATGAGTTAAAGAAACGCTCGTAATCCGCATGCGACACGCTGGAAATCTGCATGTGACGCCCTTCACCCCGCTTCACACTGACATGTGGCTTCAGCCCACGAAATGTGCGCATGACATAATCACCCACACAGGCATAGATCATCATGAGGCCCCGCGGCTGCGGCAGGCATGAACCTGGCGAGGAGGCATAGATAGCTAGTCTCCGAAGCTGAGGGGCTCATAAGGATCTATGTCTCTTACAGATGGATCCTACTTACAAGGCACTAAATTATTACTTAGCATTCAAGGCCCGAACTTAACTCATTGTGCCCGAGGTACGAAATACCCACATTTTGGAGTCATCCTCTGAGGACTGCATTACAATTCAGGAGACAGATCGACCATAATAGTTCAAGGGTGATGGCAGAATAGCTTGGCGCCTATAGGTGCCAAGCTATTCTGCCATCACCCTTGAACTATCTGGATAGAGCAATATCTTGCTGTGGTGTGTCGCGGGCAGAATCAGTTAAGCCGTGTTTCCATTTAGTGGCACGATAGCGACGCGAAATCGGGGGCAACAACGACGAATCAAGAACACAGAAGTCAAGAATGAGTGTTTGCATACATGCGCGACGCGACAGCAGCACGCTTGCAGCGCGACAGCCGACACGGTGCCACAATATTGTATCGCTTCATGGAACGATTCAGCTGCGACTTCGCCGAGATTCCGCTATAAAGGTAGCGTGGTTTTCAGTATGAGACAACACATCGCAGCAATTATAAACAGCCTAACCCTTTTCATCCTGATACACTACTGCTTGAACTTGAATTAATTCAACTATGATCGTTCAAGGGTGGTGCCAGAACAGCTTGGCGCCTGAGGCGCCAAGCTATTCTGGCACCGGCCACCCTTGAACTAAAATGGTTGGTCTATCTCTTAACCTGAAATGTAGCCTTCATAGGACGATATGTACACTTGAAATGGGTTAATAAATAGGGGCGCGATACCGCAAGCCGCGCCGCTATATGGAAACACAGCAAGCTATTTAGTTTCGCCTGCAGCTCAGCTACTTTTTTGCCCTATCGCCTACCGCACTGCTGTCGCCTAGCAATATGGAAACACAGCCATAGAAGTATGGTTCAAGGTCAGGCTGATTGTAGGGTTGTGAGTTATGTAGTGTAGTGTAGTGTAGTGTAGTGTAGTGTAGTTAGTGTCACATTTGTCAACTTCCTAGCTGAATGTTGCCTAAAGTGTATAGACCGCGCAACATGTACTTTGCTGCTTCAGAGTATAATATTGAATACAACCACGTGTATTGAAATAGTTGGGTTAACTCTTTGGTTGTCCATGGCGTATTGTCGAGGTGATGCCTGCAGCAATCGCGGTCACCTCGACTAATAGCACTAAAGACATCCAAAGGGTTAACTTATTTCACATCCGACCATGATAATTCAAGGGTAATGCCAGATTAGCTCGGCGCCATCAGGCGCCAAGCTAATCTGGCACTACCCTTGAATTATCATGGTCGATCCGTCTCCTGCAGAAGTGCTTCGGAGCTAAATGGGTTATCTCTTTGACTGACAGTGGAGCGTTAGGAGGATGAATTTTGACAGTGGACTTGAAAGTAAGCACACAAATTCACAATAAAACGAACATTTTCAATGACACAATTTGAATTGGCAAAAAAAATTCATACTAACTATGCACGAATAAAATAAAACAAAGCACACACATGTATAATTTGTGCGCACAAAGGGATGCGCATGACCTTCTCACTCTGCTCGGCGTTTTTCGTGAGCGTGCGATTAGGTGCCATGACAGAGGACTGCACAGGGGGATCTGTTTGTTTGTCCAACGCAGAGTCAGTGACTTCCTCAGTCTTGTATGTGTGTTGTAAATGGTATTTGCAATAACTTCTGTTTATTCTAAATGAAAGAAAGAATGCGGCAGCGACACTGTTACCGCTTATATAGTGTAACTTGAAGAGTGGGTAGGACAAATAACTTGTCTGGTTGTTGAGTGTGTCAGCTGATACTACATCCTGCGCAAGATTCGTGCCTTATGGAAGTTTGAGGCGGTGACGCCAAGCACACTGCCGTCACTCTTAAAACTCATCTCCGGTGTAATTAACCCCTTCACCGCCACTACACGTACGTTGTACGTCTGAACTCTGTATAAACGGATACCTATCAATTAATCACGCCTCGACTACTAATGAAAAATTCCTTTCCTACGCCACTGAGTATCTAGGAAGTGTCAGTCGGTACTGTCACGGTACTGGTGACAATATGACTATGAGTCGGAAACGCGTGTGTTGAGCAACCTTGTTATTTGATTTCAATCGGTCTCTCCCTCAGTTCTCGATCTTAGTGACGTGTTCAAATGTTTTCGTCCTTAGCAGATTTAGTGCATAATGGCGGCTCGATCTGACAACAAGGAAGAAAAGAGTATAACAATTGCGGGATCTCATGAAAATCTATGCCTTTTGCAGATAGTTATTGGTGGCTGAAATAGCGCTGAAAGGCAGTGTGGGGGCCAAAAGATGAGAAATAGGCGTGAGTGTTTTTGCGCAGCTGAATGAAGACTTAATAATTAGTAAGTTATGTGTGTAAGATCTTAGAGCGAAACTAAATCGCTAACTCTATTTCTGTAGCTACTCGTCATGTAATGAATCCACGAAATCAAATTGTACTTCAGCGCGTGGCGACAGAAATAGCTCGGCAAAGACTGGCCAGCTCAGTGATTCAGACAGCCGCTCTACTGATCAGTTCCTACTTGTACTTATCATTATTTTTATCAGTGTATGTTTCCCGTAGTGATAACTGAATCATTTTTGTCTAATTATCTATGAATATCCACAGTTTTAACCACATA
>BTPG01000002.1:234297400-234427630 GCA_036245525.1 Semisulcospira habei
GACGAATTGGACCAGTACAACTGCTTCCGCGCAGATTACCACGGATGGGGCTCTTAAGTCACCCATGACTGTGATGAATCGGTCCAGTAGAACGACTAATGCGCAGAATACCACGGATGGGGCTACTAAGTTACCCATGACCGTGACGAATTGGACCAGTACAACTACTACCGCGCAGAATACCACGGATGGGGCTACTAAGTTACCCGTGACCGTGACAAATTGGACCAGTACAATTACTGCCGCGCAGAATACCATGGCTGTGACAGACCCAGCCGGGAAGAGATCAGAAGAGCAGTGGCATTCTTGAAGAACGGCAAAGCAGCAGGCCCAGATGGCATCCCAGCGGAGTCTCTGAAAGCAGACCTAGAGACAACAGTGGAGATGCTGTACCCACTGTTTGGAAAGATCTGGGAAGAGGAGGTGATGCCGGCTGACTGGAAGGAGGGGTACCTAATCAAGCTTCCCAAGAAAGGCGACCTCAGCAAGTGTTTCAACTACAGAGGAATCACCTTGCTGTCAGTACCAGGAAAGGTCTTCAACAGGATCATCCTGG
Organism: Semisulcospira habei; assembly: GCA_036245525.1. Lineage (NCBI taxonomy): Eukaryota > Metazoa > Mollusca > Gastropoda > Semisulcospiridae > Semisulcospira > Semisulcospira habei. Next base: position 234,297,957 of record BTPG01000002.1, read on the forward strand.
AGAGAATGAAGAGCTCCGTTGACCCCCAGCTGAGAGACCAGCAAGCAGGATTCAGGAAGAACCGATCATGTACAGACCAGATCGCCACTCTCCGCATCATCGTGGAACAGTCTCTGGAGTGGAGCTCCCCGCTGTACGTCAACTTTGTGGATTATGAGAAAGCATTTGACAGTGTGGACCGAGAGACTCTGTGGAAACTCCTACGACACTACGGTGTACCCACAAAGCTCGTCCGCCTGATCAAGAGCAGCTAGATGGCATGACATGTCGCGTGATCCACGAAGGGCAGTTCACCAGGGAGCTCCAGGTCAGAACTGGTGTCAGGCAGGGGTGTCTGCTGTCTCCGTTCCTCTTCCTACTGGCCATAGACTGGGTCATGAAGATGACCACAGAGCACAGACGAAGTGGAATACAGTGGACACTGTGGACACAGCTTGACGACCTCGATTTTGCAGACGACTTGGCATTACTGTCCCACACTCATCAACAAATGCAGGACAAGACCACGAGGCTTGCTGACATCTCGTCCCAAGTGGGCCTCACCATTCACAAACAGAAAACAAAGACAATGAGGCTGAACGCAACCAGGGAAGAACCAGTCTTGCTTGCTGGCACCCCGTTGGAGGAGGTGGAGTCCTTCACCTATCTCGGGAGCATCATAGACAAAAAAGGCGGCACTGATGCAGATGTCAGAGCACGAATCGGTAAAGCCAGAGCAGCCTTTCTCCAGTTGAAAAAAGTGTGGAGTTCCAGAGAGCTGTCACAACACACCAAAGTCCGGATTTTCAGCTCCAATGTAAAAGCAGTTCTCCTATATGGAGCAGAGACTTGGAGATTGACAAAAACCACAGTCAACAGAGTACAGACCTTCATGAACAGTTGCCTTAGAAGAATTTTGAAAATCCACTGGCCAGAGAAGATCAGCAACGTCAGACTCTGGGAGAGAACAGAGCAGATAACAGCAGAGAATGAAATTGGGCGAAGAAGATGGGGATGGATCGGTCACAGTCTGAGAAAGCCAGCTTCCAGTATCACTAGGCAGGCATTGTCATGGAACCCCCAGGGAAAGAGGAAAAGAGGTAGGCCGAGAAACTCCTGGCGTCGAGACCTCCAGGCAGACATCAAGAGACTGGGAACCACCTGGAGTAGAATCGAAGGAGAAGCACAGGACAGGAGTTGCTGGAGGTCTCGTCGACGGCCTATACCCGGGTAGGGGTGACAGGCATAAGTAAGTAAGAATACCATGGATGGGGCTCTTAAGTCAACCATGCCCGTGATGAATCGAACCAATCCTACTGCTTCCGGGCAGACGTCGGCACACGCTCTTACGACGATCTTAGCACTGGACCAGACGGCGGAACGCAGACTTGACAGAAAGAAGGTGTCACGCTCGGTGCTTCGGGAAGAGAGACATGAGGCACACTCGCGACGGGATCCCGCCCCTAGAGACGAACGCTTGGCTTCCCGATCGCAGCTTAGTGAGGAGCAGCCACGGCCAGAGAAGCTCCCTACGCGGATTGGCGCCAGCTCCCGACACAGGATAGGCAGACACGAGCCTGCTACATCCAGGGATTGCGAGCACCACTGGACTGCTGCATGTTCCATGTCACGATCCCAGGTCAGTGAAGATGTGCCACGACCAAACGCCCTGATTGTGGAGATGAGAGCACGCTCCAGACGCAGTGCTGAGAGGCGAGAGACGACCCCATGATGGGACCCTGACCTCCGCCCTTGGCCACGCTCGGACAGTTCGCCTGACTCCAGAAGCGCTCGCTCGCTACACAGAGACAAGGGACAGGACAGGAGCTTAGGATGACGTACCAGTGCCGTTGGGACACTATGCGATGGTAGGACCGGCTTGACTACGAATCTTTGTCGCCGTTCGAGTTCGCGGGACCGGCCGCCGAGACTGTGCTCTTCCTCCCGGACTTCGCGGGACAGCCGTCACCCCAGGTATTCGTCATGAAGACGGGAGACAAGGTACGATCTACCCCCATGGCCCGTTCTCCACATCGCAGCCGCTTCCCTCGGGACCACCGGTCTGCCCCTGACAGTTCGGCCTCTTCACATAGGACCCCGCGGGCTTCCCCGGCGCTTTCCGCTCACGGCGTCGCCACAGCGGAAGACAAACCCCTTCCAGCGCTGCTGCCTCTTCTCGTCGGGCCACCGCAGCGCCTGCGTTCACCAGTCATTCGGAGGAGTTGGTCACCCCTGTTCCCCCTGCGCGCATGATGGACGACTATCAGCTTGGCTCCAGAGGACTCCGTTTTGGCGTTAACATGGCGATGACGGCGCCTCCCCTTCACGACGCTCGCAGTCCCGTGATGAGATGGATTCGCCGTCAGCTACGCTGAGCCATAGGATGGAGACTCTTCGGGTCTTGGACGAAGCTACTCGCCTCATCGTGATGTGTCTTCCCGTGGATGACTGCCCTCCTTCTCCCCCTGCCAAAAAGAGAGCTTCGGCCTTCGTAGATTCCGAGCACCAGGCTGAGCGCTCCAAGTCTCTTCCTCTACCACCCGGTTCTGGGATCTTCGCGACGCCTTCTCCACTCTCCTGCTTCAGGACACCTTGGGAGACACCGGCTTCTTCGCTGACACCAGGTGGCCGGCGGACACGGACTTGACGATGCCCCATCCCTCCGGCGCTGTCCTGTGCTGGTTCTCTTCAACGATGTGATTCCTGGATTTTCACAGACTGCTTCTCTCACCCACAATCCCTGGCCTCTGCGGGGTTCCTGGACCTGGTGAAGCAGGCCATCATCCGTCGCGTTGAGGAGGCCTGAAATCCTACCGTCTCACCGGTTTTGGCCAATATCCTTGCCTTGGCAGTTTCCGGCATCCAGGCCACTTACCACACCGCTGTCAACACCATGGCTGCAGCTGTAATCTGCGATCTGTTGCGCCGAGATACGCTTGGTCGTCTCCCCCCCAGACCCCAGCTTGGTCGTCCTCGCTCGTTCCCTACCCCTGACGCCATGGACGCCCCTGACCCTGCTTGGCCTAGGCCTGCTCGTCGTCCCTCCGGGTGAGACAGGGCCCGCTGACTGCCTTCCTACACCGCCCCCACCGGCCGCTCCCGGGTCTCCTGTCGGCGGGAGGTTCGCACGTCGCAGCGACGCTTGGCGATCGCTGTTTCCCGACAACCCATGGCTCCTGTCGACCATCTGCGAGGGACTACAACGTTCCTGCCATTCACCCCTCTGATCTGTGGTGCCTTCAGATCAGCTCAGGGCCGACGCGCTTCGCAACGAGGTCGCCGCTCTACTACAGAAGAACGCTGCGGAGGTGGTGACACAACACGACACTCCAGCTTGCACAGCCGCCTTTCGTGGTTTCTAAGCCGGGGGGAGGGGGGGGGGGGGGCAAGTGGTGCCCAGTCATCGACCTCTCCACCCTGAACAAGTTCATAGTCGCCCCATCCTTCCACTTGGAGACCGCTCGAGCCCTTCGTGCCACAGTGCAGCCCATGGACTTTGACGTCAGTCTCGATCTGTCGGATGCGTACTTCCTCGTCCCATGCATCCTGTGACCAGACGCTACCTTCGCTTCGCCTTCACCGGTGTAGTCCACCAGTTCCGCGCACTTCCTTTCGGCCTCAACCTCAGCCTGTGAGTGTTCAGCCGGATCATCCAGGCCGTCGTAGCCAGGGCCAGACGGACTTCGTCCAGTCCCACGTCGAACTACCTCGACGATCTTCTCCTGAGGAACCAACAGACTCCGTCTTGGAGAAGGACCAGGAGGCGCTCCTCACTCTGCTCGACACACTCGGGTTCCTCGTCAACGCAGGCGAGTCCGACCTCTCGCCGTCGCGCCGCTTCGTACACCTGGGGAGGGAGTTTCGAACCGACCTCGACGAAGCGCGGCTCCCGGAGGCGCGTATCCAGAAGTTGGGGAATCTGGCGCGGCAAGTAGCTCAAGAGGACACTGTCACTGCCTGGTTGTGGCTACAACTCCTGGGCCTGATGAGCGCCGTAGCGGATATCCTGCCCCTAGGACGCCTCTACTGCCGCCCGCTGCAGCTGCATCTGCTCCTACTCTGGCAACCCTCGAAGGACGACATCGATTCCCTGATCCTGGTGCCCCCGATGCTACATCCTCACCTCCTGCGCTGGAGGGACCCCGCCTGGCTCGCTACGGGGGTCCCACCTTACTCGCCGCCTCCTCGGTTGTCCCTCGGTGTCGACGCTAGTCTCGCCGGTTGGGGGGCTCGCCTACTACCGATGGTCGCCACAGCCTCCGGTCTTGGCCCCCAGATCTTCGGTCCAGACACTTCAACTGGTTAGAGCTGAAGGCGGTATGGCAGGTCATTATGGCGTGAGACTCTCAACTCCGGTGCCAGGAGCTCCTCGTCTAGTCCAACAACTCCACCGTTGTCGCCTACTTACAGAAACAGGGTGGGACACGCTCTCCCTCGCTGTGCATCCTTCTCTACCAGGTGCTCCGCTGGTGCGAGGAGCAGGGCAGTGCTCTTTGCATGAGACACATCCCGGGACATCTAATGTTCTAGCTGACTCTAGCGCGCCGCGGCCAGCTACTCCACACCGAGTGGACGCTTCATCCGGACATCTTCTGGATGATCGGGACCAGGTGGGAGGCTCCTATGATCGACCTCTTCGTGACGAGGTGGAACCGCCAGCTACCGCTGTTCGTCTCGCCGGTTCCAGACCCACTAGCTTGGGCAGTCGACGCGCTATCCATCCCCTGGGACGGACTCGTCGCCTACGCTTACCCTCCATCGGTGCTGGTGCCCAAAGTCCTTCTCAAGCTCCGCGGCTGCAACATGGTCCTGTTCCTGGTGGCCCCTTCTGCTGGACCAAGTCGTGGACCACAGACCTATTGAACCTCGCCACGTGCCCTACTCTGCAGCTCTCCTCTCCACGCACGATGCTCAAGCAACCGCGACAGCCGCTGTATATGTACCATCCATGCCCAGAACGTCTCCTCTTACACGCGTGGAGATTGTGCGGCAAGCCCTCACCAGCAGAGGCTTCTCTAGTGCGGCAGTGGATGCTGTCACTGCAGCCCACTGACCCTTAACCAGACGAGTTACGAGGGAAGATGGCGAGTGCGGTGTGACTGGGGTGGGGACAACCTCTTCCCCACGGACTTGACGATGCCCCAGCTGGCGGAGTTCTTCCTCTGGCTAATCACCGACCAGGGACTGGTTCCAATTACCATTCGGGGCTACCTCGCCATGATCGCCGACACTTACCGGCTCTTGGGCCGGCCCAAACCTGGTAGCTGCAAAGACCTCGCCGATCTGAGGGCCCACTTCGGTCTGCAACGCCGACACTGCATTCGCTTTTGCCGAGATCGGATCTACCATGGGTGCTTCATGGCTCAACTCAGACCGTTTTGAACCGCTTCCGTTGGCGCGCATGCCGGACGGGACTCGGAAGACATGCTTCCTGTTGGCCCTAGCCACGGCTTCCAGGGTCAGTGAACTTCACGTGGGTCAAATGGTTGTTGTGATGCGTCTAGTGTGGTAGTGTAGCGTCTGTGCTTGTCGCTCTCGCTTTCAGCTCCCACCGCTGGCTAGCAGTTTTGCGAAAAGGGGAGCAGAACATGTCAGTCTCTCCCTGCCAGTACACAGCCTCTCCAACAACAAGCCTCATGTAGTGCCTCCTCGTGGTGACTCATGGTAACCGAGCACCTTACGGACTCGGGCTGAACTACAGAGGACTCGGAGGAGATCTGGCCCCCAGACATGCGGCATGCAGGCCCAACGATGTGTGGACAAGCCCTGATGCCCATGAACCAGATCCCCAGCTATGGGTAAATAGCCCCACTGCCTTGTGGGTGCCTTGGGAGAGGCAAAGGCTAGGGGAGTAAACCCTATACAAATCCGGGCAGGGATGCTCGATAGCCTTGGTTGGCAGATCTCCTTCGAGAAGGAAAACTCCGAGGAAAAACCTGAGTAGATGGGACCCATAAGCCTTGGTCGGCAATCCATCTAGGAGAAGGATACTCCAAAACTAAACCATCCTGTGCTCCCAGGAAAGGCCTTTTGACCAGGAGCTAAGGGTGAGGTAACCCCGACAGAAACCCCGAGTGCCGAAGACGGAGGTACTGGGCTGCACAGCGCACTCTAATAAACCACAGTACCATGCATATACAGCCATATGACACTTGGAGATGGATTCAAGAGGAATGGTGCTCGCCCTGTGAAGCCAAACTCCAAGTGTGACGGCGTTTGAGAAGAAGAAAGAAGAAGAAGTGAACTTCACGCGCTGTCGACACCGCCAGATTGCTTGCAGTTCTGGATGGACGGCTCCGTGCAACTGCTACCAGAACCGACCTTCCTGGCCTAGACGTGGTCGCCTTTGGCTGCTCCACAGTTGATGACTATTCGCCCTTACGAGTGACAGACTCCACCCGGGAGACCAGACAGCAGGACCCGGTGAGAGCCTTACGTGCGTACCTGCACTGGACCAAGCCTCTGCGCAGAGGACGCACCCGCCTGTTTCTCCCTCTGTCTCCAGGTAGACGTGACATCTCAGCCCAGACCATCTCCTCCTGGCTCCAATGGGTGATTCGCCCTGCCTACCAGGACCTCGCTCCTGATGCAGCCAAACGTATGAACATCAGGGCGCACGAGGTCAGAGCCATGGCCGCATGTCTCGCTTTTGACCGCAACTGCGCGGTCAAGGACATTGTGGCGGCCGTGGGATGACGACCTGAGACTACCTTCGCCCGCTTCTACCTGAGGGACTTCTCCGCCCAGCGGCAGAACCTTCGCTGGTGGGAGACATCGCAGCGGCGCAACACTCCCTCCCGGCGCCATAGGCGCCGTAGGTATCTTAGCTAAAATTATCGGGAGTTTGCTTTGGGAGAGCGGGTCTGAGGGCCAGTGTCTTGGTTAGGGGTGCTATAGCGGCACCCACCTCCTCTTCGGGATTCTTCCTATCAGTAATACCATCGGTAATGTGTTTTGAGGAAACAAATGAATTTTACTTTAAAATGAATTTTAAAAAAAACAACTTACCGATGGTATTACTCGAAGGTCCTTCCCACCTGCCCGGCTTGCCGCCTGTTCGCTAAGAAACCAACTGATGAATATCGGGTGAGCTCGTACCCGGATGGGGCAGAAGGGAGGCTTCTCGGGTTACTGCCTAGACTATGGCGCCCCTCACCTGCCAACACTCCCATATACGGACTCAACCAAATTTCGGCTAAACTTAGGCTAGCTAGGTAACATTTCCTATCAGTAATACCATCGGTAAGTATTTTTCGAAAAAATTCATTTTAAAGAAAAATTCATATTTCTCAAATTGTAGAGGTGTCATATAACAATTATTTACCAGTTGCAGAAGATGGATTGACCATGATAATTCAAGGGTAGTGCCAGATTAGCTTGGCAATAATTATAGTGATAATCTTTGTGCAGTGACAATCCGCGAAAGTGCATGCAGTACGCCAACGTGCAGGGTAACCATGCTGCCACCATCGTTGTGTGCCGAGTGCTGCTTGGGGAGTCCAAGGTAAATTGAACTCACATTTGGCTGTTTGCTTAACCCCTTAACTGCCAGTGGACACAGACTGTGTTTTGGAAGTCATTGTATATTCAATGCCAGAAATCCCCAGGGAACACGGACACGAAGTAGTTCAGCAAGAGGTATAAATCCTCATGAGCCCCCACAACTGTGGGGGCTCATGTGGATCTATCCCTCTTGCAGTTGGGTGATGTTCAGTTTCTCCCAGCAGTGAACTGCTTAACTCCACAAGTGCCTGCTGTAGTACTGCACACAATGCCAGTAGCTGCACAACAGCTTGACAGGAGTAATCGTAGCAGAATTTGTATCTGTCATCTGTACATGATGTGGTCCTTTCGTTTTGTTTGCTTGTCAGTACGAATCAGTGTGTATACATATTTGGTCCAAGCAGTTGTGTTGTGGGAGGCTTAGACGGTGGGCTGAGTGGTCTATCAGTTAATCTATTGATAGATCGGATGGTTGGTCAGCAGAGCTTCTGTTTTTACAACAGGTTAAAGGATCTGTAGACCCCCAGGTATAAATTTTAGAGGGTACACAGACCCCCATCTGAGCATAATAGAGGGTCCGCAAATTTATTTAAAAACAAGAAAGGCAAAGCCATTATGGCTCACGTGTATGACCGATTTACATATGTGTGACCTTTGTGACAAGGGCTGGCTTCTGCAGCAGCAAAATCCACTTTTGTTTTTGTTTTCTCAAAACACATTACCGATGGTATTACATATAGGAAAGTCCCTTAGCTAGCATAATTTAGCCAAATTTTGGTTGTGTCCGTATAAGGGAGTGTTGGCAGGAGTGGGGCGCCATAGACCAGGCCATAACCCGAATAGCCTCCCCTTATTCCCATCCGTGCCCCTAACCCCCAAATACTGGTCACTAGGATCGCCCTCCCTAAGCAACCTCCCAATAATTTTAGCTAAGATACCTACGGCACCCAGGGCGCCAGGAGGGAGTGTTGCGCCGCCATGATGTCTCCCACCAGCGAAGGTTTTGGCGCTGGCTGGAGAGGTCCCTCAGGTAGAAGCGGGCGAAGGTAATCTGTGGTGGACATCCTACGGCCGCCACAATGTCTTAGACAGCACAATTGCGGTCGAATGCAAGGCTTGGCTAAAATTAGTCTAGCTAAGAACCATTCCATACCGTAATGTCATCGGTAAGTATTTTTTGAAAAAGTACATTTGTTTCTTCAAAAACATTACCGATGACATGACTACATGGGGAATGTCTACTTCTAGGCTCAATTTTAGCCTACTTGCCCGTTGTGTGCTCACACAACCCGAGAGGCACTCGGGGAACCCCCCCCAGAGGGGCCAAGAGTTATCTCCCCATACCTGCCTTACCAGATTCGGTCACGAGACCATTCAGTCTTGCTACTTCGCTCGTGGTGAGAAGACGTGGCTGGCTGCGCTCTCGCTGCCTCGACCGGTCTTCTGCCTACCGACGCTCGTTGCCGACTTTGTGTGCTCTGCACCATCTTCTACCCTGCCGTCTGCCCTGCCTTCTCTTCCTGCTTCATTGAGGCTGCTTGCGGGGATTCTTCTGCTGTCGGTGGACGGCGGTTTGCCACCCTTCCCCCTTCCCTTCGTTGCAGAGGTAAGGTAGCGGTAGTTCCCTCGGCCGGCCCTCGGGCTGAGAGCCGGCTGACTGTTGGGTGCTTCCCTGCTTTCTTTCTTAGTGGTCTTTCTTTCAGTGCGTAGTGCCTGATTAGCTCACGGTCGGTTTTGACCGTTTCACGCCTGTTTGGCACGTGGGCCTTGGGCTCCTTGTGTGTTAGCCCATTTAACTCTTACCAGTTCGCTCTATTTGAGGCCAGTGAACAAAATGACTTTTACCCTCACACATGACCAAGAACAAATGCTGCTGAAAGCTCTTCTAGTGGTCAACAGTTGGCTTATTATGCATCATATTAAAGTGCATTGAGTCAGCTTTCAGTCAGGATAAGTAAAAAGTCTGTACTTAACGTAGTTTAGAAGTTGTTGTTTATTTAGCGACGAAGAAAAAATGGTGTCCGGTTTCCAAAAACAGTTTTCACGAAAGTCACTAAGAAGAAAATTTTTTTGTTTCTTGCCCCTTTGTTTAAAATGTGAATCCAGTGTGTGGACAAATCATTTCTACACATTTTTGTGAAGTTTCAAGAAAATGTGTTTGAATTTCTAAGAGTTACACAACATAATCTACACCGGTCAAGGGCAGGAAAAAGTGGGCGTGTCAACACCTGGCATGACTGAGACAACAAACATGTGCTTCTCTGAAAATCTCTGACTTGCTGAAAATATCACTGAGGCAATACACAGCAAGTAATAAAACTTGTTTATGTACTGCATAAAGTTTCACGATTCTGAACCAGACAATAGGTAAACAAAGACTCACATGGATAGCACATGGTCAAACCAAAATAGAAAGTGTCACAATGACCTGCGATGGTTTTCTTTCATTTTTTCCACATCGCTGGTGCTAGAATCATTTTCAGTGGCCTGGTTGCTGGAAGATTCCCCTTCAGTGAGATACACTTCACTTTCGGACTCAGATGAACTCATTTTGATGGAATATTCGCAGAGAGAAATCGCAAGCAGTGAAAATAACACAGTAGGGAAAGCAAGATGGCAGACGTAGTGACTCAGTCGATAACAAAGGTCACGAACAAACTCAAAATTAATATTTTTTTCATTCTATCATATGAAAGTGACTTTCTAATGTCAATAAGTTATGACAATAATATTGAGAGTAAAAATTAATTGGTTTTAATTCAGTAAACACGATGGAATTTTCCATGGGCGTGGCTTCGTATGTATACATACGATGGCCAAGGGAGCGAACTGGTAAGAGTTAAAGGCCCTTTAGCCCTCCGGGAGTTCCCCATTACGCTTCACCGGGAGCCCGCTTGCGCTTAGCCATTATGCTTTGTGCTCCCGGTGCGGTGACTTTAAGTGGCCGACGGACACCCACTCGGTCTGCCTACCGTGTTCGGGTTGTTCCTCGGGCCGCAGGTGTAAGGTTTGTGCGGCCTGGCCTGAGGTTCTGTGGGCGGACCTTTGGTCCTTCTACCGCCGAGAGCGTTCCCGCCCGGCTAACGAGCGTCCGGCGCCCGTTGAGACGTTGGCCGCCCTTGCTGTTTCCTCTGACCTCTCCCGCACGGAACGGTCCTCTCGTCAGGGTTCGCGTTCCTTGTCTGACCACGGGACCACCACTGCTGCCACGCCCGCTGACCCTTCCGGAGGCTCTGTTTGCCGCCTTAGCGCCCGTCCTACCGAGAGTGGCCAGCAGCAGTCGGCCTTGAGCTGTCCGTCGTTGACGAGCTGTCCTCACCACTCTCCCCGCAACAGGCCCGCTGATCCTTCCGGAGGATCGCCTTGCCGGCATAGTGGCCTACTTCCGGAGTATGGGCCGGAGAGACGTCAGCACCGTCCTTCGCGACGCTGCCGCGACCCTGATCCTCACCGTTCCTACTCTCGACGTCCACGCTCTCGCTCGCCTTGCGAGCGCCGTCGGGACTCCTCATCGCGTGCTCGCTGGGCGCCTTCTCGTCCTCGGTCCCGCTCCCGGTCGCCTCCTCGCTTACCGCCGCGCTCCCCGCTGCCCTCGCGTTCCCTGTCTTCGCCGGAGGTTCAGCGCTCTCCTTGGACCTCGCTGCGGTCAGTGGTGGTTCCGGTGCCTTCTCGACGCCCCCTAGACAACACGCTCAGCCTGCTGCCCGAAGACTCCGTCTCGGCTCTATTGGACGAGGAGGGTCGCTCGACCTCGCCCGTGGCCCTCGAGGTTGCTTCCCCCTCGGCGCTCCCCTCTTCTTCCGGTCGGAGACGCTTTTAGCTCTGGATGAAGCCGCCAGGATTGTGGCCGCGACGCTGCCGGCGGACGCCTGCCCAGCTTCCCTGCCTCTGAAGAGGAAGGTCGCCGCCTTCGTTGACGCGGAGAGGCAGGTCAAGAAGTTTAAGTCGCTTCCCCAACCGCCCGGCTTTAAGGACCTTCGAGACGTCTTTTCGTTGCACCTGCAGCTGGCCACGGCCCAGGAGCCGGTCTTCTTCTCTGACCATCGCTGGCCCGCGGATTTAGACATGTCGTTTCGGCGGGACTGGTATGCTGGCCATTCCCAGGCCTTCTCCATCCCTCTGCCTACGCTGGACCCTTCGGCTGTGTCGCTAGCCGGCGGCCTGACTGCTGCGGCGGTCCCTGCCGCGGGGCCTGGACAAGACAGCGACCTTGGTCCGGAACTCCTTAGCCTGCTCTGGTGTCTTGGAGCTCCTCACTCAAGCCTTGGTCCGTCGGGTGGAGGAATCCTGGCATCCTTCCATCTCTCCCCTCCTAGGCGACCTGCTGGTCCTCGCGGAGACCGCCAACCGCGCCGCCTACCACTCGTCAGTCAACGCGATGGCTGCGTCGGCCAACTGCGACCTCATGCGTCGAGATGCCCTGCTCCTCGCCTGCAGTACGTTGCCGCCGGACCTGCGAGCGCAACTTCGCCGTGCCCCCTTGGGTGGGCCCTTGCTGTTCGGCAGCACCTGGTCTGCTGTGAGAGCCTCCAACCCCAGCCGCTGGCCCAGCAGTGCCCCTCCTCCACGCCGCTTTCGCCCCGCCCGCCAGGCTAGGGGTCGCGCCTCGCGGTCTGCTAGACCCGCTGCCCTCTCGGCCCCTGCCTCGGCGCCCGTGCTGGCACCCGCCTTGGCCGGTCCAGACCCCCCAGACGCCGTGCCCCCGCGTGACTCCCTGCCGACCTTGCCCCCGCCGACCTCCTCGGGGTCTCCGGTCGGCGGGCGGCTAGCCGATTTCCGCGGAAATTGGCTCACGCTCTTTGGCGACGAACCCTGGATTTGCGACACCGTCTCTACGGGTCTGCGGATCGTCTTCCGAAGCCTACCGCCCTTACGTCGTGCCCCTCTCTGGACCGAGATTCCCAGTGACCCGCTGAGGGCCGCCGCCTTGAGGGGAGAGGTAGCCTCCCTGCTGAGGAAAGCCGCCACAGAGGTGGTCCGAGTCCCCGACTCACCGGCCTTCTACAGCCGCCTTTTCGTCGTGCCGAAGCCTGGAGGGAGATGGCGTCCGGTCATCGATCTTTCGGCGCTGAACAAGTTCATTTCGGCCCCCTCCTTCCGGATGGAGTCTGCCAGAGCTCTGAAAGCCGCGGTCCAGCCTCTCGACTTCGCAGTCAGTCTGGACCTCTCCGATGCGTACCTGCATATCCCGATGCACCAGGCCTCCAGGAAGTTTCTCAGGTTTGCGATCGACGGCGTTGTTTACCAGTTCCGGGCGCTGCCTTTTAGACTCAACCTCAGCCCCTGGGTCTTCACTCGGCTGATAGACGCCGTAGTTGCCTTAGCCCGACAGTCCTCCTCCAGTCCGACGTCGAACTACCTGGACGACCTCCTTTTGCGCAACCAATCGGAGACCGAGCTAGCCACGGACAGAGATGCTCTCCTGCACCTCCTGGCACACCTGGGCTTCCTAGTAAACGACGGCAAGTCGGATCTCTCTCCCTCCCGCCGGTTTGTGCACCTGGGTATGGAATTTGCTACCGACCTCAACTCGGTTCGCCTTCCGGCGCCCCGGATCAAGAAGATTGCGGATCTAGCCGACCAGTTAGCTCGGGAGGATGCAGCCCCCGCCAGAGTCTGGCTTCAGTTGCTGGGTTTGATGAACGCCTCAGCGGATCTTATCCCACTAGGGCGTCTCTACTCCCGGCCGATTCAACTGCATCTTCTTCTCCATTGGCGCCCGTCTTCCGGAGACTTGACGACCGCGGTCCCAGTGTCCCAGATGCTCCGTCCGCACCTTCGTCGGTGGACCGACCCTACGTGGCTAGCGTCGGGAGTTCCCCTGGCCTCTCCCCCTCCACAGATCTCTCTTTGCGTCGATGCCAGCCTTTCTGGGTGGGGGGCCCATCTCCTACCACGGTTCCTCGCGACCTCGGGCCCCTGGCCCTCAGACTTGGCGCACACCCACATCAACTGGCTGGAGATGCAGGCCGTCTGGCAAGCCCTTCAGGTCTGGGAGGACCTCCTCCGACACCAGGAACTTCTCGTGCTTTCGGACAACACGACGGTGGTCGCTTACATCCAGAAGCAAGGGGGCACACACTCCCCCGACCTGTGTATGCTCCTCTACAGGATGATGCGTTGGTGCGAGGACCGGGGCATTATCCTTCGAGCCCGGCACGTCCCCGGACACCTCAATGTCTTGGCCGACTCTCTGTCTCGCCGCGGCCAGCTCCTACACACGGAATGGACCCTGCAACAGGACATCTTTCGGATGATCTTCGTCCCGCTGGGAGACTCCCCAGGTCGACTTGTTCGCCACGAGGTGGAACCACCAGCTTCCCCTCTTCGTCTCCCCGATTCCCGACCCCCTTGCCTGGGCTGTCGATGCGCTCTCCATTCCCTGGGACGGCCTTGTGGCCTATGCCTACCCCCCTACCGTCCTCGTTCCCAAAGTCCTCCTCAAACTGCGGGGCTGTTCGGCGATCCTCCTGTTGGTCGCGCCGTTCGCCTGGAACCGCTCCTGGACCACCGACCTGCTCAGCCTCGCCACGGACCCGCCCCTGCTGCTGCCCACCCCGCGGACCATGCTCAAGCAACCGTGCCAGCCGCTGTTCCACCCCTGCCCGGAGCGACTCCTCCTTCACGCCTGGAGGTTGTGCGGCAAGCCCTCGGAGCTAGAGGCTACTCGGGTGCAGCAATGGAGGTGATCGCTGCGGCCCGTAGACCATCGACCCTTTGAGTCTACGAGGGAAAGTGGCGAGTCCTCTGTTCCTGGGGCACCGATCACGGCCTTACGCCCACAGATCTGACTCATCCTCAGCTGGCGGACTTCTTTCTCTGGCTCTTCCGAGACCAAGGCCTAGCCCCCATCACGGTACGCGGTTACCTGTCCATGTTGCGGACACCTATCGTCACCTGGGACGACCCGATTCGGGCGCCTGCAAGGACCTAGCCGACCTTATGGGACACTTCGGCATACAGCGCCCGACACTCCGCTCGCTCATTCCTCGCTGGGACCTACCCTGGGTGCTCACGTGGTTGAACTCCGCCCCCTTCGAACCTTACCTTTGGCCCAGTTCACGGACTTGACACGCAAGACTTGTTTCCTGCTGGCTCTTGCTACCGCTTCGCGTGCGAGCGAGCTACATGCGCTGTCAGCACGCCCTTCCTGTCTGCAGTTCCGAACAGATGGCTCCGTCCAGCTTCTCACGGACCCGGCCTTTCTGGCGAAGAACAGGTCTCCTTTAACTCCGCCTCAGGTGATCACCATTAGGCCGCTGAGAGACCGACCCCGGTCCCAGGAGACCAGGCTACAGGATCCCGTGCGCGCCCTTATAATCTATCTGCGGCGATCTAGGCCCGTCCGCAGGGGACGGTCGCGCCTCTTCCTACCTCTAAGACCCAACCGGCGTGACATTACAGCCCAGACGATCTCTTACTGGCTCCGCTGGGTCATACGCTCCGCTTATCAGGAGATCTCCCCTCAGGGAGCGAAGAGGCTGCACATTCACGCACACGAGGTACGAGCTATGGCCACAAGCGTCACGTTTGATCAAAACTGCGCTGTCAAGGACATCGTGGCGGCCGTGGGCTGGAAAACCGAGTCGGTCTTTGCCCGTTTCTACCTCCGGGACCTGGCCAGCCAGCGAGAGAATCTCGCACTGGTGGGGGACATCGCCGCGGCGCAACACTCCCTCCCGGCGCCACCGGCACCGTGGTAGGCACTTCGCTAAAATTGTCGGGAGTGTGCGACGGGGAGAACGGCGCTGTTCTGTTGGGGAGTTTTGGGCGGCACCCTCCTCCTCATCGCAATTCTCCCATGTAGTCATGTCATCGGTAATGTTTTTGAAGAAACAAATTCATTTTTCTCTAAAAGGTATTTTTTTGAAAAATACTTACCGATGACGTGACTCGGATGACCCTCCCTCCTGCCCCGCTTGCCGCTTTCGAGCGAAGTATCAGACTGAATGGTCTCGTGACCGGATCTGGTAAGGCAGGTATGGGGAGATAACTCTCGGCCCCTCTGGGGGGGTTCCCCGAGTGCCTCTCGGGTTGTGTGGGCACACAATGGGCAAGTAGGCTAAAATTGAGCCTAGAAGTAGACATTCCCCATGTAGTCATGTCATCTGTAAGTATTTTTCGAAAAAATACCTTTTAGAGAAAAATGATTTTTAAAGAAAAATACATTTTCTGAATGGTCTCGGTTTGGGCCTTGACTTTCCATGCCCTCTGTCTTTGGAACTCCGGCTTCGTGACTTACAGGACACTTCTTCGTTCGCCTTCTGCCTCGGGGAGTGAGGTCTAGGCTCTTCAGTGAGCTTTCCCGGCGGACTGTGTGTGGCAGACTTTATGGCTTCTTCGCGGTTGAGAACTTGCCATCTTTGTGGGGAATTCCAGTGGCCCTCGGACGCGCTCGGCGCGTGCCTTACGTGCTCGGGCTGCTCTTCGGACAGGACTGGTCTCGTGTGTGCCGATTGGAGAGAGGACCGGTGGTCACATCTTTGGGACTTCTATCGCCGCGACCTTCTGCCCCAGCCCCAGCAGGCTGCCCAGTCTTCCCCGAAGGAGGTCGTCGCTCCGTCACCTCGCAGGGTACCACTTCGTTCCATCGTTCAGGCATTCCGGCCGGCAGGTAAGTCTTTTACATGTACAGTAACCACGCAGATGCTCCCTTCCCGCTTTGAGGCTTCCGAGGAGGGCAGGCGAGCGTTAGAGTCGCGCCCCCCCCCATGCTCTGTCACTTCCGAGCGTGGCCCGAGCGCCTTGATATTACTCCCCCCCCCCACCCCCCCCTCCCTCCAAATGGTCTGAGCGGGTCCGGCGAGTCGAGCCTACGTCCACGCCCCCCCGCTCCGAGTCTTCCGAGCGGGCCCCGGCGAGATTTGCTCAAGCATAGTGCAAAGAGAAGTAGAAAAAGAGTTCATAAGATGAGATGCTCTCCCTCATGCTCCGTTTCGACTGTGTGTGACCTGAGACCAATGTTTGGGCCTGGCGAGCCTCACATACGTCCCCCCCCCCCCCCCCCCCCCCCCCCCCGCCCCGCCCCGCCCCGCCCCGCCCCGTAACGACCAGGCGGGCCCGGCGTGACTTTAGTATACTCTCTTAATGATCCGAGAGTTCTGAGAAGCGAAGTAAGAGAGGTAGTAAAACGAGAGGGCTCTCCCTCACGCTCCGTTTCGACTGTGTTGAGCCGAGTCCAATAATTGGGCAGCCCCCCCGCTCCATATCGTCCAAGCGGGCCCGGCGAGCCTCACATACATCCCCCCCCCCCCCCCACTGCCCCGTATCGACAAGGCGGGCCCGGCGAGACTTAAGTACGTCCTTTCCACGATCCGAGAGTTCTGAGTCGGGCCAGCGAGCCCATGTTTTGCTCCCTCCCCGCTTTGATGTTTGTTTTTTCAAAATACATTACCGATGGCATTACTATCTGGGAATACACTCTATTGCCTATAGATTTCAGCAAAAATTGTGTGTAGCACACAGCTGGGGAGGAGACACCGGGGATCCAAGCACTATGACCCCGGGTGGCCTCCCCTTACTACCCTATCCCGGCGAGCACAGGGCGACCTCGTCAGTTTCACTCATAGCTTGACCGGGGACGGTCGAGTTTTTGCCTTTCTCCGTTCTACGGGTTTCAGTGGTTTTTGACTGGGCTTGAATTGGAGTCTTCGATTCAGCCCTGGACTCACTACATTCGTGGTTTCCTTTGACAATTGGCCTCATTGTGACCTGTGCGCCGACCGGTTTACCGGCTCTGACTTTGTGAGTTCACCCTTGGCTTGGCCTTGGGGTTCGACGACGCACGTGACTTGTGCCCTGCTGTTTTGTGCACGGTTGACTTTCTTCGCCAGCGTAGTTGGTTTAGGGCCTTATGGCTTCTTCTGTGTCGAAGACTTACCGCCGTGCGGGGACTTCCAGTGGCCGGATGATGCACACGACTCTTGCTTGCCGTGTTCGGGCGGTGCTTTGGACGGAACGTGTGACGGTGGCGCCGCTTGGACGGAAGACCGGTGTTCGCGCAGGTGGGACTTCTACAGGCGTGACCGGGCCCCTCGCCCGCTTCTGTCTCCCCGGGATCCTCCACGGGTGGATGTACTTCCCTCGGCGCATCGGGCTTTCCGGCCCACAGGTAAGTCCCCTTCTTGTACCGTTACCTCGCAGGTTCTCCCTCCCCTCTCCGAGTCTTCGGAGCAGGGTAGGCGAGTTTCGGAGTTACGCTCCCCACGCTCTGCTTCGTTAGCGCGTGGCTTGAGCCCATTTTGGTTCCCACCCCCCGCTCTGCTTCGGGCGAGCGGTCTGGGAGAGATGAGCGTTCGTCGGCCACCCCCGGCTCTAGGTCTCCGGAGCGGGGGCGGGTGACGGAACGCAAGCATAAGAAAGAGAGTAAAAGTGATATGAAATGCTCTCGCTCACGCACCGAGGCTTCGGAACGTGACTCGAGACCGTTAGTAATGCTGCCTCCCCGCTCTGTATTTTCCGAACGGGCACGGCATGCTTCGCTTTCTTCCCCCCCCGCCCGCCCCGTCTCGCCTGGGCGGGCCCGGGGTGTGGTTGACTCTCGCCCCCCACGCTCCGAGGAGTCGGACCGGGGGTCGCGTGCACATAAATTGTCCCCTCCCCGCTTCGCTTCGCCTGAGCGGGCTTGGCGTGACCGTAGACTGTCCCCCCCCCCCTGTCTCGTATCGACCGGACGGGCCCGGTGTGACTTGGATCCTCGCCCCCCCCCCCCTCGCTCCGAGGCTTCGGAGCTGGGGCAGCGGGCTCATAAATCGTCCCCTCCCCGCTCCGCCTTTCCTGAGCGGGCTTGGCGCGACCCTAGACTGTCCCCCCCCCCCCCCCCCCCCCCGCCTCGTATCGACCAGGCGGGCCCGGTGTGACATCGCGCGTCCTCCACGGTCCGAAACATCGGACGGGGGGCCGCGTGCCCGGTATTTGTCCCCTCCCTGCTCCGCCTTCCTGAGCGGGCTAGGTGAGACTCTTGGCGGTCCCCCCCTCCCCCCCCCCCCGCCCCCCCCGCACCGGTTCTCCCGGGCGGGCCAGGGGTGACCAGGCCACTTCCTCGGTATTCCGATCGCGGTTTGTCGCTCACGTCGGCTGCCGCGTGCGGATCCCGACTTCGAGGTGGACCGTCGCTTTGCCACGGTCCCTCCGTCGCCGCGGCGCCCCTCTTTGCGTGCGTCGCGGGCGGCTGCGTCTACCTCGCGCGCGGCGGTGCGGCGCTCTCGTAGCCACTCGCCCCTTTCGTCTTGCCGCGAGAAGATTAGTTTTGGATCCGGACGTCCTCAACCTTCATCCGACGGACTCGGCCTCGGCGATCTTCTTGCAGGACTCGGCGGCTGGTTCTCCTTCCCGCCTTTTCCGCTGTCTCGTCGGCCTCCGCCTCGTCAGACGTTGCCGGCCCATCGCTCGGATCACAGACGGTCCACGCTCTGGGTGAGGCTTCAAGGCTTATCGCCAAGTCCCTACCGCCCGACGTCTGTCCGCCTTCGCCTCCTCCGAAGAGACTGGCTTCGGCCATGGTCGACGCGCAGAGGCAAGTCCAGCGCCGCAAGTCCCTCCCGCAGCCAGCCGGCTTCCGGGACCTCACCGATGCTTCTCCGCCCAGCTGAGTAACAACGCTTTCGGCGACACGGGATACTTTACCACGCTCGATCGCCGGTGGGAATCAACTTACGCTTCCGCCAGGCCTGGTACGCTGGACACTCCCAAGCCTTCGCCATACCTTTTCCAGCGGTGGATGCGGCGGCCTTACTACAGGCGGGCGGCCGCAGGCTCGTCCAGAACTCGTGGCCTCGGCCTCTCGACAGGATCGCCTCCTTAGCGCGGAACTCGCTGGCGTGCTCGGGTTTTGGATCTGGCTACCCAGGCAGCCCTGCAGTGCCTACAGGATACGTGGGACCTGGAGGCTCAGTCCCCGCTTCGTGACGTGCAGTCCATCCTGATAGCGGCCAACCGGTCCGCCTACCATTCTTCCGCCAACGCCAGGGCAGCAGCTGCCAATTGCGACCTCTGGAGGAGGGATACCCTTTTGCGCCTCTGCTCGGTCCTTCCCTTGTCAGTGAAGACCCAGCTCCGTCAAGCCCCCTTAGGTGGTCCTCAGCTGTTCGGCGACACTTGACACACCGTTAGGGAATCTTCCAAGGACTTGTGGCCCAAGCCTGCATCTAACTCAGCCTCGACCCGCTCTCGCGCCCCCCGCCGGCTGGGGGTCGTGCCCGGCGGTCTTTCAGGCCCTCCGTTCCTACAGTCGGATCTTCACGAGGTCGGGCCCGTCCATTCCAGGCTACTCTGGCCGGCCCCGCCCCTCGCCCTGCTTGGCCCCGCGGTGCCCGTAGATCGGGCCGCGGTCGGGCTCATTGCCTCGCTCCCGCCTCTGCCCCCGCCTCAGTAATAAACTCCCGTCGGCGGGCGGCTGTCGCTCTTCAGCGATCTTGGAGATCGCTGTTCCCGGATGACCCCTGGATTCTTTCCACCGTTACCGCAGGCCTGCAACTTCGTTCCTGTCGCCTCCGCCTCTTCGCAGATCACCCATGTGGACCCAGGAACCGCTCGACGGCGCACAGGCAGACGCTCTGCGCGGGGAAGTGGCGACCCTCCTCACCAAAGCGGCGACAGAGGTGGTTTCGCGGCAGGACTCTCCGGCGTTCTACAGCCGACTCTTCTAGTTCCCAAACCAGGCGGTAAGTTATCGAGCGCTAAACAAGTTCATTTGGCCCCTCGCTTCAGGATAGAGACGGCCAGGACTCTCCGTGCGGCCCTCCGGCCGATGGACTTTGCGATCAGCCTTGATCTGTCGGACGCCTATCTGCACATCCCGATTCTTCCGTCGTTTCGCCGGTACCTTCGGTTTGCCTTGGGGGGATCGTCTACCAGTTCTGCGCCCTTCCTTTCGGCCTCGACATCAGTCCGTGGGGGGTTACAAGACTGCTCGACGCCGTGATAGCCTACTTCCGTCAGCGCTTCTTGAGCCCGGCCTCCAATTACTTGGACGACCTTCTACTGCGCAACTTGGTTTCCGCAGCCCTCCAGACGGACAGGGATGCCCTGCTTTCCCTTCTGCGTCGTCTAGGTTTCCTACTCATTTTGGGGAAATCCGATCTTCTCCCTCTCGACGGTTTCTACATCGGGGGATGGAATTCCTGACCGACCTCAACCTTGTCCGCCTGCCTCTGGCCAGGCGACAGAAGATCGTCGACTTAGCGACTTCGATGGGGATGGGATCCTCCTTCACCGCCAGGGTCTGGCTTCAACTCCTGGGCCTCCTCAGTGCGGCTGCGGACCTGCTTCCCTTGGGCAGACTTATGCTCGGCCTCTCCAGCTACGTCTCCTTCTTCACTGGCGACCCTCGGGTGCTCTGTTGGATCTAGTACCTGTCACGCCTCTGGCTCGTCCTCACCTCGAGAGGTGGGCGGACCTCGCTTGGCTGGCTTCGGGGGTGGCCCTACACTCCCCGCCGCCTCGGTGGTCTCTCTGTACAGATGCGAGCCAGGCCGGCTGGGGCGCGCACCTGTTACCGGATTCTCTCGGCCTCGGGCGTTGGCTTCGGGAGCTGTTAGGGAATCACATCAACTGGCTGGAGCTGAAGGCAGTTGGGTTGGCATTCGACGTTGGCAGGAGACCTTGGCCAATCAGGAAGTCCTCGTGCTCTCCGACAACTCGACGGTGGTGGCTTACATACAGAATCAGGGGGGCGCTCACTCGCCCTCCCTTGTTTCTTCGGGACCACCTTCTCCTCTGGTGCAGGGATCGAGGCTTTGCCCTACGAGCCCGCCACATCCCTGGCCACCTCAACGTGATTGCGGACGCCCTGTCTCGTCGCGGACAGTTGCTCCACACGGAGCGGTCCCTACGCCCGGATATTTTTCGCCTGCTCTGCTCTCACTGGGAAACGCCGCTAGTGGATCTGTTTGCCACCAGATGTAACAGCCAGCTCCCGGTCTACGTCTCGCCAGTCCCGGATCCACTCGCTTGGGCAGTGGACGCACTCGCCATTCCTTGGGTCGGCCTGATTGCTTACGCCTACCCCCCCGTCAGTCCTCGTTCCGAAGGTACTGCGGAAGCTTCTGGGATGCTCGGCGGTCCTCCTGCTGGTGGCCCCCTTCAACTGGACCAAGAGCTGGACCACGGACCTCCTCGCGCTTGCGACGGACCCTCCTCTGGAGCTTCCTACCCCTCCCACGATGCTCAAGCAGCCCCATCAGCGGCTTTTCCATCCGTGCCCCGAACGCCTCCGCCTACACGCTTGGAGGTTGTCCGGCACGCCCTCGCCGCTAGAGGTTCTCGGATGCTGCAGTGGCGGCAATTGCAGCAGCCCGCAGTCTCTCTACAAGGAAGGTGTACGAAGGCAAGTGGAGGGTCTTTCAGACCTGATGCACCTCCCATGGGCTTCCTCCCACTAACCTAGCCTCCCACCAACTGGCGGAGTTGTTCCTGTGGCTCTTCGACGAACGGGGCTTAGCCCCGGTCACCATCAAGGGCTACCGCGCTATGATCGCGGACACCTACCGTCACCTGTGTCTTCCGGACCCAGGCGCCTGCAAGGATCTGTCGAATTTCTGGCTCACTTTGAACTCCGACGTCCGGTTTCACGTTCCCTAGTACCCCGGTGGGATCTTACCTGGGTACTGACGTGGTTGAATACGGACCGGTTTGAGCCCCTCCCCTTGGCTCGGTTCTCAGACTTGACCCGGAAAACCTGTTTCCTTCTGGCTCTCGTTACAGCGTCCCGAGTCAGCGAGCTTCACGCGCTCTCGATGCTCCCAGCCTGTTTGCAGTTCGTTCCGACGGCTCTGCGCAGCGGCTCTCCGATCCGTCCTTCCTGGCCAAGAACCGCCGCCCCGCGGCGGCTCCTCAGGTGCTAACGATACGGCCCCTCCATGGAGCGGACCTCTCCCCTGGATCGCGGCAACAGGACCCAGTGCGAGCGCTAATGATTTACCTGCGCCGCTCTAAGCCGCAGCGCCGGGGGCGCTCGCGCCTCTTCTTACCTTGTCCACGGGCGGACGCCACGTCTCGGCCCAGATCGTGTCATCCTGGCTGCGGTGGGTGATTAGGTCAGCCTACCTAGACCTCTCCCCACGCGGCGCTGAGCCTTTACAAATCCGGGCGCATGAAGGGAGAGCAGTAGACGCCAGTCTAGCCCTGGACCGCAACTGCTCGGTCAAAGATATTGTGGCAGCGGGTGGCTGGCGCTCAAACTCCACTTTCGCACGCTTCTACCTTAAGAGACCTATCCGGCCGACGTGACTCCCTGGCACGGGTGGGCGACATCTCCGCGGCCCAGCACTCCCTCCGAGCGCTGCTGGCGTCTTAGGCACATCATAGCTGAAATCGTCGGGAGTTCTCTCTCGATGGGGCCGGCGGAGTGGTTGGGTTATGGTTAGATACGGCACCCTCCGCCTGTTCGCCATTCTCCCAGATAGTAATGCCATCGGTAATGTATTTTGAAAAAACAAATGAATTTTTTTTCTAAAATGTATTTTTTTGAAAAATACTTACCGATGGCATTACTCGGATGGCCCTCCCGCCTGCCCCGCTTGCCGCTTGTGGCTATGTGTGAAACTGACGAGGTCGCCCTGTGCTCGCCGGGATAGGGTAGTAAGGGGAGGCCACCCGGGGTCATAGTGCTTGGATCCCCGGTGTCTCCTCCCCAGTTGTGTGCTACACACAATTTTTGCTGAAATCTATAGGCAATAGAGTGTATTCCCAGATAGTAATGCCATCGGTAAGTATTTTTCAAAAAAATACATTTTAGAAAAAAAATTCATTTCTGAGCGGGCTTGGTGAGCCATGGTAATGTCACCCCCCCCTCCCCCGCCCCGATTTTTCCAGTTGGGCCGGAGTGACTTAGATTCAAACTCTCATGACCGGATCCGCCGTTTTGATGACAAGCCCCCCCCCCCCCCCCCCCCAACCCCCTCGCGTTCGCGGTCTCCCAAGCGGGCGCGGGGAGCCAGGGTTCCCCTTCCGCCTCCCTTTGTTCGTACGGAGCGTGCTTCACAATACCCATGTTCCCTTGCCAACCTTGCGTCGTAGCCGACAAGGGCGGCCCCCCCTCCCCCCCCCCCCCCCCGCTGTCGGGCGGGTGGTTGGCGTCCAGAGCCAGGCTTTGCCTCCGCCCGTCGCTCGGCGGAGGTTCCTCACTCCCCGCGACACACATCTGGATAGGCTTCGCGGGCGTCTTCGCCTGTTCCACACTCGCACTGCGGCCGTCACCTTCGGCAGACCAGCGCTCTCGTAGCTGGTCGCCCCTCCTTGTGACCCCGTGCGACAGGCGATCCTTGTACTTCGATCAGGACTTTCTCAGCTTACACCCTGGGGATTCTGCCTTGGCGTTCTTCCCTTGGGACTCTCCCCTCGGCGGTTTCGTCATTTTCCTCTGCTTCTAGAGATGACAGGCCTTCTCTCGGCTTTCAGACCTTCAGTGCTCTAGTAGAGGCCTCCCGTCTTATCTCTTCCTTCCTCCCGCCAGAAGTCTACCCGCCGTCGCCCCCAGCCAAGAGGCAAGCGTTCGTCTTGGTTGTTGCCATGAGGCCTACTACGCGTCACAAGTCGTTCCCGCTGCCGGCCGTATGCCGGGACCTCGCAGACGCGCTCTCGGCGCGGCTCCGCCAGGACAGCTTTGGCGACAATGGGTTTTTCACCGATTCGCAATGGCCAGCGGGTGTCATGTGCATCCAACAGGACTGGTCCACGGGACTCTCCCAGGCTTCACCGTCTCTCTTCCCTAGGTGGACTCGGCAGCCAGTGACCAGGCAGGTGGTTGCAGGATGGTCCAAGATGCTTGGACTCGCCCACTAGACAGGATCGCGGGCCTGGCGCGGACTTAGCTAGCTTGTTCCGGCTTCTTGGAGTTGGCTTCCCAAGCCATGCTGCGCTGTTTGGAGGACACTTGCATCCTGGTGTCCGCATCCCCGCTCTGTAACGTCCGATCCATCCTTGTGGCTGCTAACCGGGCTGCCTATCAGTCTTGTACTACGCCATGGTGGCGGCCTCCAATTGTGACCTGTAACGTTGGGACACTCTCCTGCGACTCTGCTTGGATCTCTCCAAGACTGTGATAACTCAGTTCCGCCAGGCCCCGCTCGGAGGTTCAAAGCTGGTCGGGGACACTGGCAGTTGGTGAAGGCAGCTTCTAAGTTTGTGGCCCCGGCCTGCCATTGGCTCCTCTTCATCTCGCCTTCGCGATTGCTGTTCCCAGATTCCCTTGGATCATCTCGACTGTTTCCTCAGGCCTGCAGCTGTCGTTCCAGTCCCCTCTACCTTTACGCCGGTCCCCCTTCTGGACCCAGGCTCCACACAACCGGCTCAAGGCAGACGCTCTGCACGGAGAGGTGAAGGCCTTGCTCAACTAAGCAGCGACAGAAATAGTCTCCCGACACGACTCGCCAGCATTCTACAGCGCTATAAGCTAGGCAGTACCCTGGGTAGCCTACCTTCCATCCTTCCATCCTCATCCAGGCACGCGCCCACCGGAATCGCCATTCTGTTTCTTAGCTTAGCCGTGGAAGGTTGTGTGCCTCCTCTCTGCGTCTGGACTTCGTATAGTGTGACCGGTTTTTTGGCTTGGCACTTGTGACTTCAGCTCTTACGTCGTGCTCTGTGCTCCCTCTCGGATTATTCTTCGTTTGGGCTCACTAGCGGCGGAGTTTCTGTGTTCAGTGGACTTGTACTGTGCCTGAGACTTGGTTTACCGACGAGCGACCGGTCGGCATGGGTGACTCTACGTCATGTTTGGTCCCTACAGTGCTGCCTCGCCCGCCTCTCCGCCATGACTAAGTATAACCTCGGTTAGTGCCCGCAACCGGCGCTCAAGGGGGGATGGAAAGCGCCGGGCATCGGCACTGGTCGTATAGCGGATTCGTTTTCGAAACTCGTACACTCGATCGCATTGGTGCGTGGCCTCGGGGAGTCATGATCGCTCGCCGGTGACTGTTTATGTTTTGCAGTGGTCAAGTCCGCACCTGCACGAGATGTGGGGACTTCCAGTGGCCAAGTGACTCACATGATGTCCGCTTACCGTGCTTGGCCTGTGCCTCCACTCACCTGTGTGGCGCCTGGACCCCCGGGCGGGAGGAGCAGTGGTCGCAGCTTGGCGTTTCTTTCAGCGGGAACGACGATCCCAGCCTGAGAGCGGACGCCTGCTGCCGCCTCGACCGCTTCAGTGGAGGAGACACCTCAGACACTCACGAATCGGGACGCTCGCGCGGATCTGGAGCCTAGGGCTACAGCCGGAGGGTTCGTCAGCTCGCTGGGGTTATGAGATACCAAGCCTGGCCAACATAGTACTCTGACTACAGTGTTTGTTACTTACTTACTTACGCCTGTCACCCCTACCCGGGTATAGGCCGTCGACGAGAGACCTCCAGCAACTCCTGTCCTGTGCTTTTCCTTCGATTCTACTCCAGGTGGTTCCCAGTCTCTTGATGTCTGCTTGGAGGTCTCGACGCCAGGAGTTTCTCGGCCTAGCTCTTTTTCTCTTTCCCTGGGGGTTCCATGACAATGCCTGCCTAGTGATACCTAGCAGGGAAAGGTTGTACTTTTGCATTTCCGCTGCTATCTGGGCGGCCTTGCCGCTCTGGTACATGGTCTTGACGTTCCATGTGCCCATGGTTGTATCCCTGGATAGAGAGAGGCGGCTCGGTCCTGTGGCTTCCGAAGACTTCCGGCTTTCACCACAGGACGTCATAAGTCTTCTGGTAGAAGAACCTTCCTCCTCCAGGAAAGGAATTACTGTTAGTCTTTTCGTCGGCGTTTTTGTAGCTATTTCCTTTTTTGCAGGGTGGGGAAGCTACCCCCACGCCCAACCCCCTTACTAGGAGGACCAGGGGTTTTCTGTCGGGGTCACCTTCCCTTAGACCATGTTGGTTCACGGCACCTTATTTCATTCGGTGCACCCCTCTCACGAGGGACCCCCTATCCACCACCCAGGGACGCGCCTCAACGCCATATGGTCCCAGCGCGAGGACAGTGTTTGTTAGCTCGCGGGTAAAAAATTCCACCGAGCTTGGCCGACACCGGATGTCTACAGTGTTCGTCAGCTTGCTGAATTCCACCGAGTCTGGCCAACAACGTCCGATGGATCGCCACGCATCTACGCCCGTGAGTCAATCCAAGCAAAGCGCAAGCTGTCTGATACAGAGGTCAGTAAAGTTGTTACTTACTAAGCTTGTAACTGCCCCCTCGGCACAGGTGCTTAGAGATGAGACGGGCATTCAGCGCTGGGTCCACGATTGACTCAGTTGTCTGGCAAACAAACAAGAGGAGTGAGTGGTGCACATAAAACCCGGGTTGTAATCACCTCTGGGACATCTCCTAAAAAGAAAAAAAAAATGAGAATAAATAAAAGAATCAGGCATCGCGGTGACGGAGCTCCCGTTCAGCTAGATTTCGGCGATAAAAAGTGCCAGACGGTCGTCCGAGCGTCACCCTCGTTCACGATCCTTGACAGGCTTCCACGCTCACAGACTGCTACCAGGGACCGGGATGCCCCCCGACACCCTAGGCCTTCCATCACGGGGGGTGCTGCTTCCGTCAGCTGTCGTGCCTCGCTGCCTCGCTCGCCGCATGGATCCTTGCCGAGTTCACAGCAGCGCAGGTCGCGCCGTCGATGCACCCATTCGAATGCCACGTTTCGACACCATTCCAGGTGGGGTTCCCACTCTCGGCTACCACGCTCTCACCGACGCAGCCGTTCCCCGCGGCGCCCCCAGTCATCTCTTCGCAGCACAGTTTCGGCGCTGCCTTCTGCATGGGACTCGCTATCGGCTCACTCCTTGCGCCTCCGTTCTCAGGGATGAGACCCCCGCCCAGCGCGATGGTGACTCGACAGGACGCCTTAGCGACGCTTCCAGTGAAAGAGAAGAGACAATTCCCTCCGCGCGCCATTAAGAGTGGAGGAAGATGCTCTCAGTCGGGTCCCAGAGGGCTCTGGTTCGGCGTTGCTTTGTGACGACATCTCCGAAGCGGCCAGGCGGAGGACCAGCACTCAGTTTGCCACCTAGGCAGGGAGTCCCTGACAGATACCAGCGGGTTAGCTATGAGTGAACACGTAGGCAGATACATCCGCTGGTTGGAGTGATGGCGGTGCAGCTGGTGCTCGTCAGCGGCAGTGCTAAGAGTGTTATTACACCCGGCTGCCTTCCAACTACTCTACGCGTGTGAGGAGACTCCTATGATGGGCCGGTCCTCCTCTAATGGAACAGGAAGCAGTTTCCTCTGTTGCCTCCAGACCGGGTCACAAGCCTGGGCCGTGGATGGGCTCCTTCGAGGAACGGACTCCTAGTGTAGACAACCACCTTTGCATTGGCCCCGATTGGCCTGTTCACCGAAGTTAAGCCTTTGGGGGCGGTTATTTCTTGGTTGGATAACCGCCTGGGAACAACAGGTATGGTGGAAGTCATTTTAACCCTTATCCTGTCCACCACTACGTTCGAATAAGAATAGTTAAAGGATAGCGCCGGAGTGGCTTGACGCCGCTAGGCTTCACACTAATCCAGCCTAGCCTTCCATTAAAGCCTTGGGCTGTATTCGTGTTTTTTTTTTCTATAGTAACCTGTGTATGGCAGGGCACATATTGAAGCTGTTAGCCTCAGGCTGATATGGGTTAAGATACGGCAGCGTGCTCCCCCCCCTCAGGATGGGTACCTAGGCGCTCCACAAGCTCAGGGATGGCATGGTGAGTAGGACTTGATGACCGTGCCGCTGGTTCTCTGTCCTTGGAGACGCGCGGCGAACCCTGCCTCAGCTCCACGGCTGAGACGATCGCAACCCTTGCAGCAACTGTTTGTACAGACACAGAGCAGCTGGTGCGGCACGCTGGGAGATGGACAGTCAGCACTCGCACCAAGAGGCTTCTCGGGTGTGACAGTGGAGGCATTTGCAGCGACTCAGGAGTTGCTGACGGTACGGATACTGGGAAGAGTGGTGAGTCCTACAGACCTGTTGTGCAGAGGAGCATCTCTCTCCATCGACCGGACTAACCCCTTTTGGCCGAGTTCGTCTAGGGTTTCCAAGCAGAGCCTACACGACGAGGTTGCTGCTTTGCTTTGCAAGGTTGCCGCGGAGGTGGTAACGTGACACGACTCCCCAGCCTTCTACAACCGCCTCTTCATGGTTCCAAAGCCGGGCGGCAAGGGGCATCCCGTCTTCGACTTGTCCACCCTACACAAGTTTATCTTCATCCCGCCTTTTGGCATGGAGGCTGCCCGAGCGCCGCAGGCCACTGTGCAGCCTATGGACTTTGCCGTCAGCCTAGACCTTTCGGATGCTTATCTCCACATCTCCATGTACCCCACCTAAGGACGTTACCTGCCCTTCGCCTTCAGTGGACTGGTCTATCACTTCGCGTTCTGCCCGTCAGCCTCAGCCTCCGCCCCTGGGGGTTCAGACGCTTCTTGGACTCCATCGGTGGCAGGGCCGGACGGACGTCCTCGAGCCCTACGTCAAACTATCTGGACCAGGTCTTCTCTTGCAGAACCAGGCGGGGGACCAGCACTAATTTTTCCACCTAGACAGGGAGTGCCTGACATACCGGTGGGATAGCAACGAGTGGAGGCCAGGTTGGCGGCGGATCGTGATGCTTCCTGCTCAACGTGGGCACATCCGACCTTGTGCCGTCCCGCCACTTCGTTCATCTGGGGATGGTTTCACACCGAGGTCAATGAGGTGAAGCTACCGGAGCCACGCTTCAGGAGTTGGCAAACCTGACCTCGGACGGTGACGGTCTCCGCCAGAGTGGGGCTTCACCTTCTGGGCCTGATGAGTGCGGCAGCAGACTTACTCCCCCTTGGCCGTCTCTACTACCGCCCGCTTCAGCTGCACCTTCTCCTGCACTGGCGACCATTGACGGGCGACCTCGAGGCTCCTTTGCCAGTTTTACTGATGCTCCTTCCTCATCTCCTTCTTTGGGCGGAGCCTGGCCGGCTCGTGACGGAAGTTCCCCTCTACTCATCTCCTCCCCAACTGTCCCTGTGCGCCGACGCAAGGCTCTACAGCGGGGGAGGGGGGGGGGGGGGGGCTCACCTTCTACCGATGTTCGTAGCGGCCTCCGGTGCCTGGCCCCTGGACCTCGCAGTTCAGCACATCAACTGGTTAGAACTGAAGGCGGTCTGGCAAGCACTCAGCGCATGGAACGTCTACGTCACCTGGAGCGGGTCGTCCCTTCGGACAACCCCACGGTTGTCGCCTACATCCAGAAGTAGGGCATGACGCTCTCCCCGCATCTCGACATCCTTCTCTACCAGCTGTTCCGGTAGTGCGAAGATCATGGCATTTCTCTCTGAGCCAGACATAAGATAAGATAAGATAAGATAAACTTTATTGCCATATGCATAAACATTAGGAATTTTTTGCGGCATAGCTGACGAGCGTCCATATGACCATCAACACATAAAACATACATACATCACAAACAAGCAGACTCTAAAATAACAAAACACACATATGTATAGCAGTCATTCTACTAAGTGTGCACACACATCTAAGTAAGTGAAGTAAAATAAACCTATAGCATAATAAACATATATGACAACAAAGACTGCCAAGTGAGCCGCAGCGAAAACAGATTAGCTACATTCATATTCATTCTTAAAAATGTATATCCTGTTTGAGAAGAGGTTTGATAGAACATAATTATAAAGAACTATAAACAACTAAGATAGGCTGTAGGTAATTCTAATGAGGGACTTTAAGTCAATCTGCCGAATTAAATCATGCCACAGCCACATTAGACAGGGCCATCTCTATGTACTAGCCGATTCCCTCTCGCGACATGGTCAGCTTTTACACACCATGTGGACCCTCCAGCCGGACATCTTCGGATGATCTGCACTCATCGGGAGACCCCCTTGATCGACCTCTTTACGAGGTGGATTCACCAGCTTCCTCTCTTCGTCTCCCCCATGCCAGATCCACTAGCCTGGGCAGTCAACGCTCTATCCACTCCCTGGGATGGCCTCATCGCGTACACCTACCCACCGACAGTTCTCGTCCCCAAGCTCCTGCTCAAACTCCTTCACTGGCTTCCCATCCCCCAACGCATCCAATACAAGATTCTGTCTCTCTGCTACAAATCCCTGAACAACTGCGCTCCTGCCTATCTCTCAAACTTACTTCATCCCTACACTCCTCCCCGCTCCCTCCGCTCCGCCTCCGACCCTCTCCGCCTCCACATCCCCTGCACCAAACTCAGCACTTTTGGCCCCCGCTCCTAAGTATACGGTCCATCCACCTGGAACACTCTCCCACTCTCTCTCCATCAGAAACACTCTCTCTCCTCCTTCCAGTCCGCCCTCAAAACTCTTTCAACAGTTCTAGCACCATACCACCACACTCCCCACCCCAAGCTGACTGTCGTAATGTATTTCACTATTTGTGGTACGTGAGTTGTTGTCTAAAGCGTGCGCATGCGTGCCCAAGTTGTGAGTGCGCGCTTAGAGTTATAATTATTATAAGATGGTTATAATTATTATATGGGGGTGTAGGGGGCTCTGGATAGAGGTAGTACCTTTGCTGTTTGGCAGCTGCGTTCTACATAGGACGGACGGGCATCACTGGTCCTCATCCATCTCCTTAATCTCTCACGTGCTGGCTCCAAGCGCCACACCCTGGCAAACCACCTCAGCTGGTGGGCTAAACCACGTGAGGGGGTGGTGTTCACATTGCACCACTAGGCGGATGAGCTGTTTCTGACAGCCAACGGCTAGAGGACGGAGGAGATCAGGTTAGATCCAACGGCCAAATGTGGGGGAGTAAACCCTTCAAATCAGGAGTGGAGCCCCGAAGGCAGACAGCTGCCTGTATTCACGCACTGTTCTGGCAGCTCCTGCAGCCAAACTGGTGCCAAACGTACTGCTTTGCATTCCTTTGGATACATCAGCGAGGCCGAGAGGGGGATCTTGACGACTGGGCATCCCAGGATCTCCATACACTTCGCCCAGGCTTGCGCACTGGAGAGGTCACTCCAGTGACTGACCCAGCAAGCGCATACTCCATTGTCTTTCGAGACAGGATGCCGAACTCAATTATAAGATAAGCGCATTATAAATACCGTAATTATTATTATTATTATTATTGCTCAAGCTCAAAGACTGCAACGTAGTCCTGTTCCTGGTGGCGCCCTTTGGCTGGACCAGGTCTTGGACCACCGACCTCCTGAACTCGCTGCAGCCCCCCCGCTGCGGCTACCCACCCTGCGCACGATGCTCAAGCAACCACGGCAGGCCTGTTCCTCGAGCGACTTCTACTCCACGCCTGGAGTTTTGTGCGGCAAGCCCTCACCGCTAGGGGCTTCTTACTTACAGCGGTGGTAGCTATCGCTACAGCCCGCAGACCCTCGACCAGGTGAGTTTACGAGGGAAAGTGGCGAGTCCTGTGCGACTGGTGTGACGAAGGGCGACTCTCTACCACGGAGCTGACGGTTCCCAGCTGGTGGAGTTCTTCCTCTGGCTCTTCACTGACCAGCTTCTGGCGCCAAGCCATTCGCGGCTACCTAGAGTTGATCGCCGATACGTACCAGCAGGTGGGATGGCCCGACCCTGGCAACTGCAAGGACCTGGCGGACCTTATGGCTCTCTCGTACCACGATGGGACCTACCCTGGATGCGGACGTGGCTCAACTCCAGCCGCTTCAAACCATTTCAGTTGGCGTGGTCACCGGACGTGATGCGGCAGACCCGCTTCCTACTGGCTCTCGCCATGGCGGCCAGGGTGAGCGAGCTACATGCCTCTCTGCACATCCATCATGCCTGCAGTTCTGAACGGACAGCTCTGTGCATCTGCTGTCCGACCCGGCTTCCTAGCCAAGACCTGTTTTCCTTTTGCTGCCATGCAGATGGTCACCGTCCAGCCCTTGAGGGGTCCAGGCTCTACCCGAGAATCCAGACAACAGGACCAGGTGAGAGCCTTATATGTGTTCCTGTGGCGGACCAAGCCGCTACGCAGGAGATGCACCCGCCTTTTCCTCCCTCTGTCCCCAGGTAGACATGACATCTCGGCCCAGACGATATCCTCCTGGCTCCGATGGGTGATACACTCCGCCTACCAAGATCTCTCCCCTGATGCGGGCCAAGCGTATGAACATCAGGGCGCACGAGGTCAGAGCCATGACCGCTAGCCTAGCACTCGACCGCAACTGCGCGGTCACAGTTATCATGGCGACTGTGGAATGGCGAGCACAGTCGACCTCTGGGCTCCGATAGGTGATACGCTCCGCCTACCAGGACCTCGTCCCTGATACAGCCAAATGCATGAACATCAGGGCACATGAGGTCACAAGCCATGGCCACAAGCTCGCTTTCGACCGCAGCTGTGCAGTCAAGACTTTTTGGCGGCGGTGGGCGGGCGATCAGAGTCGACCTTCGCCTGATTCTACCTGAGGGACCTCTCCAGCCAGCGCGAGAACATATCGCTGGTGGGAGACTTTACGGCGGCACAACACTCCCTCCCGGCACCCCAGGTGCCGCAGGTATCTTAGCTAAAATTATCGGGAGGTTGTACCAGGGAGGGCGGGTCTCGATATTACCCAGGGGTTAGGGGCATTCTAAGCGGCACCCACCTCCTCTTCGATATTCTTCCTAAAAGTTATGTCATCAGTAATGTGTTTTGAGGAAACAAATGAATTTTTCTCTTAAATGTACTTTTTCAAAAAATATTTACCGATGACATTACTCGGATGACCCTCCCGCTGCCCCGCTGCCACTGGCTCACTCAGAAACAGAATGGCGATTCCGTTGGGCACGTGCCCGGATGAGGATGGAAGGATGGAAGGGAGGCTACCCAGTGTACTGCCTAGCTTATAGCGCCCCTTGTTGCCTCCCCTGCCATTTAGACACACAACAATTTTGGCTAAAATTAGGCTAGCTAGATCAGTATTCCTAACAGTAATGTCATCGGTAAGTATTTTTCGAAAAAATACATTTGAGAGAAAATTCATGCTTTCTGAAAATGTAACTTGTAAGCATTTTTCGCACATCTGTCAACCCCCCGTGACCCTTGACCTTTGTGATGAGTCGACTAAATTAGTATGCATAGGAAGGTCTTATCAAATTTGGTTGAAAATAGGAAAACCTACAATTTTATAAAAAATCAGCATTTTACACACATTTGCCAACCTCTTGTGACTCATGACCGTTCCGAGGGGTCATCCAAATTAGTATGCATAGATAGGTCTTACCATCAGGTATCTCTGAACCAAGTTTGGGTTTGAAGTTGTGAATAGTATTTCATTAAAAAACATCTTTTGTCAAAATATGGCTATTTTTCACCTATTTCCTCACCCTTGTGACCCTTGACCTTTCCGAGGGATCAACTGTATTACCATCAGGTATCTTTGTACAAAGTTTGCGTTTGAAGTTGTCAATAGCATTTGAGAAAAAAAATTGATGTCCAAATATAGCTATTTTTGTCCTATTTCCTGATCCCCTGTGGCCTTGACCTTTGTGAGAGGTCACTCAAATTGGTATGTTTAGAAAGGTCTTACCACAAAGTATCCTTGGGCCAAGTTTGAGGAATGTGGCTTGAATAGTCTCTGAGAAAATGCCAACGTTAAAGTTGACCACAGACGACGGCGGACGGACGACAGACGGCGGACGGACGATCACTGGCCCAAAACATAGACTCACTTTTGCTTCGCACGTGAGGCAAAAACTGCAGCATCTGTATGTTTTTTTAAAAAATAAATTAACTCATTTCGCTCTCTCCTCTTTAAATTTGTTGTGACAGTGTGTGTATCTTTTCCATGATACTGATTTTTTAACTGTTGAGCGATTGAGCAAAATCATGTCTCCCTCTCCCTCTCTCAGAAAAATACATATATACATTTATCTGTATGATCATTTGATAATGTATTGTAACAGTGAATATAGCCTTTTCTGCTGAATGCAAATTGACAACCAAAGTCTGACTTGTCTAAACTCTCAGTCTGTGTGTGTGTGTGTGTGTGTGTGTGTGTGTGTGTGTGTGTGTGTGTGTGTGTGTGTGTGTGTGCGTGTGTGTGTGTGTGTGTGAGAACGAACAAACGAACGAAACTTTATTTTCCAAGGATTGAGATATTAGGCGCGCAGGCCTTTCTTACAATCTGTCCTTGCTAAGCTACTTAAGGAACACCAACCAAACAACAAAAACTAACTAATAATAAACGTCACACACACGCATACACACACGCACACAGACACACATATACATGTACTCGTGCACATGCGCACTTTTGTACATACACATACACACGTACGTGCGCACATAATTATCTAACATATAAGTAGGTATGATATTTTTTGTACTATCAAAAACAAGTTAGAAAACTGAACAAACAATTTGGAGGCTAGATAAAATAAAAAAAAATTTAAAAACATGAAGCGTATTATGTCGAAAAACAAAGAAGAAGAAATGATCAGCATAACGATGTCTTAGAAAGGTAATCATGTACTCTACTTTTAAACAGAGAGAGGGACGTGGTTTGTTGAATAGTGGGAGGAAGAGAATTCCATAAAAGAGCACCTGAATAAGACAGGCTAGATTTGAACAGGTCTATACGGGGCCTTTTTATAGAGAGACTGTTCCTGAAGGTGCTGTATTTTTTTTCAGTTTGCGAAAAAAGCCTAGATAAGTAAGGTGGAGCTTTCCCGTTAAGAATTTTGTGCATCAGTACACATTTGTTTAGTGCGAGGTGCTTAACCAAAAGGAGAAGTCCGATGGCCTGCAGCTTGGCATCAGTGGATAAAGGCGGATCAGGGAGGATAAGCTTAACAGCGCGCTTGTATAATGAGTTTATCTTCTTGAAGTGATTTTCACTGCAGCCATCCCATATTGTTGAGGCATAATCAATGTGTGGTTTAATGTAGGCATTAAAAAATAGTTTGCGTGTCTTAAGGTCAATGATCGTTTTAAGTTTGGAAAGTAGAAATAACTTTTTGGACAAATGTTTTCTCATATAATATAGGTGGTTATGCCAGCTTAGATCATCATCTATTATTACTCCAAGCAGGCGGTGTTGACTGACCTGCTCAACTGAGATGGAGTCCAAAGAAAGGTTGAGTGATGGAGGTTTGAGCTGATGTTTCTGGCGGGTTGTGATAAGCATGCTTTTTGTTTTTGTGGGATTTACAAGCATGCGATTTTCATTACACCACCGAGAGACTTCATGAAGACTCTCTTGAAGATTATTTGCAATTTTAGGCACAGTTTTACCAGCAGAATGTAATGTTGAGTCGTCGACAAACATGTCACACTCAGTCTCACTACACGTTACATGTAACGGTAGATCGTTAACGAAGATACAAAACAGTAGTGGGCCTAAAATAGACTCCTGGGGCACTCCATACTCCACAAATTGTTCAGAAGAACATTTTCCATTGACGTAGACTGTTTGTGTTCTTTTTGTAAGATAGGAGTTCAGAAACGAAAGAGCTGAGGGGCTCTTTTTGTTTAAGTAGGTGGCAAGCTTTTTCAGTAAGATGGTATGATCGATAAGATCAAATGCTTTTCTTAGATCCAAGAAGACAGCATCAGCCATTTTATTATCATTTATGCTGTTGACCCACGAATTCACTATTCGTGCGAGTGCAGTGTGGCATGAATGCTTGGGACGAAAACCTGACTGGTGATGATATAATAGGGACCTTTTTTCAAGAAATTCCAGAAGATGTTTGTGAACATGCTTTTCCAGAGGCTTCGAGAGAACTGATAGAAGGGAAATGGGGCGAAAGTTATTAATTTCAGAAGAATCGTTTGCTTTAGGAACAGGCACTATTTTTGATTTTTTGAAAGCTGCTGGGAAGACATTTTTTTGTATACATAGGTTATAAATGTATGTAAGAGGTTCCACTATGTATGGTTGCGACAGGTCAAGGATATATCCATTGATACCATCACTGCCAAAAGACGTTTTCTTTTTTAGGATAGAAATGTATTTGCCTACCTTGTGTACAGCAATATCAGGGATGACGAAAATATCATCTGAGGACAATCTTTGCTTACACTTACAGAACTTAGTTAGCTTTTCTGGTGTGGAATATATCGACTGATTGCGATTGTGAGAACTGAGTAAGTCTTTGGGGGCTGATAGAAAGTGGTTATTAAACTCCTCAGCGGAGAGGTTTTCTGGAATGGTATTGCACTGTTTACGCTTGTTGTTGGTAAGCGTATTAAGTGCTGTCCAGATAGAGGAAGGGTTTCTGTCTTCTTCGACTGTTTTGATTACAAACGATCTCTGCGCCTCTCAAATTAAGTACTTAACTTTATTTCGCAATCTTTTAAATTCATGAAAGTTCTTTTCTTTCTTAGCCTTATTTCTATCATCCATTGCTTGTTTGATTTCGTCGGTTATCCATGAGGGAGGCTGGCGGGATCGACTCGCTTTCTTCTTACTGGCGCATGTTTGTTTAGCACCCCTAGGAACAGATCAAGTAAGAGAGAAACAGCCTTATCTGGGTTGGTACAATTGTACACATCATGAAACGGTGTAAGGCTAAGATCGTGTAAAAAAGCATCTTTGTTTAGTTTTTTAAAAGACCTATAGGTAATGTACACATGCTGATCCCTCTTTTGTTTGGGCATCTTGCTCGACCATGTACAGGTGATGGGAAAATGATCACTGACAGCTAGTGGGGGGACGCTGGTCTCTAGTACTGACTTACAGTTGTTGGTATCAATGAGTGTAGCGGATGATTGGGTTATTCTAGTAGGAGCTTGGATTAGTTGCTTCAACCCAAAAAGAGTTGTTGTCGATTGCCATGTGGGATTTGTTTTCAGTAAGTCAATGTTAAAATTACCTAACAGCAGTACATCTTTGTCAGTATCATTCACTTTATCCATCATCTGCACAAAGTCATCATACCACTCGACAGTGGACGATGGATTTCTATATACATAACCCATTATAATTGGCGATGACTTATTAATTTTTACTTCTAGCCATACACACTCAATCTCAGTTGACTCCAGATCATCACGTCTGCGTACCATATGTGCAATCGAGTTATGAACATAAACAGCAATCCCTGTGTGTTTGAGGGTGTTTAGGTCACGACGAATTAAGAAAAAGTTTGGGATGCACAGATTTTCGTCGCTAATTCTTGAGTCCAGATGTGATTCCGTTAGCCCAAAGAGATGGAAGTGTGAAGGCTGGTTTAAAAATATTGAAATGTCAGGAACCTTATTGTAAAGGTGAAATACATTAAGGTGCCCAACCTTCAGCCCGTGGGCATGCATGTAATTGTTCGATGGTGTACACATTTTGATGACAAAAAATGTAAATATAAAGTTTTCAATATCCGAAACTCAGTGAAACAGTCCAGTCGCTGAAAGGAGTGATCTTGTGCGAAAATAGGGAATAAACCAAATCCACTTATAATCACCATAATCACCACGACTGTCAAAAATAACTTGCCTGATAGTTTGTAGAACTGTCTACTCGTATTCAGCACAACACGTTTGGCTATGTACTATAAGCACTAATCTTTACATTTAGTCCGGCTTACAAAAATGGTGTGTATGCCGGCCAGACACAAGTCAAACGCGGAACTGTCCTGTACACAGGTCAACCACAGTACAAATATATGCAAACCAAGGGGAATCACAGCGCTGGACAGACAAACAGTTAGATCCCCTGCCCAGCGCTAGCCTCACCTATCTGGTTTGTGAGTAAGACACAATACAAATAGTCCAACGAGTTTCCTAAACTGTCAGACTGCAACACATGTTGCTGTGATACGGCCGCATCGCATATAAACCAAAAGCATCGCAAATGTTAATGTCAAATCTATGAGGTGAAAACTAAAACAACGGCACAGTAAACCGTTTAGTATAGAAATGTCACCGTTTGATCAAAGGATTGTCAGATCAGTGCTCGACACTCTGAAACAGATTGAACTGACGAGAACTGAAATCAAAACATACCAATAACACTTAGGGCTCACACACCTGTGTTCATATGCACCACGCATTGCTACAAGTCGGACGGATGAAGGGCTGAAAATGAAGTCATATGATTGTTTATTTTCATTTCAGAATTATACTGATGTTCACTAAGTTCATGAAAAACATGAAGTGAAATTAGTTCAAGTTGAGCCTACACCAAAAAAAAAAAAAAAAAAAAAATTTTTAACAGTCATCAAGTAGTATGGGGTCCGGTAAAACCAACTCATTTAGGCCTGGAGGCATGTTAGTTGAACATCCGATTTACGCTGGAGAGAGATGGACAACGATAGCACAAGTGCAGTAGCAGATCAGATTAGCGCCTCAATGACGCAAAGGTAATCCGGCACTATCCCGGAACTATCATCGTCCAACGTTTCCCGATCAGGCATGAAGGAGTTAATCTAACCGAAACACTGAGGTATGTTTTAACACACACTTCACATGACCATTTGGGACCGAGGTCCACTATTAGCTAGATACGGATACTGCCAGTGTGGAAAGGGAAGTGGGAACGGCTTAAAGATTGGCTGGAACGCTGGCTGGAATGTCGCTGGGTACTGCGGCATTGGTACGTGGAAACTGTGCGGTGTGATCTGAGGCCAGGGCACGACAGGGCGCGCGTAGTTTCCATACAGGGTCGCCGGCTGATAGTGGTAGCTGGGATCGGCCGTTGCTTCAGTGAATTCTGGTCGCTGACTGAAAGGCGGCTGTAGGTTTGTCGCACTGGCAGCGTCCGCCAATGTAGTGCTTGTGTCAGGTCCAGAAAGCTCCACAGGGACTCGAGCGGCACTAGCGTTTACAGGTGACTGGCTGTTGGAGACAGGGACAGCTAGGTTTCCGCCAGCATTTACATTTTCACCTATGTTCGCCATCCTAGTGCTGGTAGCCGATTCCCAGCGGCGAGTGGGGAGAGCTTTAGACTGTAACATTTGTTTAGTGCTTTGTCGCATCAGTAGGTTCTCACCTTGAATGAGATTACTAGTTTGCGGCCGGCAGGGAGGACCACTCAGCCCAGGTACTTTCATGTTTGCTTCAGGCTCAGCCGCGTGTCTAGCATATCGCAGGTCGCGGTGCCGATTTAAGTCTTTCAGGTTATCTGCAGGAAAAATGAACCGCTTTATCTGGCGCAGTAATACCCCGGCGCCTCTCTCGTTCAGATGCAGCCTGTCGCTGTTAAACAGGGAGGTAGCAACTGCACCAGCAGGGGTGTAAAAATTGTTTTCCTGCAGAAACGACACGTCTTCCCTTTCGCACAGCATAGCCAGGCGCTGGTTCACATTGCAGATGGTTTTCAGTGGGCAGCTCCCTTGTGGTAATATTGCTGTGTAGGCAACTGTGGCTGATGGGAAGACTCGTTGAACTACAGGAATGAGGTGCTGGAAGTCATGTAGTACAGAGTCCACGTCATTGCTGGAGGCACAGTCATTTGTGCCAACATGGACCACTGCACTACCGATGTCGTAGCGTGGCGCGATGTTGGACAGGGCCTCTGCCAACTGGTCAACCTTAACCCCCCGCAGGGTGCGCACACATGTAGCACCGCTTGGGTCCAAGTGACGACGATCCACCCGTTGGAGATTGGAGTCACCGATTAATAGCGCATTGACTCTGCCCTCGGGTGGAAGTCGAACACTAAACTGACGGCGCTCTCGCGGCGGCTGGTCCTGGAGCGAACGTGCATTAGGGGATTTAGTTTCAGTGGTACTGCTGCTCCCTGCCGTCTCTTCCATAGCAACAGACGCACGCTGAGACGGTTGGGTTTGGGTGTACTCCTCTGGAACAGTATCAGAGAGGTTCGACGTAGTGATGGAGGTATGGGAGTGAATTTCAGAGGAAAGGGAACTGGTACCAGACAGTGGCGGTGGTGACTGACAGTGATCAGGCAAGTGCAGGTCAGTTCGGGCGCGTGCACTGACTTTTTCTGATACACAGCTGGAAGGTGTGCTAGGACTAGTGCCCTCGACGCTCCCGCCATCGTGTACCGCTTAGTGCAGTAGCTCTCTTGGCCGAGCGTGGAATGCAGGCATCGCCGGGCCTAAAATAGTCAAGCGGGTGAGGCGGCGAGGCACCGGCGATGTTGTCGATGAGAGAGAGAGAGAGAGAGAGAGAGAGAATTAATGTACTTAAAAGTTGGTTTCAACCCATTAAAAAAACCCGAAAGACGTATTTCTCCAATTTTGGAGCTTTTGCCCAATACCTGTATACCAGAAGACGGATCGACAACTATGAAAAAAACTGACAAACTTATTTCTGTTCACATTTCTGGACTTGCTTTTTGAGTTCGCCTCCATGCACATTGCGCATGTCATCCATGTGCCTTTGTGCTTTACTCATGGAAATACACACAGCCATGAACTCTGAAAACTGTGAATCGCAGCGGCGGTGCCACACACGGCCCAGGGGTATCATTTTTGGTACCTTGTCCATAGAGATGGCGGTGTCGAAGTGCAACTTTCTTCTAAGCGTCTGCGATTATCACTGTGACGATCAGACGGTGTCGGATTGAAGAATCCGAAGCATTCCAGCTTTCTTTGCTTTTTCTCTGCCATTTACAACTTTGTTCAGGATCGAAAGTGAAACGCACGATGCGGTATCCCATAATAGTATGAATGGTGACGTCACAGCAAGTAAAGCGTTCAACATGTAGCGCGCACGTTGTAATAACATGCTGACACCACAGTTTTCCCGTCCAGTTACACTCGCACGGACCCCGGAGTCGGGATGATTCTGAACGCAGCTGCAACCAAATGAGCGGCTAAACGAACCAACTCGTCACTAAAAATAGAATGACTGTCACCTACCTCTGTTAGGTTATGCACGGTGGCGCAAGGATGATGCATCTCGGACGCAGATGCACTGAATTTTAGTGCGTCTGACTACCCCTTAGTTACATTTTCAGTACGTGATTTTGAGTTTTAATGTGTCATAGACGCACAGACGCACTAAAACGAAAGCCCTGGTCAGTGCATTTGTTCATGCTTTACTTTTTATGCATTCATTCATTCCTGTTGCAGGTTTATGACACGGGCGTTAAGGATCCCAATTTGAAGCGAGAGCCGGAGAAGCCTGCTGTTAAAGGTGGATGGAGATTTTATGACTCTGTACAGGTGAGTATCACTCAAAGTTCTTTCGCTAAACAGGTGCAATGCTTACTTACCTCAGTTTTTTTGGACACTTAATTGGTGTTGCAGATCTCAACCCTCTTTAGTTTCTCATCCACCTCTGTCTATGGGATTTCAGGAGATTATGAGAATCTATGCTTCTTATAGACTGAAGTCAGCGCTTTTTGCTTCGTATGATTGAGGATGTTCTCCAGGATAAGTCTGTGACTGTCTTGACTAGTGTGTGCGGAACACGTTTTGTGGTGTGTGTTTATTTTCTCAAAATCATTACCGATGACATTACTACTAGGAAGTTTCACTTAGCATATCAGTTTTAGCCCCCAAAACTTTGTTGTGCCCCTCACAACAGGGGAGGCAACCCAAGGGTGTCATTACCAGGATACCCCGAGTAGCCTCCCATGCCACTATCCGGTGGCGCACTCACCCCTTTCCCGCAAGTATCTTTGCTTAGCTCACCTAGACGGGTTGTGTGCATCTCGGGTGCTCCGACTGTGTTTGGTGTGAGCTCTTCTTACGTGGATTTACCTTTGGATTTACCTTCGGATTCTATTGGACTTGTGAAAAAATAAGAAAAGAAAAAGAAAATAGAAAGGATATTCCTCTGTGGTGGTGTGTTGGGTACCTCATTCACAGGATTACTTGGTGTTGTGTGGATTACGGGCATTGGGTCATGGCAAGGTAAAGCTTCAGTTACTGCCTCAGCTGGCGTTTTACCGGGCGGCGGCATTGACCATAGAATATGTACGTGACCGACCGGGAACTCGGACCCTCACAAGGAGGCTCCGAGCGCTCGGAAAGGCCTTTGTCTGTCTTATGTTACAGTGCTCAGGGGAGGACTCACACCAAGTGTGGCGATTTCCAGTGGCCTAGTTGGCGCATGATGTCTGCCTACTCTGCACAGGCTTTTCCTCCAGTCGACCTTGCACCCTATGTGCGACGTGGAAAGAAGACTACGGTCGCAGCTGTGGGCGTTCTACCGGAGAGAGAGACCGGCACGCAAGCTGGTAGCGATCGCAGCCTTGGAAGTGAAGCAGAGAAATGCCATTTCAGACATCGTGTGCTTGTCGGCGCATAAAGGGTCCTGCTGCCCCCACAGGTGCCACGTTTGAGCTGCCACATCCTTCGCAGACGATTGAGCCTACAAGCAGCCGACGGGACTTACCATCCCCTCTAGCACCGAGAGCTCTTTTGCGCCTTTCAAGGGCAAATTATAATATAAAAGAGGCCTGTCGGTGGTTCTTCATCCTAACATATACAGGCATTGAGAGCTCGGTCCCCCCGCAAGGAGTATGTTGGGTTTCACACTCGCCCTCCCGACAAACAGAGAACCCAGGCAGCAGACGCGGGGGACCACCCCTCTGAGTTAGAGCGCCCTCCTGCCGTAGGCCGGACTAGCGCCTGGACAGGACATCTGCGGGACCTCTCTCAGAGTGGGATCGGAGATCAAGACGCCAACACAATAAGCCACGGAGTCAGACTTTGGGGTCCCGATATAGATAGTGGAGCCACAGGCGATCCACCGACACTGACCGCTGTTTGCGGGATCTTTCTAAGTATAGTCAGTGCAATGAGCCGACGTGACGTGTTTCTGTGTTGAGGGTGGACCCCCGAAGCACAACCCTCCCATCTCGACCCTTTGGGGCCTTGAACGCAGTGATGGATTACCAATGTTTTCGGTCTACGCGATCAAAGGAGTGTTCACAGCTCGTGGGGGCGGCACGCTGCAGATACCGTACTCGTGGGGACGTCTCATCTTCCCTCTACTCTTTGCCGGACTGGCGGACAAGTGCAGGCGTGTCGCGGCATCGGACCTCGTCTCTACACCGGGCTTCAGAGACACTCTCTTGGAGCAGCAGATCTTCGGTCTGGACTGGCAGGGACCGCTCTTCCTCGGAGACGCAGTTGCGATGTCAGCGCCGGGACCACTCGGATGACAGCTGATGGACGGAGGTGGCATCCCTGTGACACCGAAGCAGCCTGCGCTGGGGGACCACGGACCTTGGGTACATGGGTACAGACTTCCTCCAGGGACTCCTCTTTGGGCCGGACTGGCAGGCACCGCTCTTCCGCGGAGACGCAGCTTCAATGTCAACGCCGGGACCTCTCGGATGACAGCCGATCGAGGCGGCATCCCTGTGACACCGACGCAGCCCACGCCGGCGGACCGCGGGAACAGACTTTCTCCAGGGACTCCTCTTCGCTCGGTGCTAGGACGGGCAGCATCAGCCACATCTCAGTCTACTTTTGGAGGACTCGGTGTCAGCGCTGGGAGAGGACGATGAGTGACCGACTTCACTTCGTGGGCTTGCACCACTCTCCATCATCTACATTGACGCAGCTCTGACTTGGGACGAGGCATCCCGTCTCTTCGCATCCTTCTCCCGCCGGAGCACTGCACCCCGTCTCCGCCTTTGGGAAGTAGGGCCTCGGCGATGATCGATACACCGCAGCGGCTCAAGCGCTCAAAAGTCTCTACCTCAACTGGCAGGCTCTCGGGACCTAGCGAAGGCGTTCTCAGCGCACCTGCGTGCTGACTGCTTTGGAGATCAGAGATTCTTCTCGGACACACGATGGCCAGAGGGGATGGATCTTATCTTCCGCCAGTAGTGGTATGCAGGTCACTACCATTCGTTTTCCTGTGCCCTCCCGGATGTGGACAAGGATGCATTGGTGCAGGCAGGGCTCAGCCTGCGTTCACTGACACGAGGATTGGACAAGAAGGCTTCCTTGGTCCGCATCTCTCTGGCGTGAATGGGATTCCTGGAGATGGCGACTC
Organism: Semisulcospira habei; assembly: GCA_036245525.1. Lineage (NCBI taxonomy): Eukaryota > Metazoa > Mollusca > Gastropoda > Semisulcospiridae > Semisulcospira > Semisulcospira habei. The sequence goes on from BTPG01000002.1 coordinate 234,342,234, forward strand.
AGTCGCTAGTCAAGCGTCTGGAGAACACTTGGGACTTTTGGCTTCAGCCCCCCTGCGAGAGATCCACACGGTGTTGGTTGCGACGAATAGGACAGCATTCTTTCTTCGACCAGCTCCTTGGCGGCGGCCTCCAGTCAGCCCGTGGTGCTGTGGGTCGTGCTGTGGTTCGTCAGACCCTCATCCTCCCGACCTCTCCAAGACCGAGGCGGAACCGTTTCCCTTCCCGCGCACTCACGCGCTTTCCCCGCACCCCCCACTACCTGGTTCAGAGGCCCCCGGTAGCGCAGACACAGCCGGGCTCGCTGACTTGACTCCAGTCCTCCCGTCGTTCCTGTTGGGTCTACTTTCGGCGGGAGGCTAGCGCTACCCAGCAGCGCGGGGTGGTTACTGTTACGGATGACTCGTGGATTCTGTCGACGGTTACAGAGGGCCTGCGGATCTCCTTCCAGTCGCCCCCCTCCGTTGAGACACTAACCCTTTGGACGCGAGTACCAGGAGACCAGGACAAGGCGACAGCATTGCATGGCAGGGTGACGGCCTGGTCACAGAACGAGGTCACGGAGGTGGTTTGCACCCCGACTCCGGCATTCTACAGTCAACTCTTTCTCGTCTCCAAGCTCGGAGGGAATGGCGGCCGATTTCGACCTGTCGGCCCTAAATAAGTTTTTCGGCCCCGTGTATCAGGATGGAGACAACCAGAGCTCTGTGGGCGGAGATGCGACCCTAGGACTTCGCAGTGAGCCTCGACCTAGAGGAGGCGTTTCTGCATGTACCCTTCCATCCGGCATTGCTGCGTTACCGGCGCTTCACCTTTCGCGGGATAGTTTACCAGTTTTTGGGCCCTACCTTTCGGACTGAACTTCAGCCCCTGGCTCTTCGCCAGGATTTTAGACAGGGTGATGCCTATTTTCCGGAAGCGGCTTCCAGCCTGACGTCCAACCTTCTGGACGATCTGCTGTTACGGAACCATATGGGGAGTTTTGGGGAGACCGACAGAGATGCCCTGCTTACTCATCTCCTTTGCCTAGGTTTCTGGTCAACGGAGGAGTCCGACCTGGTACATTCTCGCCGGTTTGTCCACCTAGGCATGGAATTCCTGACCTCATCCGGTTAAGACTTCCAATGGAATGGATACAGAGCATTGTGGTAGCGTCACTTGGAAATGTGTCACACGTGGAAGCTCTCCCAGCCAGGGCCGTGATCCAACTGTTAGGCCGGCTAGCGCGGCAGCGGATCTTCTTCCCCTAGGCAGACTCTACGCTCGGCTGATTCAGCTTCTTCTGCTTCTGCACTGGCGCCCCTCCTTGGGCGATCTAGCGACCTGGGTTCCGGTGAGGGAGTTAGTACAGTCTCCAGCGTGGGTCGGTCAGTGCCTGGCGGGCGTCGGGGATATCTCTCTTCTCCCCTCCTCCTCAGTTTCCTTCTGCTCGGACGTGAGCCGCTCAGGCTGGGGGAGTCCTTCTACTGCCGGAGTTCGCCGCTGCCTCGGGCAGCTGGACGGAAGAGCAGACAGGCAGACACATCAACTGGCTGGAGATGAAGGTGGTGTGGCCGACTCTCATCGTTTGGGAAGATCGACTCGCGCAGAGGGATGTGCTGGTGCTTTCCGACAACTCAACGGTCGTGGTTGACTTTCAGAACCAGGGGGGAACGCGCACCCTTCCTCTACATCCTCGTGGACCAAGTCTTCCTGGGGTGCAGGGATCGGGGCGTCACCCTGCGGGCGCGACACATTCCGAGACTTTCGCATCGAGACCAGATGTTACACACAGAGGGGTCGCTACGCCCAGATATCTTCCAGCTACTCTGTGCACGTTGGGAGACGCTGATGAGCGACCTCTTCACCACAAGATGGAACAGCAAGCTGCCACTGTTCGTCTCCCCCGTACCGGATCCGCAAGCCTGGGCCGTAGACACGCTCTCCATCCTGTGGGACGGTCCCCTGGCGTACGCTTTTCCTCCCACAGTGCTGGTGCCAAGGTCCGCCAGAACTCATGGGCAGCTATACGTTTCTGATCATAGTGGCTCCATTCAGCTGGTCCAAGAGTTGGACCACCGATCTCTTGATTCTCGCGACGGACCCACCACTGGTCCTTCGCCATCCTAGACGCCCATTTAAGCTCCGTCTCCCTGACCATTCCTCTGTATTTAGTGCAGAACTGCAGGCCATTCTGCTGGCACTCAAGCATGCCTATCAGTCTCGGGAAAGGAACTTCCTGATTCTGTCTGACTCTCTTTCTGCCCTGCAGGCCCTTCAGGGCGCGGGAACAGACCATCCACTGCTGGTGCAGATTAGAGAGCTCTACGCGGACTTGATGAAGGAATATTATGACATCATTTTTATTTGGGTCCCAGGCCATGTGGGCATCGAAGGCAACAGAATCGCAGATTCTGCTGCCAACAGTGCCCGCAGTGACCCTGTCCCTGACACACAGACTGTCTATAGTGATTTTAAACCTGTTATTAGTGCGTACATAGCCCGCGAGTGGCAGTCCGAGTGGGACAAAGAGGAAGGGAACAAGCTTCATGAAGCTCTTCCTAAGTTGTCTGACAGTCTACCTTTCCGCTGCGGCAGCCGCCGTGAGGAGACTGTCCTTGCTCGGCTCCACATCGGGCACACATATGTTACGCACTCTTACTTACTTAAACAGGATGAGCGTCCATGGTGTTTTGCCTGTGATGAGCAGTTTTCTGTTCGACACTTTTTGCTGTATTGTGCTGACCTAATTGACACCAGATATAAACACTTCACAGCAGACTCCTTGAAGGTTTTGTTCCGGGATGTTCCCCCGGACAAAATCTTCAATTTTTTGAGAGAATGCAATATTTTTAACAAGATCTGAGCATTCATAGACTATGTGAATTTTTTTATTTGCCCTTTTTGAGAGTCTGTAGACGTTTCTTTTCCAGACATGTGCGACATTTTAGCCTGAGATTTTTAATCTATATTTACATCTTGTCTTAAGACCTTGCTTTTAGTCTGGCTGACCAGATTTTTACCCATCCCGCCGTGAGATGGCCTTAGTCGCCTGCTCGGCGTTAAACCCAAATAACTAACTAACTAACCTTCCCACACTGAGTGCAATGCTCAAGCAGCCCAGGCAACAGCTGTTCCACCCATGCCCAGAGCGACTGATGTTACATGCTTGGAGATTGTCCGGTAGGCCCTCGCAGCAAGAGGCTTTTCAGGTGCTGCAGTGGAAGTGATCTCTGCAGCCCGGATGGTTTCCACTCGTAACGTCTACCAAGGAAAGTGGCGAGTCCTTCAGTAGTGGTGCGTGGTGGAGCGGCTTCCCCCACGGACCAGTCTAACCCCCAGTTGGCCGAGTTCTTCCTGTGGCTTTTTCTTCAGGCAGAACCTAGCCCCCATCACCATCCGGGGGTACCTGGCGATGGTGGCAGACACTTACTGACACCTGGGATGGCCGGATCCAGGAGCGCGCAAAGTCATGGCAGATTGGATGTCTCACTTCGATCTGCAGTGGCCAGCCTCACGTTCGTTGGTCCCACGCAGGGACCTGTCCTGGGTGGTCACCAGGCTCAACTCCGAGAGATTCGAGCCTCTACCATTATCACGCCTGGGAGACATTACCAGGAAGACGTGTTTCCACTTGCACTGCCATAGCATCTCGTGTTAGTGAGATACATGCCTTTTTGGTGCAACCCTCCTGTCCCCAACGCATAACCGATGGTTCGGTACAGCTGCTTACAGATCCTGCCTTCTTGGCAAAGTACCGCCTCCCAGCATCCAGCGCCTCAAGTTGGGATCGTTCGACCCCTCGGGGCGACGGATCAGCCACGGAACTCCCCCCTACAGGACCCTTTCAGGGCTCTTAAAGTGTACCTGCGCAGAACTAAGCCACTAAGACAAGGGCGCTCATGCCTTTTCCTGCCCTTGGCTCCGGGCAGACAAGACATATCGGCACAAACAAGCTCCTCCTGGCTAAGCAGGGTGATTCGGTCAGCATACAAAGAGCTCGCCAGAGCAAGTTAAAATGTTGCGCATCCGGGCTCATGAAATCCGAGCAGTGGCGGCGGGCATCGCCTTTCACCGAAACTGTGCAGTGAGGGATATTGTGGCAGCCATGGGTTGGCAGGCTGAGTCTACCTTTGCCCACTTCTACCTACGAGACCTATCCAGCCAGCGCACCAACCTTGGCCTTGTGGGGGATATCTCGGCAGCGCAGCACTCCCTCCCGGCGCCTCAGGCGCCATACGTATGCCTAGCTAAAATTGTCGGGAGTGGGCGCGTAGGGAGGGGCCTCGATAGTTCGCACCTTAGTGCGGGCATGGGGAGGTGTACTAGCTTGTGGCACCCTCCTCCTTTTCACCATTCTTCCTAGTAGTAATGTCATCGGTAATGATTTTGAGAAAATAAATGAATTTTTCTCTAAAATGTATTTTTTCGAAAAATACTTACCGATGACATTACTCAGAGGTCCCTCCCTCCTACCCCGCTTGCCGCAGTGGAGCTAAGGCTCAGATACTGGTGGGAAAGGGGTGAGTGCGCCACTGGATAGAGTGGCATGGGACTGGAGGCTACTCGGGGTATCCTGGTAACGACACCCTTGGGTTGCCTCCCCTGTTGTGAGGGGCACAACAAAGTTTTGGGGGCTAAAATTTATATGCTAAGCGAAGCTTCCTAGTAGTAATGTCATCGGTAAGTATTTTTTTTAAAAATACATTTTAGAGAAAAATTTATTTTGTTTTGTTATTATTTTGACCCTTTTCCTGCAGGAATCACCATGACGGAAAGCATTACTGACAGTTAAAGGGTAAACGGCCGCAAAATTTGTAAAATGTCACATTGCGCAGTTGTTATTAACTATGTACATTAATACAGTACCAATGGTTGTCTGAACAGAGGAGTTACTCCCACCACTGCTGAGAATATGTGAACATGATTCACTGCAAGAGACATAGATCCTCATGAGCCCCTGCAATTGCGGGGGCTCATGAGGATCTATAAAGCAGCAGGGCCAGATGGCATCCCAGCGGAGTCTCTGAAAGCAGACCTAGAGACAACAGTTGAGATGCTGTACCCACTGTTTGGAAAGATCTGGGAAGAGGAGGTGATGCCAGCTGACTGGAAGGAGGGGTACCTAATCAAGCTTCCCAAGAAAGGCGACCTCAGCAAGTGTTCCAACTACAGAGGAATCACCTTGCTGTCAGTACCAGGAAAGGTCTTCAACAGGATCATCCTAGAGAGAATGAAGAGCTCCGTTGACCTCCAGCTGAGAGACCAGCAAGCAGGATTCAGGAAGAACCGATCATGTACAGACCAGATCGCCACTCTCCGCATCATCGTGGAACAGTCTCTGGAGTGGAGCTCCCCGCTGTACGTCAACTTTGTGGATTATGAGAAAGCATTTGACAGCGTGGACCGAGAGACTCTGTGGAAACTCCTACGACACTACGGTGTACCCACAAAGCTCGTCCGCCTGATCAAGAGCAGCTATGATGGCATGACATGTCGCGTGATCCACGAAGGGCAGTTCACCAGAGAGCTCCAGGTCAGAACTGGTGTCAGGCAGGGGTGTCTGCTGTCTCCGTTCCTCTTCCTACTGGCCATAGACTGGGTCATGAAGATGACCACAGAGCACAGACGAAGTGGAATACAGTGGACACTGTGGACACAGCTTGACGACCTCGATTTTGCAGACGACTTGGCATTACTGTCCCACACTCATCAACAAATGCAGGACAAGACCACGAGGCTTGCTGACATCTCGTCCCAAGTGGGCCTCACCATTCACAAACAGAAAACAAAGACAATGAGGCTGAACGCAACCAGGGAAGAACCAGTCTTGCTTGCTGGCACCCCGTTGGAGGAGGTGGAGTCCTTCACCTATCTCGGGAGCATCATAGACAAAAAAGGCGGCACTGATGCAGATGTCAGAGCACGAATCGGTAAAGCCAGAGCAGCCTTTCTCCAGTTGAAAAAAGTGTGGAGTTCCAGAGAGCTGTCACAACACACCAAAGTCCGGATTTTCAACTCCAATGTAAAAGCAGTTCTCCTATATGGAGCAGAGACATGGAGATTGACAAAAACCACAGTCAACAGAGTACAGACCTTCATGAACAGTTGCCTTAGAAGAATTTTGAAAATCCACTGGCCAGAGAAGATCAGCAACGTCAGACTCTGGGAGAGAACAGAGCAGATAACAGCAGAGAATGAAATTGGGCGAAGAAGATGGGGATGGATCGGTCACAGTCTGAGAAAGCCAGCTTCCAGTATCACTAGGCAGGCATTGTCATGGAACCCCCAGGGAAAGAGGAAAAGAGGTAGGCCGAGAAACTCCTGGCGTCGAGACCTCCAAGCAGACATCAAGAGACTGGGAACCACCTGGAGTAGAATCGAAGGAGAAGCACAGGACAGGAGTTGCTGGAGGTCTCTCGTCGACGGCCTATACCCGGGTAGGGGTGACAGGCGTAAGTAAGTAAGTAATGAGGATCTATGCCTCTTGCTGGCACCACTGTGTATCCATGTCCCTTTTGGTCGTCTAGGGATTTAGCTTTGAATTAACAAAGATTTCAGAAATGCAGTCAGTGTCCACTGGCAGTGTAGGGGCCAGGTATGATTCGTGGTATGATTTGTGGTGCACTGTGCAGGGTGTGCCCATGGACTACCCGGAGTTTGTGGTGTACGAGAACCGGCGGGCAATGATTGAGTACATCATCACGTTTGAGGAGAAAGAGTACCGGCCACCCCCCAGCCTGCGCAGCTACAGCCAGACCCCGTCCCTGTACAAGGTCGACCCGGAACCCATCATCCTGCCCATCCCTGAGGACAAGCTGGACAAGATGTACATGTTGTGTCCAGACACAGGTGATTATTCATGATGTAGATCTGTGCTTACATTCTTTACTCTGAAGATCTCTGGACAAGATTGTACGCTCCTATAGCAAATCCATTCTGTCTGCAAGAGGCTGAGATGCTCATGGGCCCCAGCAGTTCATGGTGAATTGATGGATCAGGAATTAAAAAATGCAATGCAGTATTTTCGCTTTATATATCTCATTGGCTCGCGTGCGAAGTATCAGTGAGTATGTTTTGGGCTAGTGGTCGTCTGTCAGTCGTCTGTCATCCGTCGTAAACTTTAATGTTGCAAAGCCACATTCTTCAAACTTGGCCCAAGGATACTTTGTGGTAAGAGCTTTCTAAACATACAAATTTGAGTCACAGGGGATCAGGAAATAGGTCAAACATAGCTGTATTTTGACATAATTTATTTTTTCTCAAATACTATTCACAACTTTAAACCCAAACTTGGTACAAAGATACCTGATGGTAAGACCTTTCTATGCATACTAATTTGGTTGATCCCTCGGAAAGGTCCAGGGTCACAAGTACTCAGGAAATAGGTGAAAAATAGCCATATTTTGACAAAAGATGTTTTTTTTCTCAAATACTATTCACAACTTCAAACCCAAACTTGGTATAGAGATACCTGATGGTAAGACCTATCTATGCATACTAATTTGGATGACCCCTCAGAAAGGTCAAGGGTCACAAGGGCTTAGGAAATAGGTATGAAATATGGCATTACCGATGACATTACTATTAGGAAACGTGCACTTAGCTTACCATTTCAGCCCAAAATTCCGTTGTGTACCTACACGAGAAGGGAGGGACCCAAGGGCGCCGTAGCCAGGTACCCTGAGTAGCATCCCGTACCTCCCTATCCGGTGGCATGAGCAGTGGTGCGGACTGGATAACCCCCTGGGGCGACGGCAGATCTGCCTACTCCTCAGGCTATTCATCGAGCAGAGCTTGATGCCGATCACCTGCAGGAGCTACCTGGCCATCATAGCGGACATGGGTCTCCACCGGGCCACCCGCTCCCGAGCTCTGGCAAGGACCTGCATGGCCTTATGACACGCTTTGGCCCCCAGCTCACAGCAAGTCGTCCTGATCAGACTGCGCACCGGCCACAACAGACTGAACGCTCACATGAACAGAAAGCTCAAGCTGGCGCCATCACCAACCTGCGCCTGTGGTCAGGAAGACCAAACAGCGGAACATATTCTCCAGAGATGCCCCCTACTGGACGATGAAAGAAAAGAAGTGTGGCCGTCGCCAACTCCACTGCAGACCAAACTCTACGGCAGTCGAGAAGACCTGGAGAAAACGACGTCTTTCATCGCCGGTGCTGGACTGACCGTATAGCCCACTGCGAACGACAAGAAGAAGAAGAAGGCCTCCGCTCGCTGATTCCACACTGGGACCTACCCGGGGTGCTGTGGTGACTCAATGAGGACCGCTGCAGCCCACTCCCCCTGGCTCGCCTTGCGGACCTTACCCGGCAGACGAATCCTCGTGGCCCTCAACAGCGTGCAGTGCAGATTGGCTCTAAACAGCTCCTGACTGACCCGTCTAACCTGCCAAAGACTCGGTCCCCATTACCTGCGCACCAGGTGATCACCCTATGCCACTGATTGACCCCGGGTGACCAGACAGCAGGATCCGGGAGGGCCTTTCGGGTGTCCTGACGCCAATCCAGACCCGTCCGGAGTGGATGTACCCACCTCCTTCGGCCTTGTTCCCCGTAAGGCAGACATCGCGGCCAGTCGCTATCTTCCTGGCTCCGCGGGGGTTATCCAGTCCGCCTACCTGGACCTCTCCCCAGAGGACGCTCAGAACCTGGAGATCAGGGCGCATGAGGTGCTAGCCCTGGCCACGAGCGTTGCCTTCACCCGCAACTGCGCCGTCAGGTCTTCGGACGGCCGGGCGTGATCTACCTTCGCCCGACGCTGCTGCTGTGACCTTCGGGCCCACAGGCGACCTCCGCCTGGCCTGGGGCCTTCACCGTGGCACGACACTCCCTCCCGGCGCCTAGGCGCCTTGTGTTAGCTTAGCTAAAATGGTCGGGAGTGTGCCCGGGGTGGGCGGCTCTGGTGGGCCCCTTACAGGGAGTGTGAGTCTAGGCGGCACCCACATCCTATTCGCTATTCTTCCTTATAGTAATGTCATCGGTAATGTTTTTGAGGAAACAAATGAATTTTTCTCTAAAATGTATTTTTTCGAAAAATACTTACCGATGACATTTCTTGGAGGACCCTCCCGCCTGCCCCGCTTGCCACTCCTAAGCTAAGCTTCAGACTGGCGTGACACCACTGCTCACGCCACCGGATAGGGAGGTATGGGAGGTTACTCAGGGTACCTGGCTACGGCGCCCTTGGGTCGCCTTCCTTGTCGTGTAGGTACACAACAGAATTTTGGGCTGAAATGGTAAGCTAAGTGCACGTTTCCTAATAGTAATGTCATCGGTAAGTATTTGTTTCCTCAAAAACATTACCGATGACATGACTTTGTGGAAATGTCTACTACTAGCTCAATTTTAGCCTGCTCACCCGTTGTGTGCCCACACAACCCGGGAGGCACTCGGGGAACCCCCTAGAGGGGCCGAGAGTTGTCTCCCGTTCCTGCCCTACCGGATCCGGTCACGAAACCAGCCAGTCTTGCTACTTCGCTCGTACAGAGAAGACGTGTATGGCTTTGCTCTCGTGCTGCCTCGACCGGTCTTCGTCTTGCCTACGCTCGTTGCCTCTTCGTGTGCTCTGCCGCCTTCTAGCGCTGACCTGCCTTCTCGTTGCCTGCCTCTGCCTTTGCGTCGTTCTGCTGCTCTCCTCTGGGCTGTGGAGGTGTATGGCTACCCTTCCCCCCGTTCCCGATTCGTCTCGGAGGTAAGGTAGTGGTAGCTACCCACAGCCGGCCCTCGGGCCGAGAGCCGGCTACCGTTGGGCTTCCCTTTCGGCGTTGTTACTTCGTTGGCGCCAGCTGTTGAGCTTACGTTCCGGCGCCTTGCACGACCTTTCTAGCGAGTCTCCTCGAGGGACGTCGCCTTTTCGCTCCTTTTTGTGCCTCGCTGTTTACGAGTAGACTTTGCCTTTAGAGGCTGGGGTTTTTTCTCGTAGGGCCTTTGGGCACCCACGCTCCGTTCGTCTAGCTTAAAGGCCCTTTAGCCCTTGGCGAGTGTAGCCACTATTTCACGCGCCGGCGGTCACGGCGCTTGGAGTACCTTTGTTTGGGGCTAGGCTCCCTTGTCTTCCTTTGCGACCTTGTTGTGCCCTTTGTCTGTTGCAGGACCCAAATGCTTACCTGCTCTCAATGCGGCGACTTCCAGTGGCCGACGGACGACCATGCAGTCTGCCTCCCCTGTTCGGGCTGCTCCTCGGACCACCTCTGCGATGTCTGTGCGACCTGGCCGGAGATGCGTTGGTCTGACCTCTGGAGTTTTTACCAACGAGAGCGACCTCCGTCTGCTATCTCACGTCCGGCTCCGGTTGACACTTCCGCCGCCCCTGTGGTATCGACCGCCCTTCCCCGCCCTGGCCTCTCGGAACGGATTTCCAACCGGGACCCTGCGTTGTTCGCTGACCAGAGGACTGCCACTGCTGCCACGCCCGCTGACCCTTCCGGAGGGTCTGTTTGCCGGCAGAGCGCCCGCCTCACTGAGCCTGGCCTGCAGCAGTCCGCCATGAGCCATCCCACGTTGACCGGCCTTCCTCACCTCTCTCTCCCCAATAAGCCCGCTGATCCTTCCGGAGGATCTGAACGCCGGCATAGAGCCCTTCTCACGGAGTCCGGCCAGGAGAGACGTCGGCCTCAACCTGCGCGACGCGGTCGCGCCCCCGACTCATCCCGTTCCACCGTCAGTTCGAGACACTTGCGCTCGCCTCTCGAGCGCCGCCGGAGGGATCATTCCCCCCGCCGGGATCGTCGCCGCTCCCCCCGCCCCTCCTCGTCGCGTGCGCGCTCGCCCTCGCACCGTTCGATGCGTTCGCCGCGTCATCGCCATCATCGGCCCTCTTCCCGTGGTCGGCGCCCCTCTCCGGTTGTTCGCCGTCCGTCGTCCGTCGTCCAGACGTCATTCCCGCGCACTGGACAGGACCCCTCCTCGCTCCTTCTCGCGTTCGCCTCGGCGATCCCCGCCTCCGTCGTCGCTGCCTGCTCGTTCCCGGGCTTCCCTCGATGTTGGACACGGTTCCCTGCCCAGCCTTCGGCCTTCCTCGGTGCCTCGCCTGCCTCCTTGCCGCCCCCTGGACGAAGAAGCCCTCAGTTTGCTGCCCGAGGACTCCGTCTCGGCCCTGTTGGATGAGGATGGTCGCTCCCTTTCGCCCGCCGATGATAATGTCCCCTCGGCCCTTCCGTCGTCGTCCCGTGCGGAGACCCTCTTAGCCTTGGACGAAGCCGCCAGGATCTGTCGCGGCCATTCTGCCAGCGGACTCCTGCCCAGCCTCTTCCCCCCTGAAGAGGAAGGTCTCCGCCTTCGTGGATGCCAAGCGTCAGGTTAAGAGGTTCAAGTCGCTTCCCCAGCCACCTGGATTTAAGGAGCTGCGAGATGCCTTCTCAGCGCACCTGCAACTTCCCGCGTCTCGAGAGCCGGTGTTCTTCTCCGATCGTCGCTGGCCGGCTGGCCTGGACATCGCCTTCCGTCGGGACTGGTATGCCGGCCATTCCCAGGCTTTTTCCATCCCTCTTCCTGCGCTGGACCCCCCTGCCGTGTCGCAAGCTGGCGGCCCCGCTCTTCTTTGTCGTTCCCTCCATCGTGGCCTGGATATGACTGCGTCCCTGGTGCGGAACACCTTAGCCTGCTCTGGGTTCCTGGAGCTTCTCACTCAAGCCCTGGTTCGTCGTGTGGAGGACTCCTGGCATCCTTCTATCACGCCTCTCCTTGGGGATTTACTCGTCTTAGCGGAAGTCGCCAACCGCGCCGCCTACCACTCGTCGGTCAACGCTATGGCTGCCTCCGCCAATTGTGACCTGATGCGTCGAGACGCCCTTCTGCTGGCCTGCCGAGGGATGCCCCCTGACCTGCGTGCGCAGCTTCGTCGTGCTCCGCTGGGTGGTCCCCTGCTTTTCTGCGACACCTGGTCCTCCGTTCGAGTCTCCAACCCCGACTGCTGGCCCATGAGTGCTCCCCCTCCCCGCCGCTTTCCGTCCTCCCGCCAGGCTAGGGGTCGCGCCTCGCTGTCGGTTAGACCCTCTGCCGCTTCATCCCCTGCTTCGACCCCTGTGCAGGCCCCCGCCTTTGGCCATCCTAGACCCTCCAGGTCCCGTGCCCCCGCTTGGCCCCGTCCCGCCCGGCGACTGGGTCGCGGGCGGGCTGCCTGACTGCCCCCCAGCCTTGCCCCTGCCGACCACTTCGGGGTCTCCGGTCGGCGGGAGGCTAGCCTTTTTCAGCAGAAATTGGCTCACGCTCTTTCCCGAAGACCCCTGGATTTGCGACACCGTCTCGGCTGGTCTCCGGATCGCCTTTCGCAGCCCGCCTCCTTTGCGTCGCTCCCCCCTTTGGACCGAGATTCCCAGCGACCCGTTGAAGGCCTCCGCTCTTCGGGGAGAGGTCTCCTCCCTCCTGAGGAAAGCCGCCATGGAGGTGGTTCGCGTCCCCGACTCCCCAACCTTCTACAGCCGCTTGTTCGTCGTTCCGAAGCCTGGAGGGAGATGGCGACCGGTTATCGATCTCTCGGCCCTAAACAAGTAATGGCCCCCTCCTTCCGGATGGAGACTGCCCGAGCCCTGAAAGCCGCGGTCCAGCCTCTAGACTTCGCAGTCAGCTTGGACCTTGCCGATGCGTACCTGCATGTCCCGATGCACCAGGCCTCCAGGAAGTTCCTCCGGTTTGCGATCGACGGCGTAGTCTACCAGTTTCGCGCGCTCCTGTTCGGACTCAACCTCAGCCCCTGGGTGTTTACCCAGCTGATGGACGCCGTGGTCGCCAAGGCCTGACAGTCCTCCTCCAGTCCGACGTCGAATTACCTAGACGACCTCCTCCTACGCAACCAGTCCGAGACCTCGCTCGCGTCGGACAGGGATGCGCTGCTGCTTCTCCTGGCACACTTGGGCTTCCTAGTAAACGATGGCAAGTCAGATCTCTCTCCTTCCCGCCGCTTCATGCACCTGGGCATGGAATTTGCTACCGACCTCAACATGGTGCGCCTCCTGGCGCCCCAGATCCAGAAGATTGCGGATCTAGCTGGTCAGTTAGCACGGCAGGACGTGGCCCCCGCCAGAGTCTGGCTTCAGCTTCTGGGCTTGCTGAACGCCGCAGCGGACCTTATCCCCCTAGGTTGTCTCTACTCCCGGCCGATCCAGCTGCATCTCCTACTCCATTGGCGCCCGTCGTCCGGCGACTTAACGACGTTGGTTCCGGTGTCCCAGATGCTGCTTCCTCATCTTCGTCAGTGGACCGACCACTCTTGGCTAGCGTCGGGAGTTCCCCTGGCCTCTCTGCCACCTCAGACCTCTCTGTGTGTCGACGCGAGCCTCACTGGGTGGGGCGCTCATCTCCTTCCTCGGTTCCTCTCGACATCGGGCCCCTGGCCCTCGGACCTAGCACACACCCACATCAACTGGCTGGAGATGCAGGCCGTTTGGCAAGCCCTGCAGTTCTGGGAGGACCTCCTCAGGCACCAGGAGCTGCTCGTCCTCTCGGACAACACGACTGTAGTGGCTTACATCCAGAAACAAGGTGGCACACGCTCTCCCGACCTTTGTATGCTCCTCTACCGGATGATGCGTTGGTGCGAGGACCGGGGTATTACCATTCGAGCCCGACACATTCCCGGACACCTGAATGTCTTGGCCGACTCGCTGTCTCGCCGCGGCCAGCTCTTGCACACGGAATGGACCCTTCGGCAGGACATCTTTTGGATGATCTGTGCCCGGTGGGAGACTCCCCAGGTCGACTTGTTCGCCACGAGGTGGAACCATCAGCTTCCTCTCTTCGTCTCCCCGATTCCCGATCCCCTTGATGCGCTCTCCATTCCCTGGGACGGCCTTGTGGCTTACGCCTTCCCCCTGACGGTTCTCGTACCCAAAGTCCTTCTCAAGCTTCGGGGCTGCTCGGTGGTCCTCCTGTCAGTCGCTCCGTTCGCCTGGAACCGCTCCTGGACCACTGACCTTCTCAGCCTCGCCACGGACCCGCCCCTGCTGCTTCTCGCCCCACGCTCCATGCTCAAGCAACCGCGTCAGCCGCTGTTCCACCCCTGCCCGGAGCGGCTCCTCCTTCACGCCTGGAGGTTGTGCGGCAAGCCCTCGGAGCTAGAGGCTACTCGGGTGCAGCAGTGGAGGCGATCGCTGCGGCCCGCAGACCTTCGACCATTCGAGTCTACGAGGGAAAGTGGCGAGTCCTGTGTTCCTGGTGCTCCGAGTACGGCCTGTCCCCCACGGAACTGACTAATCCTCAGCTGGCGGACTTCTTCCTCTGGCTCTTCCGAGACCTAGGCCAAGCCCCCATCACTGTGAGGGGTTACCTGTCCATGATCGCTGACACTTATCGACACCTTGGACACCCAGACCCGGGCGCCTGCAAAGACCTAGCCGACCTTATGGGACACTTCGGCATCCAGCGCCCAACGCACCGCTCATTCCTTCCCTGCTGGGACCTGCCCTGGGTGCTAACGTGGTTGAATTCTGACAGATTTGAACCCTTACCTTTGGCCCGTTTCGCAGATGTGACACGAAAGACGTGCTTCTGCTGGCCCTTGCTACCGCCTCATGGGTGAGTGAGCTACACGCACTCTCGGCGCGTCCTACCTGCCTACAGTTCCGAGCGGACGGGTCTGTTCAACTTCTCACTGACCCTGCCTTCCTTGCCAAGAACAGGTCTCCTCTGACTGCGCCTCAGGTTATCACCTTACGGCCGCTAAGAACCAACCCTCTGTCCCAGGAGACCAGGCAACAGGATCCCGTGCGCGCCCTTAGAGTGTATCTGCGACGATCTAAAGCCTTACGCAGAGGGCGTTCGCGCCTCTTCCTACCTCTGAGACCCAGCAGGAATGACATAACAGCCCAGACGATCTCTTCCTGGCTCCGCTGGGTTATACGCTCCGCCTATCAAGATATCTCCCCGCAGGGAGCGAAGAGGCTGCACATTCGCGCACATGAGGTACGAGCCATGGCCACGAGCCTCGCGTTTGATCGAAACTGCGCTGTCAAGGACATCGTGGCAGCTGTGGGCTGGCAGACTGAATCTGTATTCGCCCGCTTCTACCTCAGGGACCTGGCAGGCCAACGAGAGAATCTCGCACTGGTGGGGGACATCGCCGCGGCACAACACTCCCTCCCGGCGCCACCGGCGCCGTAGGTATGCACTTTGCTAAAATTGTCGGGAGTTTGCGACCGGGAGGACGGCGCTGTTTACCCTTAAGAAGTTTTGCGCGGCACCCTCCTCCTCATCGCAATTCTTCCACAAAGAATTACATCGGTAATGTTTTTGAGGAAACAAATTCATTTTTCTCTAAAAGGTATTTTTTCGAAAAATACTTACCGATGACATGACTCGGAGGACCCTCCCTCCTGCCCCGCTTGCCGCTTTCGAGTGAAGTATCAGACTGGGTGGTCTCGTGACCGGATCCGGTAGGGCAGGAACGGGAGACAACTCTCGGCCCCTCTAGGGGGTTCCCCGAGTGCCTCCCGGGTTGTGTGGGCACACAACGGGTGAGTAGGCTAAAATTGAGCTAGTAGTAGACATTTCCACAAAGTCATGTCATCGGTAAGTATTTTTCGAAAAAATACCTTTTAGAGAAAAATGAATTTATTTTTTCTTTGAAAAAATACATTTTATAGAAAAATTCATTTTTCTCAAATGCTATTCACAACTTTAAACCCAAACTTGCTACAGAGATACCTGATGGGAAAACCTTTCTATGCACACTAATTTGGTTGATCCCTCGGAAAGGTCAAGGGTTACGAGAGCTCAGGAAATAGATCTAAAATAGCCATATTTTGACAAAAGATGTTTTCTCTCAAATACTGTTCACAACTTAAAACCCAAATTTGGTACAGAGATACCTGATGGTAAGACTTGTATATGTATACTAATTTGGATGACCCTTGGAAAGGTCATGGGTCACAAGAGGCTGGCAAATGTGTGTAAAATGCTATTTTTGGATAAAATTATAGGCATTCCCAAATTTTTGCTAATTTTTTCAACCAAATTCGGTACAAAGATAGCAAATGAGAAGAACTTCCTATGCATACTAATTTAGTCGACTCATCACAAAGGTCAAAGGGGGTTGACAGATGTGTGAAAAATGCTTACATTTTCAGAAAACATGGATTTTGCTGCTGCAGCAGCCAGCCCTTGTCACAAAGGTCACACATATGTAAGTCGGTCATACACATGAGCCATAATGGCTTTGCCTTTCTTGTTTTCCTCGCGCTGGGACCATATGGCGTTGAGGCGCATCCCCTGGGTGGTGGATAGGGGGTCCCTCGTGAAAGGGGTGCACCGAATGAAATAAGGTGCCGCGAACCAACATGGTCTAAGGGAAGGTGACCCCGACAGAAAACCCCTGGTCCTCCTAGTAAGGGGGTTGGGCGTGGGGGTAGCTTCCCCACCCTGCAAAAAAGGAAATAGCTACAAAAACGCCGACGAAAAGACTAACAGTAATTCCTTTCCTGGAGGAGGAAGGTTCTTCTACCAGAAGACTTATGACGTCCTGTGGTGAAAGCCGGAAGTCTTCAGAAGCCACAGGACCGAGCCGCCTCTCTCTATCCAGGGATACAACCATGGGCACATGGAACGTCAAGACCATGTACCAGAGCGGCAAGGCCGCCCAGATAGCAGCGGAAATGCAAAAGTACAACCTTTCCCTGCTAGGTATCAGTGAAGCCAGATGGACGCAGTCTGGCCAGAAAAGGCTGTTAAGTGGGGAGATGATTCTGTATTCAGGTCATGAAGAGGAGACTGCCACCCATACAGAAGGTGTAGCATTCATGCTGTCACCAGTGGCACAGAGAGCGCTGATGGGCTGGGAACCTCTTGGGCCAAGAATTATCACAGCAGCCTTTAGAACCAAGAAAAAGCTCAAGCTGAACGTCATCCAGTGTTATGCGCCCACTAATGACAGTGACGAGGAAGAGAAACAAGAGTTCTACGACCGACTCCAGAGTGCCTTGGACAAATGTGCGGAGCGAGACATCACCATCGTCATGGGCGATTTTAATGCCAAAATAGGGGAGGACAACACCGGATACAGGTGATGGGGAGACAGGGACTAGGCTCGGAGATGAGTGAGAACGGGGAGAGGTTTGTAGACTTTTGTGCTCTAAACCGACTTGTCATTGGAGGCAGCATCTTCCCACACAGAAGAATACACAAAGCAACTTGGGTCTCACCTGACCATACAACAGAGAACCAAATAGACCATATCTGCATTAGCAAAAAATTTAGAAGATCCCTTCAAGATGTTCGAGTGAGGAGGGGAGCAGATGTCGCCTCCGACCACCATCTGCTTACCTTAAGAATGAAGCTCAAGCTAAAGAAAGGCCACACAGAGACAAGAAGAAGACAGCGCTATAATGTAGGCCTCCTGAGAGAAACTGGAGTTAGAGAAGAGCTCAAACTGGTGCTGTCCAACCGGTTTCAAGCGCTACAGGAGCTAGTAAATGAAGAGGAGGCGGTCACCACAGAGCAGCAGTGGAAGGCAGTTAGAGAGGCGCTGAACTCAACCTGCAAAGACACCGTAGGGTTCAGGAAACACCATCACAAGGACTGGCTGTCGGCACAGACCTTGAAGAAGATAGAAGTGAGGAAGCAGAAGAAAGCAGCTGTCAACAACAGTTGCACGAGAGCAGCCAAAGTAAGGGCACAGGGGGAATACTCGGAAGCCAACTGCGAGGTGAAGAGTAGTATCAGGGCAGACAAGAGGGCCTACACAGACAGCCTGGCAGCAGAGGCAGAAAAGGCAGCAGGCAGCGGCAACATGAAATAGCTCTGCGACATTACCAGAAGATTGTCAGGCAAGTATGGCCATACAGAAAGACCAGTAAAAGACAAAGAAGGCAAGCCTATTGCAGACAGAGCAGACCAACTCAACAGATGGGCCGAGTATTTTGAAGAGTTACTGAACAGACCTAGCCCACCCGACCCCCCAGACATCCAGCCGGCAGAGACCGACCTACCCATCAGCTGTGACAGACCCAGCCGGGAAGAGATCAGAAGAGCAGTGGCATTCTTGAAGAACGGCAAAGCAGCAGGCCCAGATGGCATCCCAGCGGAGTCTCTGAAAGCAGACCTAGAGACAACAGTGGAGATGCTGTACCCACTGTTTGGAAAGATCTGGGAAGAGGAGGTGATGCCGGCTGACTGGAAGGAGGGGTACCTAATCAAGCTTCCCAAGAAAGGCGACCTCAGCAAGTGTTCCAACTACAGAGGAATCACCTTGCTGTCAGTACCAGGAAAGGTCTTCAACATGATCATCCTGGAGAGAATGAAGAGCTCCGTTGACCCCCAGCTGAGAGACCAGCAAGCAGGATTCAGGAAGAACCGATCATGTACAGACCAGATCGCCACTCTCCGCATCATCGTGGAACAGTCTCTGGAGTGGAGCTCCCCGCTGTACGTCAACTTTGTGGATTATGAGAAAGCATTTGACAGTGTGGATTGAGAGACTCTGTGGAAACTCCTACGACACTACGGTGTACCCACAAAGCTCGTCCGCCTGATCAAGAGCAGCTATGATGGCATGACATGTCGCGTGATCCATGAAGGGCAGTTCACCAGGGAGCTCCAGGTCAGAACCGGTGTCAGGCAGGGGTGTCTGCTGTCTCCGTTCCTCTTCCTACTGGCCATAGACTGGGTCATGAAGATGACCACAGAGCACAGACGAAGTGGAATACAGTGGACACTGTGGACACAGCTTGATGACCTCGATTTTGCAGACGACTTGGCATTACTGTCCCACACTCATCAACAAATGCAGGACAAGACCACGAGGCTTGCTGACATCTCGTCCCAAGTGGGCCTCACCATTCACAAACAGAAAACAAAGACAATGAGGCTGAACGCAACCAGGGAAGAACCAGTCTTGCTTGCTGGCACCCTGTTGGAGGAGGTGGAGTCCTTCACCTATCTCGGGAGCATCATAGACAAAAAAGGCGGCACTGATGCAGATGTCAGAGCACGAATCGGTAAAGCCAGAGCAGCCTTTCTCCAGTTGAAAAAAGTGTGGAGTTCCAGAGAGCTGTCACAACACACCAAAGTCCGGATTTTCAACTCCAATGTAAAAGCAGTTCTCTTATATGGAGCAGAGACTTGGAGATTGACAAAAACCACAGTCAACAGAGTACAGACCTTCATAAACAGTTGCCTTAGAAGAATTTTGAAAATCCACTGGCCAGAGAAGATCAGCAACGTCAGACTCTGGGAGAGAACAGAGCAGATAACAGCAGAGAATGAAATTGGGCGAAGAAGATGGGGATGGATCGGTCACAGTCTGAGAAAGCCAGCTTCCAGTATCACTAGGCAGGCATTGTCATGGAACCCCCAGGGAAAGAGGAAAAGAGGTAGGCCGAGAAACTCCTGGCGTCGAGACCTCCAAGCAGACATCAAGAGACTGGGAACCACCTGGAGTAGAATCGAAGGAGAAGCACAGGACAGGAGTTGCTGGAGGTCTCTCGTCGACGGCCTATACCCGGGTAGGGGTGACAGGCATAAGTAAGTAAGTTTCTTGTTTTAATTTTTAATTTGCATCTATTTTACAGGTAGAAAATAACCATCACCAATGATGCAAGGCAAGATCTGAAGATGTGTCTGGAAAGAGCACCTTTTGAATCCTTTCAGGGAAAAAAAATCAACATGAAAACACCAGGTTTCCATGTACCATAAGACTATCAGTTCAGGAGATAGATCAACCATGATAGTTCAAGGGTGGTGCCAGATTAGCTATCATGGTCAGTCCACATGTGCATAGTGTCGGGCTCAGTGATTGCATTTTTCTTTTATTTTGTTTGTCTTAAGACTCTGACGGCAGTTGTGACGAACACACACGGGAAGTGGAAAAACTTCGTGACAATGTACGTCGAGGGAAGGCCAAGCGACTGGGCATCCCGTACAGGCCTCCTACTGCGGTAAGGCTTTTACCTTTTGGCTGTTGGTAGCAGTTAATGTTGCAATGATTCCTGCCACTACTGAGAGCCAAAGGGTCAACCCATTTAGTCCCGAGTCCCTACAGCAGGTGATTGATTGACCATTATAATTCAAGGGTAGTACCGGATTAGCTTGGCACCTGGTACATAGTTGTAACACTTCTAAAATTTGGCAAAAGCACCTGTGGGGCTAAAAGGGTTAACATCGAATCCATGCATTTATTCTGCAAGAACAGACTGTCATGATCCCTTGAAGGCAGCAACGTGTTCCTGAAGATCAGTAGGTCACGCTAGCAGTATCAGCCAGGTCTGAGTTCCCCTGTTGTTGCTATCTCTCACGCTGAACACTGAACTTTGAGAGTGCTCTCTGAAAACTTCAGTTCAGAGACCGATGAACCATGATAGTTCAGTGGCGTAGTTCTGTGGTGGTACCAAGCTATTCTGGCACCGCCCTAGAGCTATCGTTTTGTCTCAGCTTTTAGGGTAATGGTTGACTGGGTTGTTACTGTGTCTGCATGTTAATATTTGACTGATGTGAATAAGTTGAGTTTTGAAACAGAACAGAGTTTTGTGTGGCTGCCTTTGTTTTCTTAATTTGAATGCCAGGCAGAATGTGAAGTAAAAAAAATATTGGGCTTTTTAATACTTACGGTCTGATGTATTTTTTTCTGTTTTGAGGTGGAAAATCACATACTGTTCATAATGGAATGTAGGAACTTGGTTTAGATTTGGACATACCTATGTTGTATGTTGGTTTTCAGGAGGAGAAACGTTACGAGCGACTGCACTGGAAGAGAGTGTGCTACTACAGCTGCCCTCCCAATTCACCGGTACGTGGTGTGTTTGGGTGTTCGTCAGCAAAGTTTGCTTGAGGAACGTTGGATTAAGTGCACACGATTTTAGCTCGCATAATATAAAGTGGGGCCCTGTTCCTTCAGGTTACTGAAAGCTGAATGCAGTCATGTGCCTATTAGTTATTACAAATAGTATACAGTAAATACTGGAGTTAATACAATGCCGGGGATACGTTCTTTAGGTGGTTAACATAATTATGTGTTGTTTCTATTTAAGTAATTTACATTAGCCCTTTCACTGCTGAAAAAGTGAATGCAATCCAACTGCGCGAGACATAGATCCTCATGAGCCCCCCGCAATTGCGGGGGCTCATGACGATCTGTGTCTCTTGCTGACACCACTTTGTATCCCTGTTCCTTGGACAGCTGGGGCTCTTTCATGCTGAATTTATAATGATTTAAGAAAACAGTCTGCATCTGCTGGTAGCAAAGGAGTTAAAAAGAAGTGTGGTTGGAACCTGTGAAAAGAGTTGCTATATGTGACTGTTGTTGTAGACACATTTGGCTGTACGGTATTTTTTTACGATCTGTGTGTGTGCAGCTGTTTGACATGATGATTCGCAAGAAACAAGAGGAGAAAGCTGCCAGGAAACTGCGCAAACAGAAAGAGAGGGAAGAAAAGACCAAAGCAGTAGATGGCACTGTAAGTAAATGGGCATCACTTGGGTTTTTACGTGACTGTCCGATGACTAACGTTATGTTTGCAAACTTCTTTTTTTTCAGTTTGTTTTAGCAGCAGAATGGTGAGATTAATGCACTAGATCAGATTAACCTATTTAGCCCTGAGTCCCTACAGCAGGAGATAGATTGACCATGATAATTCAAAGGTATTGCCAGATTAGCTTGGCGCCTGAAGGCGCCAAGCTAATCTGGCACTACCCTTGAATTATCATGGTCAGCCCATCTCCTTCAACTGATACATAAGTCATTAGGCAACACCTCCCAAAATTTGAGAAATGGGTTAACTTATTCAAGAAGTGCTGGATCTGGATGCTTGGCGTAAAGCTTGTAATCTAGATGCAGCACGTCGCTAATGAGTTCTTGAATGATTTAAGTGCTTGTCTTTTCAGATACAAAGCTTATTAGGTCCATGTATCTGTCGGAGCCATCTCGTCGAAGCTGAAGTTGTTTATTTTGCTTTGCATTGGCTTTCATTGGTGCATCATGCTTGTGACATTACTGTTTCAGGGTGGCTTTCATTGGTGCATCATGCTGGTGACGTTACTGTTTCGGGGTGGCTTTGACTGGATCATTATGCTTGTGACGTTACTGTTTCAGGGTGGCTTTCATTGGTGCATAATGCTTGTGATGTTACTGTTTCAGGGTGGCTTTCATTGATGCATTATGCTTGTGGCATTGTTACTGTTGCAGGGTGACACAACATTTGCGTCTGCACACAGTGGTCCGGAGGGTGAGGCTGACCTTGAAGAAGGAGCATCAACAGCTTTGCGGAGGACAGTGAGGCGGTCAGCATCAGACACAGAGGAGGCGGGAGAGGAGGAAGTGGAGAATGAGAGCGTGGCAGAGGTCAGTGGAAGCGGTTGGCTGGTTGGTTAGTTCAGGGTTTAATGTCCATGACACCAGAGTGATAATGAACGGTCCATGACACCAGAGCGATTAACGGTCCTAAAAACTGGGTATTAGGGACTGGGACAGCTATTGCCTGTGGAGTACTACCTGAAAACTGATCAACTCAGCCATACTCTTAACTTTGCCTCTTTGATTTGCTAGGACCTTTCAATGGACATGTTATACAGCAAGTCTGTCTGTATGCCTGGGCAGTGGAACAAGTAGTTAAATAGTAACATGAAAAGAACAATAAATGAAGAAAAAGGGGTGACTGGTGCTTTTGTCCAAGATAAGGCAATTAACCCCTTCGTTGCTGAGAAAAATCGAACACCACCCAGCTGCGAGAGGTATAGTTCCTCATAAGTCCCCACAGTTGCAGGGGCTCATGAGGATCTATGTCTCTTGCTGAAAGCACTTTGTATCCATTTTCCTTTGACGGCTGGGAATTGATGTTGAATTTACCATGATTTCAAAAACTCAATCTTTCAATGGGAGTGAAGGCAGAAACTGCCTTTTTTTCCCTGTCATACTATCGTACTTATCCTAAAAGTGGCGTAATTCATCTTGCTGTCCACAGCATCTGTTTTGTTGCTAGTTTTCACTCAAGTTTGTTCACCTGTGTGTTTGTTCGCTCATGTCTACTAGCGAAGTGAGTCTTTATAATGAAACATCTATTGTCCATCTATTGTCGGTGTGGTGTCTGTGTTAAATTCCTTATTCTGTGTTCATACACACATGCACACACACAAGGCAGAACAGGTTAACTTTGCTTTCTGCCATTTGTTAACCATTTGCGTGTCGGTAGTGTTTTGTTTTTTGTCACGATGATTCCTACAGGATCGAAGCATCGTGACTAAAACCACTACCAAAATGCCAAGGGTTAACATTGCTGTTACTTTTAGAGCGTTGTCTGTTGTTTTATGAAGTGAGTTCCTGTGTTACTGATATGTATGGTGGGTTGTAACTTGTGTCTTGCTCTTTAATCGCAGGTGCTGAGTAACCTGATTGCGGACTTCCTGGCCATCACAGCATCAGATGACGTGAAGCGTGCACGGAGGTACATCATGGAGTCAGGCATGGATCTGGACAAAGCTCTGTGCCAGTTCTTCAATGAGACATGATCTCTGCATTGCGAGTTGGGTCATTGTGATACAGACTACGCATCATAGGATCATTTAATGAGCAGTTGCCTTCACTGGACATGCACCGCAGTAAAAAATGGATACTCCAGGTCCAGCATAGCGGAAAACACAAAAATAAAAGATAGGAAAGTAGCACGTCAACCCGCTTGTAGCACACGAGATGAAGATTTTGGATATAGGTCTTTTGTGATAACGGATGTATCTCCAAAACGTTCACCATGCGGCTTCAGGTTTGTGGTGCTTTACCTCTCTAGCTTTTCATTTTGAGCTGCCTTCACTGGAAACGCCCTTTGTTGGATGGTGCTTGCAGAGTTACATAGCGATTGATCTTTGATTCACTGTGAATGAGCTACATGCCCTGAATTTAAACGACAGATGATGAAATAGCATCATCGATTAACCCATTTAACCCCATGGCCATATTTTAGAGGTATCATAATGTACCATTTGCAGGAGATGGATCGACCATGACTATTCAAGGGTAGTGTCAGATTAGCTTGGCGCCTGAAGGCGCCAAGCTAATCTGGCACTACCCTTGAATTGTCATGGTCGATCCATCTCCAGCTGTAGGACATCAGGGCTAAATAGGTTAATGTAATTTACCCTGAAAGTGCGAAAGCTAGATTTACAGTCCTTGATCCTCGTGCATGCAGTCACCGGCACTGTGTAGAGTTAACGACTGAGGAAAAATCAATAGGATCCAACTGCACGAGACATAGCTCCTCATGAGCCCCAGCAGCCGTGGGGGCGGATGAGGATCTATGTCTCTTGCTAATATCACTTTGAACTATGTCCCCCCCCCCCCCCCCCCCCCCCCCACTTTGGTACCGGTCTCAGGCCACTTTACAAATTTCAAATACAAGCGATCAAAAATCTCTGTAACTTCAATAGCTGACTGGCCCTTCGTTTGTCTTGTACTGTGTTTGTCTTAAATGGCGTAAATCCGTGTCTGTTTCGTGAGTGTGTGTGTTGGGTTTCAGGCGCGGCGCTTTGAGTCGATTTCCCCAAAATTGAGAAAAAGCGCCTATATAATAACGGTATTATTATTATTATTATTATTATGGATTGGGCTCATTGTCAACGTCCATTCTAATATGTCATAATGTGATTGCACTGCTAATTCAGTATCCGGGGTATGCTGTACAGGTTAGTTATGATCCCTTCTCAACGAATAGTCAATGAAAGTGATAAAGAAACTGTGCGTCCCTTGTGCAGAATGTTTGCATGGTAGTTGACAAAAACAAATACATGAATGGCTGCTGTTTTTTGCATTGCGCCATAGAATCTAAACTTCCAAATTTAGGCGTTGTCCTGTGAAATAATCAGCATATTAGTTCAGGAGACAGAGAGAGACAATGATAGTTCAAGGACAGTGCCAGTATAACTTGGTGCCTTAACTCTTAAACTCACAGAACTAAATGACTTCCATTCTATAGAATGGAAGTCATTTAGTTCTGGGAGTTAAAGAGTTAACCCAGTAACCCCACGCCCTACGCCAGGAGATGGATCGACCAAGATAATAATAGGGTTGTGCCAGATTAGCTTGGCACCTGATGGTGCCAAGCTAATCTGGCTGTTATCTTGGTCAATCCATCTCCTGAAGCTGGTAAATTGTTTTTAGGTGACACCTCCAAAATTTGGGAAATGTGGCCATGTGGTTAAATGGGTTAAGTCACAAAGCTATGCTGGCATCACATTTAAACAATCTCGGTTGTTGTATCATCTCTTTTATCAGAGAGAAAAGTGGTAACAAAGGGGAAAAATTTGTGAAATTATGGCAAACCCTTCTTTAAGAAGAATATTTTGTTAGTTGAATGATGGCATTCAAGTGGATGGAGGATGTGTGAATTTACGTAGCCATAATTGTTTGCTGAATATTTCCATCAGCTTGTTCGCTTTTGTTGTGATAATTGTTTTGAAGATGTCGGGCATCTGCCTTAAGGGTTGAATCATGGGGCGACAAGATGAGTTTATGTGTGCCCGGTCCAGAGTGTAAGTATGGATTGTTTGGACATAAAAGTAATGCTGCCATTTTTACTCGATTTCACTTCACCTATGACTTTTCTCCTGTTTGATTTCTGTATGCATACCAAGGAAAATCACTCAACACTGGACTGTTGTCCTACATTGATCGATTTGCCTTGGTGGGTGGATTGTATGCATCAACACTTGCATGTGGTCTCATTTTTTGGCTCACGTGCGAAGTAAAAGTGAGTATGTTTTGGGCCATTGGTCGTCTGTCCGTCATCAGTGGTAAACTTTCACGTTGGCATTTTCTTGGAGACTATTCAAGCTACAGTCTTCAAAATTGGCCCAAGGATACTTTGTGGCAAGACCGTTCTAAACATACCAATTTCAGTGACCTCTCACAAAGGTCAATGTCGCAGGGGATCAGGAAATATATCAAAATAGCTATTTTGGGACATCATTTATTTTTTCTCAAATACTATTCACAACTTCAAATCCAAACTTGGTACAAAGATAGTAAAACCTTTATACGCACACTAATTTGGTTGATCCCTTGGAAAGGTCAAGGGTCACAAGAGCTCAGGAAATAGGTCCAAAATAGCCATATTTTTACAAAAGATGTTTTTTCTCAAATACTATTCATATCTTCAAACCCAAACTTGGTACAAAGATACCTGGTGGTAAGACCTTTCAATGCATACTAATTTGGTTGATTCCTTGGAAAGGTCAAGGGTCACAAGAGCTCAAGAAATGAGTCCAAAATCATCATATTTTGACAAAAGATGTTTGTTTCTCAAATACTATTCACAACTTCAAACCCAAACATGCTACAGAGATACCTGATGGTAAGACCTATCTATGCATACTAATTTGGATGACCCCTCAGAAAGGTCAAAGGTCACAAGAGCTCAGGAAATAGATAAAAAATAGCCATATTTTGACAAGAAATGTTTTTTTCTCAATTACTATTCACAACTCCAAACCAAAACTTGCTACTCAGATACCTGATGGTAAGACCTATCTATGCATACTAATTTGGATGACCCCTCAGAAAAGTTCAAGGGTCACAAGAGGTCGACAATTGTATAAAATGCCAATAATTGTAGTTATTATCAACATTTTTGCAAACTATCAATCAAATTTGGCACAAAGGTAACTGATGATGTATTTTGATTTAGTCGACTTATCGCAAAGGTCAAGGGTCAGAGGGGTTTCACAGATGTGTGAAAACTGATTAAATTTTGAGAAAACAAAGGATTTTATTAGTGCAGAAGCCATCCCTTTACTTATTGTCAGACGTGTGAATCGATCATACATGTGAGCCATAACGGCTTTGCCTTTCTTGTTTAAATTTTATGTTTGACCAGTAAAGCGGGTGTCATATTGAGAGCTGCTGTTTATGTTAGCGTTTTGTTTTCAGTCATGTTACACACGCATAGCCTTTTATTATTTGTATGAAGCTGTGTTACCGTTGATGTGCTACGAACAGACTAAACCAGTTTTGTGCAGAAAATCAACTGTGGATGACAGGCATTTTCCATGGGTGACAGTCTTCAGTTCTGGAAGCTGATTCGGCTTTTTTCAAAATTCCAGAAAGCAGAATTTCACCTTTTCGTTCGGACAAAACAGCCCTTTAGCCAGACAGTCCCATCTAAAACTTAAGAGGCATAAATTCGCATGAGCCCCTGCATCTGCAGGGGCTCATGAGAATTTACGTCTCTTGCTGTTCTTGGATTATGGGACATAGTTGGTGGACCGTTTACAGTCATTTCAATTGTTTGCTGTCACCCATGTATTATAAACAGGACCAGCAGGTGGCGTGGATGATAGATCTTGAACCCCGGCAATTGCGAGGGCACAGGAGAATCTTTTCCTCGTGCAAATACGTTGAGCACAGATGTCACGATCGTCTAAAACATGATAATGGATATGCAGAATATATGCATACTTAACCCTTTGTGTGTCAGTAGTTGTTTTTTTTTGTCGCGATGATTCATGTAGGAATCATTGCAACAAGAATGCTTCCGTCACACAAAGGGTTAACTCTTTCGAGATGTGCTGCATCCGGATTCGCGGCTTTACGCCGCGAATCCGGATGCGGCACGTCTTGAAAGAGTTAATCTAGAGTGCACACAATTTTGCTGTGAACAAGTACCAAACTTGGCAGTGAAGGTGCTGTTTGAAGATTCATTTGAGCAATCACTTATTTCCTTTTATGATGCATTTAACCCCAAAGAGGTATTCCCCGAATGTTAGAGGTGTGAGGTAACAACTATGTACTAGCTGCAAAAAAGATGGATCGGCCATGATAATTCAAGGGTAGAGCCAGATTATGTCAACCATAATAATTCAACGGTAGTGCCAGATTAGCTTGGTGCCAAGCTAATCTGGCACTACCCTTAAATTATCATGGTCGATCCATCTCCTGCTGTAGCGCATTGGGGTTATATGGACTCTGTATGTCAACAAGTTTAACCCTGTAGCAGTCGGTGCCTTTTTTTCTTGGTGATCCCTGCAGGAATCACCTGGACAAAATCAGCTACTGAGTCAGCGAGTGCACAATTGCACGTTCTGTCTTGCTTTCCATAAGAAATATTTATGCCCTGTTTTTGTGTGTTGGCAGATTTATGAATCGTACATCTGTAAATCGTTTCGCTTGTAAAGCAATATTGCTTCTTCAGTAGTATTGTGCTTGGCACCGATTCTGATGGGATCTAAACATACAACCATGGTGTGAATTATTCTATTGGTCATTTTACCAGTACCTTGTGTGTGAATATTTGTGTTACGTGATTAAAATGATCATCCTTGAAATCAGATAATCAGCGTCGTTTCCATGGTGTCTGTGTTATTAACCTTGTCACCACCATTGGATACAGACTATGTTTGAAAGACCATTATAAAATCAACGCCAGAGATATTCTTTCAAAGTAATATGGATATAAAGTGGTTTCAGCAAGAAGCATAGATCCTCATGAGCCCCCGCAACTGCGGGGGCTCATGAGGATCTATACATCTTGCAGTTGGGTGGTGTTCCATTTTTTTTGTTCAGCTGTGATGGGGTAAAGTGGCCATGCACTAATGTAAAATAAAAATGAAAAAATGCTGTCAGTATTTCATGCCCAATCACAACTCCAAAGGAAACAGAGTCCATGTCTGGAAAGTTTAATTAGCAAGTGATTGTTAGCTCTGAATGTATAAAAAAGTCGGTCCACTTTCAAGCCCTTCAAAGAATGTCCCTCAATGAACGCCAACAACAACAAAGCATATACACCAGTACACACAGCCACAAAACACCATGCCCTTTGCAAGAGGCCGAGATCCTCATGATGCCCCAGAGACGGTAGGAGACTCATGAGGGTCTACGTTCCTTCAGCTGGAAGGCGTCACCCATTGCTCAGTCAACAACAGAGTATGCACAAGTGTGCTGATGAAAACTTCCACACCACACAGACACTGCAACAATCAATAGAAATCCTATGCTAACAGTCATATAGCGCCTCCCACACAAGAGGTCAGTAACAGCTCTTAGTAATCCTGAAAACAAGGTGGAACAGCTAAAAATCCCCCCCCCCCCCCCCCCCCCCCCTTCCCCCCAAAGCCTCTATACCACCACATGCACGTATCCATACAAATTTACACACTCTGCAGTGGGCAGTTTCACCAAGACACGAAGAGATTAACTCATTCTACCCCAGACACACCACAGCAAGATAAGGATCGACCATGATAGTTCAAGGGTGATGCCAGAATAGCTTGGCGCCTATGGGCGCCAAGCTATTCTGGCATCACCCTTGAACTATCATGGTCGATCTGTGTCCTGCACTCGAGTGCAGTCTTCAGAGGACAACAGCAAAATTTGGGGATTTCGGTGTTGGGGTAGAATGACTTAAGTGACTGCGTAAGATAATTAAAGTGGTCTACTCCCGGCCATTATGGGTCAATAGTTTGCAATATCTCGTTTATAAACGTTCTCAGTGTGTCTCAAAATAATGTTGGAAAAAGGGATAACAACTTTGAATTCTGAATGTGGTAAACTTAAATAAACTGGCTGTTGGTAGTGGTTTGTGGCGATGATTCCTGCAAGAATCGTCACGAAAGAAACTGCTACCAACACCCAAAGGGTTAAAGATCTTTCGGCTCTGCTTCTCCTTTGTAGAGTTCCACTGGCTGTTCTGTGTTCACCAGGGGCTGTAGGAAACCTCTGTTCTATATTCCATGTGCCTACGCACATCACATGCATCATAAAAATAAGGGTAGAAAAACCTTAGTTGAGGCAAGACTACATTGAGAACTTGTATGGGTGAATTTTATCCATTAAACATTGACAGCTTTAACCCTCTTAACCCCAAGGCTGCATTTCCAAACTTTTGGAGGTTGTCCAACGACTATGTAACAGTTGTAGGAGATGGACTGATCATGATAATTCAAGGGTAGTGCCAGATGAGCTTGGCGCCTGAAGGCGCCAAGCTCATCTGGCACTACCCTTGAATTATCAATGATCAATCCATTTCTTGCTGCAGGGTTCTGGGGCTACATGGGTTGAGACTGCATTAAGTATCTGTGTCACTGTCAAGATAAGTACATACATTAACTGCCTGTCTAAAACAGCTAGCTGTCCTAACCTCCACAAAATAACAGGAAAGGAATAACAGAACAATTTGATTTGTCATTCCTATTCTGGGGCGTGTCTCTTTCTTTGCCGCTTATTCCTTTACTCACAAACCAGATAGGTGAGGCTAGCGCTGGCAGAAATTGTACACAAACCAAGGGGAATCATTCAGCGCTGGACAGACAAACAGTTAGATCCCCTGCCCCCGCCTATCAGGCACCCATTCGCCAGCTTATTCCTTTGTATTTTACACACAATCACTATTCTCCGCTGGTAAGCTATCCCTCTTCTCTGCCACGCAGGCTCATGAGAATCTATACATCACACTGGCCAAAATTATGTTCATGTTCTGCTGGAGTTTCATCCAGATTAAGTCTCAAACTGCAGGGTTCCAACACCTTGTTACAGATCGAGGCATAATGCAAGAATAAGAAATGAGAAAAAGTGTTGAAGCAAGTAATAACAGTCAGCCTCAGTATTACATGCATGAGAATATCGCTAAAGCAGTATTAAAAAAATCCGGTCAGGTCTTTAAATCCCAAGTAAATACCCCATGAGCAAAAAGTCCTCTGGCCAACTCCAGCCTTACCTGGCCCGCGCACAACAGTGTGCAACCCAGCTAAGGCTGGAGTCGCCCAGAGGACGTTTGGCTCAATGTGCTTTTTTTTACTTCACAAGCCTACCCGAGAAGCCCATATTAAGGCGAACGCCAATAAAATGGTCTGACCCAACTGCTCCCATGTATTGATTGCAATCTAACGAGGCTGACCAGTATTGTCACTACCTCCCTCTTGATGTTATGATGGCCAGATGTTGCCATGGAAGTTAAGTCAAGCACTCGCCAGGGAAACAAGCAACAAAAATATATTTATGAATTACATTACTTCTTATTATGTCAAATATATACAGTTAATTACTTTAACCCATTTAACCCCAAGGCTGCATTTCACCATTTAACTATGTACTAGTTTCAGGAGATGGATCAACCATGATAATTCAAGGGTAGTGCCAGATTAGCTTGGCACAAAATGGTTCCAAGCTAATTAGCTAATCTTGAATTATCACGGTTGATCCAACTCCTGCAGTAGTGCATTGGGGCCAAATGGGTTGATCTTCTTGTGCATGCAACCACTGGTCCACTAGTACTGTCTGCAGAACCAGTAGCTGACTGCACAAAGGGTTAAACATTAGTACAAACAGCTACAGTGTGACCTACTGTTACGTTATGAACGACAGGAAGTAAAACATGAAAAAATAAATATTTCAATCGGTAGAAAACACACCAAATGTATCCACTTAATCCTTTGGCTGTCATTAGTGCTATGTGTCGAGGTGATTCTTGCAGGAATCACCTCGACACAAAGTGCTAGCGACAGCCAAAATGGTCAAGTCACATACTTGCCGAAACTCTAAATTGTAATAAAACAGTAAATGTATACCATATGAACCTTAGACAGTTAATATCACCCCCAACAAATTGCAATTTTTTAAAAAGTGACGACAAACACAATGCCCCTCCTCGATTTCTCCCTATGAACGATACAAGACTCGGGTACACGAGCAGAATATTGCACACAACTTTCTGAATCCAAATATTTGGCTGTATGGCAACACGAACATGCATACTATGCCTGAGCATCCCCCCCCCCCCCCATCTGCAAGAGGCACAGATCTTCATTAACCCCAAAGGTTGCAGGGTCCTCATGAAGATTTATACCTCCATGCTGAGCGCATTTACACTGGCTTTTTTATATCAGACTTCGTTTGGCATTCCTTTAACCCTATTAGCCCCATGGTCCCATTTCTCAAATTTTGGAGGTGTTGACAAACGACTATGTACCATTTGCAGGAGATGTCTTGACCATGATAATTCAAGGGTAGTGCCAGATTAGCTTGGTGCCTTCAGGTGCCACGCTAATCTGGCACTACCCTTGAATTATCATGGTCAAGCCATATCATGGTCAAGCCATCTCCTGCTGTAGGGATCCGGGGCTAAAAGGATTAATGAAGGCAAACACAACCCAACATACGTCAGCTCATGAACAGATGACTCACAAATACAAGCTTAAAGCAACACAAAAAGCATGGCTAGAACGACATTTCCTAGAAATCAGGAGTAGATCAAAACTGAACGTGTTTTGACGAAAACAGTGGACTAAAAGCCTGGACAAACATGCGATATTACATGTTTGTCCGGGCTTTTAATCCAGTTTTCACCGACATGCAATTCTGAACCACTTCTGATTGTCAAACATCTACTGATCCATTTTTGACATGGTATATATTACTGTATGCTCAGGCACACTCTGACGAAGGAAGGTGACTTGAGCAGAAAATGCGAGAACAATACACATTTCACTCAATAGAGGAAATCACAATCATTAACTTGAGGCGTGTTAACAGTACTTAACCCTCATGTGCAATCAACCACCAGTACTGATGAGTACCAGCGTGCATGCACAAAGGGGTTAATGATATTTTCTTCAACAGTACCACCCAAACACACTTGAGCAGACTACATATTTTTCGTGCAGCACAATTACAGATGGTGTTACACTCACGAGGAAGTACACAAAGGAAGTAAACATTTGTCATCACGCAGATGCAAGTGAGCTTGAAAATGCATAATTTGCTCTACACTAATATCTTTGTCTAGCACAGTTACACTGTAAGCAAATAATTTGCCCCAAGTTCTATCACAGAAATTTGACAAAGCACGTTGCCGGGACTTAACACCGGACATATACCGTGAAACAGGCAATTTACTCTTTACATCCTGAAGATGATGTTATCAATTAAAAAAAAAAATCCTTACGAGGTCTGCATGACAGTTCTAGAAACAGATCGACCATGATAGCTTAAGGGTGGTGGCAGAATAGCTTGGCGCCTAAAGATGCCAAGCTATTCAGACACCACCCTTGAACTATCATGGTCGATGCACATCATGTCGTAGCATGTCAGGACTTTGTGGGTTATAGCTGTCCCCTGGGAAATGCAAAGAAGGTCAGCACACTCCAGGGTACTGCAGTATCTTATATAACGCAAACAAGCCCCTGGCTCCCACAGGGATACCTGGTAAATAAACAGTCCTCAGGCTGGTGCCAGCCTTGGCTGGTCCGTGCGCGGTCCAGGTAAGGCTGGCATTGGCCTGAGGACCTTCTTACAAAGTCTGTCTAAATTCAGCACTACAATAACACACTCGCGAATAACACAGTCTGACTTATTAATCCCTAGGTACCATGATACACTGCAGCCGACCTGTCAATCATCTACTACAAAGTATATGGTGGACTTTAAAACTTGTAATTTTTAACATCACATCAACAATCCCAGACAGGGCATGACGTGATGACAGTGGTTACAGGTACCATTAGATTTCACCTTGCTGGTAATGTAAGCCATGGAGCCATGCTGACATCATAATCTGATGCCAACATCATTTTCTGCCATGCCCTTGAGTAGCGGAGGTGATGAGAGATGGTGGTTTGTGGTGGATGGTGGGGTGGAGGGGTGGTGCATATAGATGGAATGAGCAGCATGCAAAAATATTCAAAATTACTTAATGCTGTCTTCGTCTCTCTCTGTTTCTCTATCACACACACACACCAGGCATGGGAATTTCCCAAGCAAAAATCATCTGAAACTAGGGGGGTCCGGGACCTTCAACCTCAGGCCTCCGCGAAGCTAGACCTTGCTTTCCAGGGGCCGAAAAATGTATTTTTCATTAAAATGTATTTTTTTGAAAAATACTTCATCATCATCATCAGTCCCTTGCCCGAACTGGGCGTTGGGGGGACTGAAAGGCAGCAGCAACAGACAGTGCTCTCCACTGAGTTCTATTTTGGGCGGTGGCAAGCAAGTCTGGCATCTCGAGTTCGGTCCATTCTTTTATGTTTGCGACCCAACTCTTTCTCTGACGACCTCGCCGACGACTTCCTTCGAGAGTGCCTTGGAGGATAGTCTTGGACAAGGTGTTGTGTCGGGTCACGTGGCCAAACCAAGCAAGCTTGCGCCGTTTCACGGTTGCCAGAAGGGGTTCATGTGGGCCCACCAGGGAAGTGACGATGCTCCGTACATATTCGTTGGTCTTGTGCTCGCGGTACGAGATGCGGAGCAACTTCCTCAGGCACTTGTTCTCAAAGGCCTGGATTTTCTTTTCTGAGTCTGCAAGCAGTGTCCAAGTCTCACAGCCGTAGAGTAGAATAGACACTACGAGGGACTTGTAAAGCCTGTACTTGATGGTGAAGCTGATGGAGTTACTTCGCCATATCCTGTCCAGCCTGGCCATTGCGGATGTTGCTGTACCTATCCTGATACGGATCTCTGCTATGCAACTACCGTCTTTGGACAGGGTGGCTCCCAAGTACTTGAAGCTATTGACCTCTTCTAGCTTCTGGCCGTTCATGTGAATGTTGCTGCTGCTGTCGCTTGTGGTGTTGATCATCACTTTGCTTTTATCCGTACTGATTTAAAACTCCAAGAGCTAACTGACTTTCTTTGTTTTCTCAAAACACATTACCGATGGTATTACTTAAAGGAAATGGTTTCTTAGCTAGTCTAATTTTAGCCCAAAATTGTTGTGTACGAGTATGGTCATGATGGCAGGTGAGGGGCGCCATAGCCTAGACGGAAACCCGGGTAGCCTCCCTTCCGGTTCAACCACGCATGCGCCACACCACTCCTACGCCAGTCAGTTTTCTTAGCGAATCAGCGGCAAGCGGGGCAGGTGGGAGGGACCTTCGAGTAATACCATCGGTAAGTATTTTTCAAAAAAATACATTTTAATGAAAAATACATTTGTTTTCTCAAAACACATTACCGATGGTATTACTTAAAGGAAGAATCCCGAGGAGGAGGCGGGTGCCGCTATAGCGACCCCATCCCCTGCCATCCTGGCCGCTCGAGTCGGCCACCCTCCCTCTAATTTTAGCAAAGATACTTACGGCGCCTAGGGCGCCGGGAGGGAGTGTTGCGCCGCCACGATGTCCCCCACCAGCGATAGGTTCTGGCGCTGGCTGGAGAGGTCCCTCAGGTAGAAGCGTGCGAAGGTGGTCTCCGCTCGCCAGCCCACGGCCGCCACAATGTCTTTGACCGCACAGTTCCGGTCGAATGCTAGGCTGGTGGCCATGGCTCTGATCTCGTGTGCCCTGATGCTCATGCGTTTGGCTGTATCCGGGGCAAGCTCCTGGTAGGCTGATCGTATCACCCACCGGAGCCAAGAGGATATCGTTTGGGCCGAGATGTCGTTTCTACCTGGGGACAGAGGAAGGAAAAGGCGGGTGCGTTCCCTGCGTATCGGCTTGGTCCGGCGCAGGTACACACGTAAGGCTCGCACCGGGTCCTGTTGTCTGGACTCCCGGGTGGAGCTTGGGTCTTGTAATGGTTGAATGGTGACCAGTTGAGGGGCCGTCAAAGGCGATCTGGTCTTGGCTAGGAAGGCCGGGTCAGGAAGCAGCTGAACCGAGCCATCAGCCCGAAACTGTAAGCAGGCGGGGCGTGCTGAAAGTGCGTGCAGTTCGCTGACTCTGGAGGCTGACGCGAGGGCCAAAGGAAGCAGGTCTTCCGAGTCACGTCCGGCAACCGCGCCAACTGGATCGGTTCGAAACGGGGCGAGTTGAGCCAAGTGAGTACCCAGGACAGGTCCCATCGTGGCACCAGGGATCGGCGGGCAGGGCGTTGTAGACCGAAGTGGGCCATCAGGTCGGCTAGGTCTTTGCAGGAACCCGGGTCGGGCAGTCCCAAGTGTCTGTACGTGTCGGCAATCATGGCCAGGTAGCCCCGGATGGTGATCGGTGCTAACTGCTGGTCGCTGAAAAGCCAGATGAAGAAATCCGCCAACTGGGGAGTTGTCAAGCCGATGGGGTGAAGGTGTCTGTCGTCACACCAGGCGCAGAGGACTCTCCACTTGCCTTCGTAGACTCGTCTGGTCGAGGCTCGACGAGCTGTAGCGATCGCGTCCACTGCCGCACCTGAGAAGCCTCTAGCTGCGAGGGCTTGCCGGACAACCTCCAGGCGTGGAGGAGGAGATGCTCGGGGCACGGGTGGAACAGCTGCTGCCGTGGTTGCTTGAGCATCGTCCGCGGTGTGGGGAGCGGTAGCGGGGGAGCCGTGGCAAGGTTCAGGAGGTCGGTTGTCCATGACTTGGTCCAGCAAAATGGCGCCACCAGGAACAGGATCGTGTTGCACCCTCTGAGCTTGAGTAGGACCTTGGGGACTAGTACGGTGGGCGGGTAGGCGTAGGCGACCAGGCCGTCCCAAGAGATGGATAGAGCGTCGACTGCCCAGGCCAGAGGGTCTGGAATGGGTGAAACGAAGAGGGGAAGCTGTCGATTCCACCTCGTGGCGAAGAGGTCGATCATGGGAGCCTCCCAGGTGACGGCGATCAGTCGAAAGATGTCGGGTCGCAGCGCCCACTCTGTATGGAGCAGTTGACCGCGTCGGGAGAGGGAGTCAGCCAGCACATTCAGATGACCCGGAATGTGACGTGCGCGAAGAGAGATGTCCCGATCCTCGCACCAGCGGAGCACCTGGTAGAGTAGTATGCAAAGGGATGGAGAGCGGGTCCCGCCTTGCTTCTGGATGTACGAGACGACCGTGGAGTTGTCCGAAAGAACCAACAGTTCCTGATGTCGGATGCGGTGCTCCCAGGCCAGGAGAGCTTGCCATACTGCCTTCAGTTCTAACCAGTTGATGTGTTTGGACAGTGATTCCAGAGGCCACAGGCCGGAGGCAGTCTCGAACGACGGAAGGAGGTGAGCTCCCCAACCTGCGAGGCTTGCGTCGACGCAGAGCGAGAGAGTGGGCGGCGGTGAGGACAGCGGCACTCCCGTCACGAGCCAGGAAGGATCCGCCCAGCGCAGCAGGTGGGGACGGAGCATGGCAGGTACTGGAATCGGGGCCTCGAGGTCGGACGACGACGGTCGCCAGTGAAGGAGGAGATGCAGTTGCAGAGGGCGGGAGTAGAGACGTCCTAGCGGTAGCAGGTCCGCAGCAGCGCTGATCAGACCTAACAGCTGAAGCCACTGCCTGGCTGGAAGCGTCGTCAACTGGGACACCTGCCGAGCTAGAGTCGCCAACTTCTGGATGCGCTTCTCCGGCAGTCTGACGGTATTGTGGTCGGTGAGGAACTCCATACCGAGGTGAATAAAATGGCGTGCGGGAATGAGGTCGGACTTGCCAAGGTTGACCAGGAAGCCCAGGTTCTCGAGAAGTTGAAGCAGAGCATCTCGGTCTTCCCTCAGGGAGCGCTCGTCCTGGTTCCTCAAAAGTAGGTCGTCCAAGTAGTTCGACGTAGGGCTCGTGGAACTTCGACGGGCTCTGGCTACCACTGCGTCCATGAGGCGAGTGAAGACCCAGGGGCTGAGGTTGAGGCCGAAGGGGAGCGCGCGGAACTGATAGACGACCCCCTCGAAGGCAAAGCGTAGGTAACGTCTGGAAGCAGGATGCATGGGTACGTGCAGGTAAGCATCTGAGAGGTCCAGGCTGACCGCAAAGTCCATCGGCTGTACCGCTGAGCGAAGGGCCCGCGCAGTCTCCATGCGGAAGGCCGGAGCGACGATGAACTTGTTCAGCGCCGAGAGGTCTATGACGGGGCGCCACTTTCCGCCCGGCTTGGGCACCACAAAGAGCCGACTGTAGAAGGCTGGGGAGTCGTGCCGGACCACCACCTCCGTGGCGGACTTCTGAAGCAGGGAGGAAACTTCGCCGCGGAGAGCTTCGGCTCTGAGCTGGTCTGAAGGAACTGTAGTCCACACCGGGCTCCGGCGCACGGGAGGTGGGGACCGGAAGGAGATCAGTAGTCCCTGAGTAATGGTAGAGAGAATCCACGGGTCGTCCGGAAACAGCGAGCGCCAGGCTTCGCTGTGAAGCGCCAGCCTCCCGCCGAACGGAACTCCGGACGAGGTCGGCGGGGGCCGGAGGGGGAGAAAGTCAGCGCGCCCGGCCCCGCCCGGGGCGCCGGGCAGGTCTGGGCCAGGTGCGGGCAGGGAGGGATGGGGGAGGCTCGGTACTGGGGAAAGGGCGGGCGCGAGGAAGGCTGGAGCTCTGGGGGGTAGGCGACCACCTCTGGTGAACGGGCGGGCGGTGGGTCTAGCAGTCCGCAGGGGGCGACCCGGAGCCTTGCGGGTTGGTCGAAAGGAAGTTGGAGCTGGGCGGTTGGGCCAGGCGTCCTTGTTAGCTTCCTTTACAGCGAGCCAGGAGGGGCCGAACAGTAAGTCACCGCCGAGGGGCGCCTGCCGAAGCTGAGTCTTCACATCCAGCAGAATGGGACAGGAACGGAGAATCGCATCTCGACGCAGTAAGTCGCAGTTAGAGGCGGCTGCCATGGAGTTGACAGCGACATGATATACAGCGCGGTTCCCCGAAACTGCTAGGGCGAGCAGGTCTCCCAGCAGAGGCGAAATTGACGGATGCCAGGAGTCCTCTACACGTCGGACTATGGCTTGCGTGACCAAATCTAGAAATCCCGCTGCTGCCAGGGTGTTCCTAATGAGTGTCGCGGTCTGTTCTACCCCGGGGAGGAGAGACTGACGTAAGGAAGTCCCAGAGAACGCCACTGCCGCGGGGTCCGCTGTCGGTAGAGGGCAGGAAAAGTGTTGTGTATGGCCCGCATACCATGACTGCCGGAAGGCGATGTCTATACCTGTCGGCCACTTGGAGTCTGAGAAGAATCCTGTACCGCATGCCCCTTGCGCAAGATGAGCAGAAAACGCATCACGTAACTCCCGGAAACCCGGCGGCTGGGGGAGAGACTTGAATCGCTTGGCCTGTCGTTCTGCGTCCACAAAGGCGGACGCTTTCCTTTTAAGAACTGGAGAGGGAGGGCAGTCCTCTGCAGGGAGGCAAGCCGCGATAAGCCGTGCCGCTTCATCAAGGGCCCGCAGTGTCTCTAACCTATGTCCAATGGCAGCCGGCGGGAATTCCTCGTCACCACCCGAGGGATTGGACGGGGCGGGGCTGGCCACCTGTAGTAGTGCCGACATCGATTCCTCGGGGTTCAGACTAAGGGTGTCCTCTTCTGCCGGAACTGAGTGGGGAATCGGGTCCACTCCCA
The DNA here is from genome assembly GCA_036245525.1 of Semisulcospira habei. Taxonomy (NCBI): domain Eukaryota; kingdom Metazoa; phylum Mollusca; class Gastropoda; family Semisulcospiridae; genus Semisulcospira; species Semisulcospira habei. The sequence goes on from BTPG01000002.1 coordinate 234,381,310, forward strand.
AACGAGGAGGAAGACTCCCGTCACTGGGGCGGGTAACGGTCGAAGCTGGTGGAGGAGATCTTCTCACTGGTGCGTGGCGCCGCCAGTGTCTGCTAGATGAATGGTCCCGTGAAGCACTCGACGCTGAGCGGGAAGCCCGAACTCCTGACCTACGACGGTGTCGCGTGCGACGAGCGGCACTCCGCCGAGAGGAGCGTGAACGGGAACGGGGGCGGCGATGCGGGGACCGGGAACGTCTGAAATGGCGCGAAGCTGAACGCAAAGCAGAGTCATGCCTGTAATGTGTCCGCGAATGTCGGCTGGATTCCGACCGGTAGTAATCGGTCCTCGGGCGAGTAGACCTGTCGCTCGAGCGTGAACGAAGTCTAACAGCTGAGGTTCGCTCGGACTGAAGACGGGGAGTAACTCGCACCGCAGCAGAGCGGAGGCGACTACTTCGTACCCGAGAGCGGGAGCGCGTCCGGCGAGAAGACTTGTCGGAACTTGACGCCCGGACGGAAGGAGCTGGGCGGGGCGCTGGCGTTCCGCGCTGGTCCCTAGCGGAGAACAGGGTAGCGGAAGCAGCAGGACGAATCTGTGGCGAGAGCTTGTCAGCTACCTGGAGATCCGTATTAGTCAGGCCCGCAACCAGAGCGGGTGTAGGAGCCTGTATCAGTTCCTTATCAGTTGCCTGCAGAGGCGTTGCTACCGGGTAGAGACCACTCGACTGGACTGTGGTGGCTACCGGAGTCTTGTTTAGAGGCCTAGCCCGAGGCGCTCTAGGATCCTTGACCGTACAGAGACCACTCGACTGGACTGTGGTGGCTGCCGGTACTAGAGCACGTGCACGCGACCGAAGCCGCTGGTTCGTCTGCTCAGACACTCGGTCAGGGCCACTCGACTGGACTGTGGCGCGTACCGGTGTGGGATCGTTCTTCCGTGCTTGCGTAGGTTTCTTGCGGCCGTAGAAACTCCACAGCTGGGTCCATTGTTCCTCCAGCCATGGGGCGCAGACCGAGCACGGACGCGTGGAGGTACAACCGGAACAGGGTAGGCAAACCAGATGTTCGTCACTCGGCCACTGGAATTGCCCACATCGAGTGCATGTTCGGACTTGCCAACTGCAAAACATAATGTACAATGAAATGCGAGCGAGCGTGCCCCCGTGGGCCCGCACCGAATCCGCGTGAACGAACGAAGCGTACCGTGTAAGCCTACGCCCGGCGCTCCACCACTACCCTTGAGCGCCTGACGTAGGCCAAGGCAGAGATATTACCTTGCCATCCGAAGAAGTGAGGCACCAACCCGGTCGAAGACCCACCAGAAAGGCTAGCACGCAGACACGGCCCGGCGTCGGACGGCGACCACGTAACGCTGATGCCGGGCGAAGCCACTGGCGTCAGTGAAGGCGTCGAAACGAAGTCTCCGCAACAGCAGGCACTCAGAGCAGGCTGAAGAGCGAAGAAGAAGCTTGGCACACACGAGTAGCACGCACTAGGGCCCGAGCGGCACTAGGCGTGAGTACAGTTCAACCTGGCGTCGCCGCGCCCGGTAGGATAAGATGGCGCCGACGGGTGAAATTCACAAGTAACATTCACTAGGAACAAGTTCCTAAGTCCGAAGACCGATGGAAACCTGAAGCCCGGTTTCCCACCTTGAACAAGCTTCCTTCTGTCTAGACTTTCCTAACGAAGATAGAGTCCTAACGAACAGAGCGAGTCCCGTACACAACCTTCTGAGACTAGCAAAGAAAACTGACAGGCGTAGGAGTGGTGTGGCGCATGCGTGGTTGAACCGGAAGGGAGGCTACCCGGGTTTCCGTCTAGGCTATGGCGCCCCTCACCTGCCATCATGACCATACTCGTACACAACAATTTTGGGCTAAAATTAGACTAGCTAAGAAACCATTTCCTTTAAGTAATACCATCGGTAATGTGTTTTGAGAAAACAAATCAAACGATGGGGGTGGGGGTGGGGGGTGGGGGGGATGGGGGGGGGGGGGGGCTAGGCGCTAGACCTTGCTTCCTGGGGCCGAAAATTCAAACACAGTGCGCGTCTGCCCACCTACGTTTACTGCGCAGCGCGGTGCACTCAAGTCACCAGTGCGGGTCGCGGACACAGCCTGCTGCGTCATATCCTGCCCGCGGAGTTAAACCGGTGCTTTGCTCGTTTTGCTACCCACAATTTATTTTTCACGGAGACGCCTCTTTACTTTCGCGGACGATTTTTTCCCCCCGCGGAATCCCGCGTTTTTCACAGACAATTCTCATGCCTGACACACTTCCCATACACACTTACAGAATGAGGTTGGCATTTTGACGAGTTGTACACGGATCTATGCATATTTGTATGCCAGTACTCCACAATATCATTCTTCCAACTGCAAATACAATATTGCCATGGCTTTTTTGTTTAGGGGGGATGGGGGTGGGGGGGGGGGGGGAGGGGGCACCTGTGAACACATTTACGCAGCAAATGCGACTAAAATATCTACTGATAACTTGTAATACCATCGACCATTCCTTTTAATATCTGACAGCCAACTCTCACTGGGAATATTTCTACTCATGAGTACACAACACTATTTTAGTTTCAATGACACCTATTTGGAAATGAAAGAAATGGAATGATTTGACATTCTAGCACAGGCTGTGACGGGGAAAACTTCTGTGTACATGTGTTACAGCACCCATTCATCCCCAACGCCCCACAGCAGGAGATGGATGGACCATGATAATTTAAGGGTAGTGCCAGATCAGCTTGGTGCCTTCAAGCACCACGCTGATCTGGCACTACCCTTGAATTATCATGGTCCATCCATCTCCTGCAACAGGTACATAATCATTAAGTGACACCTCCAAAAATTTAGAAAATGTGGCCGTGGAGCTAAATGGGTTAACCAGGCCTGCACTTGGAAGGCAAGAGGGCAAGCCAATGACAATGAAAATCTCAATTTTTAAAACAACGGACTTACCATCTTTCACTGTTCTAGCGCAGGCGTGTGTACTGGGATGTCTACCAACAAGTCCTAGTGTCAAGGGTAGTGCCAGATTAGCTTGGCACCTGATGGCGCCAAGCTAATCTGGCACTACTCTTGAACTTGAATGATCACAAAAACATGGACTTACCATCTTTTGCTATGCTAGGGCAGGTGTGTACTTCAATGTCTACCAACAATTCCTAGTAAGTGTTGATAGGAGACATACCATAGCACACAGTTAAATTGATGCTCTAGCCCTACGGTCTGGCATTCACATGAATAAACAGTCTTGAGGTACATGTATGTGACTCTTTTCTGAATGTCAAACAATGCCCAATGCAAAAATATGGACAAATCTGAAATAACAGCACTTTCAACAACTTTCAGTTAACATGAGTTCCCCACCCTAACATTAGCATATTTACAGGCCTGCCCCGTACTGGCAATGGCTCGACTGTGGGTAGATGCATAACAAGCAATAAAATGAACACTACTCAGCTACTCGCTACCTGGAAATTTAAAAAAATACAATTGGAATGAAAAAAACTAACAACATCCACCAACCATTTCGTTTAGTTATGTCAAATCTAGGACTAACCTTGAAGCTAACCTAAAGCACAAAATGCCAATATAAGAGAAAAACTGACCATGAGAGTTCAAAAACTGAGTCAGTTGAAATAGGTCACCAATCTGGCACTACCCTTAACCCCTTCACTGTCAAGAAAACCTGAACACCAGCCAACTGCAAGAGGTATAGATCCCCATGAGCCCCCGCAGTTGCGGGGGCTCATGAGGATCTATACCTCTTGCTGAGACCAATTTTTATCCACCTCCCTTGGATGGATGTGGCTTTTGGTCAATGAATGAAGATTTCAGAAATGAAACATGCATCCAGTGGCAAAGAAGGGGTGAAACTCTCCCGATCAATCTACCTCCCGATGTACTTCAAAAGGGTTCAATTAAAGTCCAGTGTATCTGGTATATTTCTACGTTGACATTGACAACCATGTTAGTCGCCCGTTGTCCTTTCGACCATCCATCCATTTATTCGCTGTTATTATTTCCCTTGTCTCCACTGTCCTTGGATACTCCCCCTTTGTCTCCCCCTGCCCCTCCCTCCTCCTCCTCGTCACTGTGACGCCAGTCGTTAGCGATACTAGTGAACCATGAAGACACAGCCGATCGAGCTGAACTCAAAGCCCCACCTGTCCAAAAACAAAAATATGATTTCAAACACTGAGCTCTAAGAAGGAAATTTTAAAGTGACAGAAGTAATCTTCTGAACGTTAAATTATGGTTCAGGAGACATCTGGGTTTCAGCATACTTTCATTTCCAATTCAGTACAACTGCCTTAAACAGGTACAGTAAAAAGGATTTGACAATAGACATGCTGACCATGTTTGTTCAAGGGTAGTGCCAGAATAGCTTGGTGCCTAGGTCTCAAGCTATTCTGACATGACCTTAGAACTATCACTCTATCCTGATGCTACCCTTAACTATCATTCTACTCTAGCACTACCCTTAACTATCAGTCTATTCTGGCACTACCCTTAACTATCATTTTATTCTGGCACATCTCCTGAACTATAATTTTTTGCTGGCACTACCGTTAACTATCATTCTATTCTAGCACTACCCTTAACTATCATTTTATTCTGGCACATCTCCTGAACTATCATTCTATTCTAGCATTACTCTTAACTATCATTCTATTCAGGCACAAGTCTTGAAATATCATTGTATTCTGGCACACCTCTCCAACTATCATTCTATTATGGTACTACCCTTAACTATCAATCTATTCTGGCACTACCCATGAATTACCATACTCAACCTATATCCTGTTGGAAGTGTTTCAGGGTTGAATGGGTTTAACGCTAAAGTCACCATCTCTGCATGAAGACTTTATTTTACATTACACTGTTACTAGTGGGTCCGTTCTTTACATAAGAAGAATGCAGTTAACCCATTTACCCCCGGAGACCCTAGAGCAGGAGATGGATTGACCATGACAATTCAAGGCATTACCCTTGAATTATCATGGTCAATCCATCTCCTGCAACTGGTACATAGTCGTTAGGCAACACCTCCAAAATTTGAGAAATGGGACCTTGGGGCTAAAAGGGTTAACGCATTCGAGACGAACGGCATCTGGATATACATCTTAAGCCCTGTATCCGGATGCCGTTTCGTCTTCCATGAGTTAACCCTTTTGCATGTCAGCAGCATTTTTTTCAAAAACCACTACCAACATGCAAAGGGTTAAGACTTTTTGGCCTGTGTGCTTACCGACGGCTTTTCCAGTCTGCATGACGTACTTGCCCGTCTGCACCACAGCTGCGTTGATCTTGCGCCCTCTCTCCGTACTCTGCATGGTACTGAGCAAAGACAGAAAGTTGTCCTTTACACATTACCGTAATAAAAGAGCTCATCATCTGATAAGTATGCGACAATCACTCAATAGTTGCGCCTTTCCCCATTCACAAATTCAGTTCCTCAAAACACTGATACACTGCAACTACTGGCATATTTGTTGTGAATGGGTTCAGTGCAAAAATGATACAAAGTGTGAACTCAAGATTCAAGATTCCTTTAAACAGCGAACTGATTCTTTAGGTGTAAATTTAAAAAGGCATAAACAAAGGAACCCAGTGCACAAATGTTCATCTGGCCAAATATGGCTAGTTGACCAGAGCATGGCTGTGCCCAGGCCAACTGCAGCTAAAGTTGGCCCAATGACTATTTGCACGCTGAGAAAGTTGATGAGACAGAAATGAAATTCAGACAACCTACTCACTGGTTAAATTTCATCTTGACGTCGTTGACACTAAGGTTCCCCTGGAAAGGATGTCTGCAAGGAAAACATGACAACAATCACACAAAATGCAGCGTAAAATATATTTTTCTCGAAAATGTATTTTTTGGAAAAATACTTACCGATGGCATTAGTGATTACTATTAGGAAGGTACACTTAGCTTACCGATTTCAGCCTCAAAACCCGTTGTGTGTTGCTACACAACCAGGGAGGTACCTCTAGCAAGCAGTTACCAAAAACCCTGAGTAGCCTCCCTTCCTCCTCACGTGAGCTGTACTAGTCACGCCAGTCTCATCTTAGTGTACTGGCGGCAAGCAGGGAAGGCGGGTGGGACGTTTGAGTAATGCCATCGGTAAGCATTTTTCGGAAAAATACATTTTAGAGAAAAATACATTTGTTTCTTAAAAAACATTACCGATGGCATTACTATTAGGAAGAATTGCGATGAGGAGGAGGGTGCCGCCAACTCCGTCCTACCCCTACGTCAGCGCTTAGCAAGGCCCCCCTTAGGTGCACACTACTGATGATTTCAGCTAAGCGTTACCTACAGCGCTCTTGGTTCCGGGAGGGAGTGTTGCGCCGCGGCGATGCCCCCACAAGGGCCAGGTTCCCCCATTGACCTGAGAGGCCTCCAAGGTAGAACCGGGCGAAGGTTGATTCTGCCCGCCTGCCCACAGAAGCCACAATGTCCCTCACAGTGCAGTTGTGGTTGAAGGCGACGCTCGTGGTAACGGCTCTGACCTCAAGTGCCCTGACCCTCAGCCTCTACGTGACCCCCAGGGAGAGGTCTTTGTACACGGATCGTATGCCGCCAAGGGCAGGAAGAGGCGGGCATGTCCCCTCCTTAGGGGCTTTGACCGGCGGAGGTAAAACTTCAACGCCCTGCCCGGGTCCTGCTGTTGGGATTCCAGGGATTGGTCATGGCCCTGCAGTGGCCGAAGTGTTATCATCTGAGGCGCGGCCAAGGGGGGTCTATTCTGGCCAAAAGGCGGGCTGGTGAGAAGCTGTACCGAGCCATCGGCCCTGAGCTTCAGACAGGAGGGGTGCACGGAGAGTGCGTGTAGCTCGCTCACTCTTGACGCTGTGCGAGGGCCGGCAGGAAGCACATCTTCCTGGTCAACTTGACGAACCACGCTAAGGGCAGTGGTTCGAACGGTCTGAGTTCAGCCATGTTAGCACCCACAGTAGGTCCCAGTGTGGTATCAGCGAGCGGGCCACCGGCCGCTGGAGTTTGAATGCGCAATCAGGTCGGCGAGGTCCTTGCCAGCCCCCGGGTCTGGCTGGCCCAAGTGCCGGTACGTGTCTGCCACCATCAACAGGTAGCCCCTGATGTGATAGGCGCCAAGTTCTGCTCCGCGGAGCACGACAGGAAGAACTCGGCGAGCTGGGGCATATTCAGATCCATGGGGGAGAGGCGCTTGGCGCCGCACCAGGACTGCCAGACCCTCCACTTTCCCTCATAGACTTCCAGGTCGGAGGTCTGCGCGCTGCAGCGATAGCCTCCACTGCGGCACCTGAGAAGCATCAAGCGGCGAGAGCCCGCCACACCCTCCAGGCGTGTAATAGGGGTGAAAGAGATCTTGCCATGGTTGCTACAGCATCGTGTGCGGTGTGGGAAGTCTTAGGGGAGGATCCGCGGCGAGGCTCAGGAGATCGGTGTTCCGGCTCTTGATCCAACTGAACGGGGCCACCAGGCACAGAACTGCGTTACCGCCTCTGAGCTTCAGTAGGACCTTGGGCACCAGCACGGCAGGAGGTTAGCTTACGCCAGTAGGCCATCCCAGGATATGGGGAGGGCGTCCACCGCCCAGGCGAGTGGGTCCGGGATGGGTGAGACAAAGAGGCGAAGTTGCGTGTTCCACCTCGTCGCAAACAGATCCACCATGGGCGTCTCCTAGTGCACACATCTCATCCGAAAGAGGTCGGGGCGGTGGGACCATTCGGTGTGGAGTAGTTGGCCCTGCCGCGAAAAGGATTCCACTAGCACACTCAAGTGTCTTGGGATGTGTCGCGCCTGAGGTGAGATGCTGCGATCCCCGCACCACACAAGCAGCTGATATATTAGGATGAAGAGTGAGGTTGAGTGCGTCCCGCCCTGCTTCCGGATATACGCCCCGACTGTTGTGTTGTCGGAGAGAACCAAGACCTGCTGCCTGACGCGTGTCTCCCAGGCGATAAGAGTGAGCCAAACTGCCTTCAACTCCAGCCAGTTGATGTGCTTGCCCGCTAGGTCTGGCGGCCAAAGGCCCGCGGTCGCGCTGCAGTCCGGGAGTAGGTGCGCTCCCCACCGGAGAGGCATGCATCCGAGCAGAGCGACCGGTAGGGTGGTACTCCCGACGTCAACCAAGATGGGTCCATCCATCTTTGAAAGTGCAGCCAGACCAGCGGAGACACCGGGACGAGGACTTCTAGATCTCCTGAAGACGGGCACCAGTGAAGCAGTAGATGCAGTTGTATCGCCCGCAAGTAGAGTCGGCTGAATGGTAACAGGTTCGCTGCTGCACTCATGAGCTCCAGGAGCTGAAGCCACACCTGTGCCGGAACCTCTGCGGCGCGGGACACTTGTAGGGCTATTGCTGCTAACTTCTTGACCCGGACCTCAGGTAGTCTCACCGTGTTGAGGTTGGTCAGGGATTCCATGCTGAGGTAGGTAAACCTGCGGGAGGGCGTGAGGTCCGACTTCCCCATGTTGACCATGTTGAAGCCATGTTGCTGTAGTAGGGAGAGCAACGCGTCCCTGTCAGCCATATGAGAGGCCACGTCCTGGTTCCTGCGGAGCCGGTCGTCGAGGTAATTAGAGGTCGGACTCGAAGACGACCGCTGAGTCTGCGTAACCACCACGCCATAATCCTGGTGAAGGCCCAGGGGCTGAGGTTGAGGCGGAAGGGAAGGGCTCGGAACTGGTATACCACCCCGCAGACGGCGAAGCAGGGGTAACGGCGAGCTGAGGGGTGCATGGGCACGTGTACGTACACGTCAGACAAGTCGAGACTGATGGCGAAATCCATGGGTTGGACCACTGCTCTCAAGGCTCTGGTTGTTTCTATCTGGAAGGTCGGGGCGACAATGTACTTGTTCAGCACCGAGAGATCTATGACGGGACGCCACCTGCCGTCCGGCTCTGGTACGACGGAGAGGCGATTGTAGAAGGCTGGCGAGTCGTGACGTGCGACCACCTCTGTGGCAGCCTCCTTTAGCAATGAGTCCACCTCTCCTTGCAGAGCCTGTGCCTTGACCTGATCGCCAGGGACCCGCATCCAGAGCGGGGAGCACCGAAGCAGAGGCGGAGACCGAAAGGAGATCTGAAGACCCTCCGAGATGGAAGTGAGGATCCAAGGGTCGTCCGGCAGCAGCGACCGCCATGTGTCGCTGTGCAGTGATAGCCTCCCGCCGACTGGAGACCCTGCAGGCGGTGGCAGGGGCAAGCATGGAGGGGAGTCAGCTGGAACTGGAGGGACGAGCAGGGCCAAGGGTGCCTCTGGTGGATGGGCAGGGAACGGGTCTGGCGGTCCGCAGGGCGTGACCCACGGCCTTGCTGGCAGTTTGAAAGCGAGCGAAGGTCGGTCTAGCGGTGCTGGGCCAGGTGTCCTTGTTCGACTCCTTGACCGCCTGCCAGGAGGGGCCAAACAGCAGGGATCCCCCAAGAGGAGCCTGGCGGAGCTGTGACTTCACTGTCGAGGGCAGTCCCATACAAGTCCCAAGGACGACATCCCGCCGGATCAATCGCAGTTGGCTGCTGCGGCCATGGCGTTGGTAGAGGCGTGATAATTATGCTGCCTGGTTAGCCACCACTACTAAGAAAAGTATCTCGCACAGCGGCACTTTAGAATCTGGGTCCCAGCTATCCTCCAGAGCTCTGACAACTGCCTGCGTTGTGAGGTCCAGGAACCCCGCGCAGGCCAGGGCATTCGCAGGGCGTGACCCGTCAATTGGGCCTGATGTGCAGACATCCTGACTATGTCCAAGGCGGTGTACCTGTGGACCTCTGGTGCAGCGTGAGGAGCCGGGGGGAGGTGGTTCCTTAGACCTCAATGGCCCTCTTGCACTGGTAAAACCCCCACAGTTGGGACCAGAGCTCCTCCTTCCAGGGAGTGCACGTCTCACACGTCTGAACAGAAGCACAACCCGAATAGGGAAGGCAGTATGTGAGGGTGTCGCTTGGCCACTGAAACTCCCCACCATTGGTGCAGGTCTTTACCTGTGCACTGCAACATAGAACATATACATAAAAACCACCGCGCATGGTGCCTGAGGCCACGTGAACTGAGCTCACTACCGCTCCGTCAGAGCTCCCATGTCGAAATACAATGTTGATTTAACCATAATTCCACAGAAAATGCAAGGGCCAGCCTCAATCTCGCCAGCTCAATGGCATTACCCGATGCCTTACCTGGCCATATCCTAGCAAAGGCCTTGCCAAAAGGGGTAGAAAGGTAATCCAGTTGAAGAAACTTGTGGAGACTGAAACCGGTAATCGTTTCACAAGTCAGGTAAGAATAAGACTGGCGTGACTAGTACAGCTCAGGTGAGGAAGGGAGGCTACTCAGGGTTCTTGGTAACTGCTTGCTAGAGTTACCTGTAGCAACACACAACGGGTTTTGAGGCTGAAATCAGTAAGCTAAGTGTACCTTCCTAATAGTAATGCCATCGGTAATGTTTTTTGAAGAAACAAGTCTACCTTCAAACTTATCAAACTATACTAATGGTTAAAACTTAAGGGCCACCCCACTTTTTGGTGTCATTGTTTATCGTCGCAAGTACTCTAATAAAATACAATGTTCTTTTGATCCAAATGGATTAAAAGTTGACCTTAGACAGTCCACTGTTTGGCATCCTGTCTCGGAAGACAATGGAGTATATGCGCTTGCTGGGTCAGTCACTGGAGTGACCTCTCCAGGGCGCAAGCCTGGGCGAAGTGTATGGAGATCCTGGGGTGCCCAGTCGTCAAGATCCCCCTCTCTGCCTCGCTGATGTATCCAAAGGAATGCAAAGCAGTACGTTTGGCACCAGTTTGGCTGCAGGAGCTGCCAGAACAGTGCGTGAATACAGGCAGCTGTCTGCCTTCGGGGCTCCACTCCTGATTTGAAGGGTTTACTCCCCCACATTTGGCCATTGGATCCAACCTGATCTCCTCCGTCCTCTAGCCGTTGGCTGTCAGAAACAGCTCATCCGCCTAGTGGTGCAATGTGAACACCACCCCTTCACGTGGTTTAGCCCACCAGCTGAGGTGGTTTGCCAGGGTGTGGCGCTTGGAGCCAGCACGTGAGAGATTAAGGAGATGGATGAGGACCAGTGATGCCCGTCCGTCCTATGTAGGACGCAGCTGCCGAACAGCAAAGGTGCTACCTCTATCCAGAGCCCCTTACACCCCGACAGTCCACTGTACAGGGAACAATAGACAACAATTCATCAATTTTCACGAACGTGTCAAATGCATGTGAAACATCATCAGTTTTTGTGAAAAGCTGTGCGATATTGGCAAGCGTACCAAAGGCAGGCAGGTACTAGGTGGAAAAACTCGGTAAAATCGTGATGCACGTGTTAAAGGGGTTAGTCGTGAACACTGAGCACTTCTGTTTTGCTACAAATACCGGTACAGTAGGGGCATAATTATCACTTTCCTAACCATGCCACCACGACAAAGCCTAACGCCAGTAGATCAAGGCCGGGCGCTAGCATGGCTGCAGGATGGAATTTCCAGACGAGAAGTTGGGAGACGTTTTGGGGTGTCCCATTCAGTGATCCAGAGGCTGCTGGCACGATTCCAAGAAAGAAGAATTTTTCCTCTAAAATGTATTTTTTCGAAAAATACTTACCGATGACATGACTATGTGGAAGTGTCTACTACTTACTCAATTTTAGCCTAAGAACCTGTTGTGTTACCACACAACCCGGGATGCACTCGGGGAAATCCTAGAGGGGCTGAGAGTTGTCTCCCGTTACTGTCCATCCGGTTCCGAGTCACGAGGTGACCAACCAGTCGGAATACTTAGCTCACCAGCGGCAAGCGGGGCAGTTGGGAGGGTCGTCCGAGTCATGTCATCGGTAAGTATTTTTCGAAAAAATACATTTTAGAGGAAAAATTCATTTGTTTCCTCAAAATACATTACCGATGACATGACTGTGGAAGAATTGCGATAAGGAGGAGGGTGCCGCACCCAAACACCGCCGCAGACGGGTTAAGTCCGAGCCATCCTCCCTGCCGCAAACTCCAGACAATATTAACTAAGTGTGCACCTATGGCGCCTGTGGCGCCGGGAGGGAGTGTTGCGCTGCGGTGATGAGTCCCACCAGTGTGAGATTGTCTCGCTGGCCTGCCTGATCCCAGAGGTATAAGTGGCCAAATGCCGATCCTGCCTGCCAGCCCACAGCCAACCCCAATGTCCTTGACAGCTTAGCACCGGTCGAAAGCGACGCTCATGGCCGTGGCTCGTACCTCGTGTGCGCGTATCTTCAGCCTCTTTGCTCCCTCCGCGGCGAGGTCCCGTTAGGCGGACCATAAGACCCAGCGTAGCCAGGAAGATAATGTCTGGGCTGTACACAGTTCTGCCAGGGATCAATGGCAGAAAGATGCATGAGCGTCCCCTCCGGATGGCTTTGGGTCAGCGTCGGCAAACGCGTAGGGCTCGCACAGGAACATGTTGCCTGGTCTCCCGGGGGAAGGCCATATCTCTCAGCGGCCGGAAGGTGAACACCTGTGGCTGCGGCCAGAGGAGACCTAGATTTGGCAAGGTAGGCAGGGTCCGTGAGTAGCTGCATGGAACCAGCCGTTCTGAACTGCAGGCAGGCAGGGCGCGCTGACGGCGTGTGTAGCTCGCTTACTTGGGCCGCCGTGGCAAGGGCCAACAGGAAGTGTGTCTTACGAGTCACCACCACGAAGCGGACAAAGGGCAGCGGTTCGCATCTGGCAGCGTGAAGCCAGGTCTGGCCCCCGGCAAGGTCCCAGTGAGGAAGAGCGAGCGGGGCACCGTACGCTGCAGGCTGAAGTGAGTCCTAAGGTCAGCGAAGTCTTTGCAGGTGCCGGGGTCCGGGCGGCCGAGCTGCCGGGAGGTGTCGGCAACAAGGACAGGTGCCCCCTGATGGTGATAGGTCTTCGAAGAGCCAGAGGAAGAAGTCTGCGAGCTGGGGATTCATCAGTTCGGAGGGGAGAGGCGCTGGTCAACGCACCAGGAGCACAGTACTCGCCATCTTCCCTCGTAGACGCGCCTGGTCAAGGGTCTGCGGGCCGTAGCGAACGCCTCCACTGCTGCACTCGAGAAGCCTCTGGCGGGGAGGGCCTGTCGCACAACTCCAGGCATGAAGGAGGAGACGCTCCGGGCATGGGTGGAACAGTGGCTGGCGAGGCTGCTGAGCAATGTGCTCAGCGTGGGTAGCAGCAGGGGGGGGTCCCGTGGCGAGGCTGGAAGGAGAGCGCGTCGACTGCCCAGGCAAGGGGGTCGGGAATGGGGGGGACGAAGAGGGGAAGCTGGTGAATCCACCTTGTGGCGAATAGGTCTATCCTCGGCATCTCCCAGTGAGCGCAGACCATCTGAACGATGTCCCTGTGTAGCGTCCACTCTGTGCGTAACAGTGGCCGCGCCAGGAGAGCGTCGGCCAAGACAGTCAGGTGGCAGGGGATGTGTCAAGCTCGGGGGAAAGCTGCGGTCTTCGCACCAGCGTATCGGATGGTAGTGAAGCATGCACAGGTCGAGAGAGCACGTACCGCCCTGATTCTGACTGTAGGAACCACCGTCGTGGTGTCCAAGAGGATGCGCCGCTCCTGGCGCCGGAGGTGTGCTTCCCACGTGAAGAGGGCATGCCAGGCGGCTTGCAGCTCCAACCAGTGGACGTGTCTGTCCGCCAGCTCTGGAGGCCAGGGCCGGGCGTCATGAAAAACCGTAGTAGCAGGTGAGACCCCCACCCAGAGAGATTAGCATCGACGCAAGGGAAAGCTGAGGGGGAGGAGAGGCAAGGGGGAATCCCGAAGGGCGCCACAAAGAGTCCGTCCAAGGCCGCAGAAGGGGACGAAGCATTCGAGTCACGGCCACCGGGGCAGCCATGTCTCCGGAGGACGGACGCCAATGGCGCCAGCGGTGCTGCTGTAGCGGGAGAGCATGAAGACGGTCGAGTGGGAGTAGCTCCGCCGCTTCGCTCCGCGTAAGAGCGGTCCCCGTCCGTCCGTCTGGTGATCTGCTGCGGTTCACCCATGCGGTCGCGCCTGCGTACTCATCCGACTGCACGCCTCTGCATCCTCCGCCGTGCGCTGAGATGTGGTTGTCTCGGTGTCCACGGGACGCCGCCTCCATCCATCGGTCGCCATCGAGTGGTCCCGCCGCTGAAGTCGAAGCCGTGTGTCCACATAAGCGCCGTCCCTGCCAACGACTCCACGAACTGGTGCGGTTCGCCGACGGCTGTGTCGGTGTCCCTGTGAAGGCGCCTCCATCCAAGGATGTCCGAGAACCCGGTGCTGACGTCATACCGCACCTGCGGCTGTGCGATCCCTGCCAGGATGGTCCCAAGGTCTGATGCTCCTAGCTGGAGTCCCCGAAGCCCGGTGACTAGACGAGGTCCGTGCTGCGCCACGCTCGAACTTGTCCCCCAGGCCGGCGAAGAGGAGAGGTAAGACGAGACGTCAGCATGAGAACGCTGTGCGCCATCCCGCTGTTGTCGAACCTGTGTCTCCCGAGTAGAGTGACAGCTGCCCAAGCGGTCCGAGGAACTGCTGCACCTAGCTGGAAACTCTGAAGTCCATTGCCGTGGCGAAGTCCGTTGGCGTGAGACGCTTAGACTAGTCCTTCGATCCGACGGTGAAGAGCGAGGAGACGAGACATCAACACGATCACGGTCCCTGCCACGTGTAGACTCTACACACTGTGACCGTACTTTCTATCGCGACAATCGAACCCTGTGGTAAGTCTGTGCTTCGGGGTTCCGCCGTCTATTAGAACTCTCCATACGAAGGCTCATCGAACGGACCACACTGGTCCTCTCCCAAAGGAGGCTATCATCGTCAGTGGAATGCCTGCGGCGCCCCTCTCTATCTCTGGACCCCGAAAACTTACCATGTGGCTTATCATGTTGGCGTCTTGAAATCCTATCCCTGCTTCTGCTGCCTGGGTCCTCTTATTGCCAGGAGGGCTCCCGTGCGACCCAACGTAATCCCTGCAGGGGGGCCGAGCTCTCAGAGGCCTTACTAAACATAGGGTGGCGAACCCCTGTCTGGCCTAATTCCCTTCTGTTAGGCGATGGGTAATCTTGAGCTCTTGGTGTTGTGCGGAATGGCGAATCCCGTCGGCTGCTATTGGGCTCAATCATCTGCGCAGGACGAGGCAGCTCTGCACGAAGCATCGGTGGGGGCAGCAGGACCTTCTTGTTCCTTTGAGAGCTCCTCCTCAAGTGCCGAAGTGGCGAAGGTGCCAGGCGACGCGGCGGACGAGGTGTGCAGAACAAGACGAACATGGAGATGGCCGCAGAACCGAAGCGCGAGACTTGGTCGAGGGCTGCGTCCGCTGGAGTGACGCGCACCGCGGTCCATCCTGAGCTCGTCCACGGGTGAGCGCGAGCGTCTGGAGCTGCTGGAGGAGTGGGAGGGCTCCGAACTGCCCGAAGTCCTCGGACGAGAGGACAACGGTCTCTGCGAGCTGGGCTCTGCTGGCTAACGACTCCCCGTAAGAGTCAGCGAGCTTTCCGAGTAAAGACAACAAGGACTGACAGTGGACACAGGACGGCGCGTGGCGCGTCCCAGGAGGCCGGGCTCGGAGAGGCGGGTGCTCTGCTGGCTATATTGCTCCCTGTAAGAGCCAGCGGGTTTTGACCGGGCGGGCTCCCTCTGGGCAGCAGTCGCATTGAATGCAGTCCTGCTAGCAGTGCTGGGCTCCCGTGTCCGGCACGGCGTGCATCCCCAAGGGCGGTGTGGTCGCGCTCTTCTCTCTTGGCACTGGTCTCTGTGAGCCAGGCTCAGTGAGGCGGGCTCTCTGCCGGCTAAACGACTCCCGTAAGCGTCAGCGAGCGTACCAAGTAGCGACGAGTAGGACTGACAGTGGACAGCGCAACGTGGTCCTTCCTGAGCTCGGCAACAAGTGCGCGCGAGCGTCTGGAGAAGCGGAGAAGCGGGAGGGCTCTGAACTGCCCGAAGTCCTCGGACACGTGGACATTGGTCTCTGAGAGCCGGGCTCAGTGAGGCGGGCACTCCGCCGGCTAAACGACTCCCCGAAAGAGTCAGCGAGCTTTCCGATAGAGACGAGCGAGGACTGACAGTGGACATGGGGTGGCACGTGGCGGGTCCCATGATGCCGGGCTGTGGGTCAAATGGTTGTTGTGATGCGTCTAGTGTGGTAGTGTAGCGTCTGTGCTTGTCGCTCTCGCTTTCAGCTCCCACCGCTGGCTAGCAGTTTTGCAAAAAGGGGAGCAGAACATGTCAGTCTCTCCCTGCCAGTACACAGCCTCTCCAACAAGAAGCCTCATGTAGTGCCTCCTCGTGGTGACTCATGGTAACCGAGCACCTTACGGACTCGGGCTGAACTACAGAGGACTCGGAGGAGATCTGGCCCCCAGACATGCGGCATGCAGGCCCATCGATGTGTGGACAAGCCCTGATGCCTATGAACCAGATCCCCAGCTATGGGTAAATAGCCCCACTGCCTTGTGGGTGCCTTGGGAGAGGCAAAGGCTAGGGGAGTAAACCCTATACAAATCCGGACAGGGATGCTCGATAGCCTTGGTTGGCAGATCTCCTTCGAGAAGGAAAACTCCGAGGAAAAACCTGAGTAGATGGGACCCATAAGCCTTGGTCGGCAATCCATCTAGGAGAAGGATACTCCAAAACTAAACCATCCTGTGCTCCCAGGAAAGGCCTTTTGACCAGGAGCTAAGGGTGAGGTAACCCCGACAGAAACCCCGAGTGCTGAAGACGGAGGTACTGGGCTGCACAGCGCACTCTAATAAACCACAGTACCATGCATATACAGCCATATGACACTTGGAGATGGATTCAAGAGGAATGGTGCTCGCCCTGTGGAGTCTCACCAGGCAGGTGCAGTACCGGGCTCTGCGCCTCTTCAGAGCCCACCCCCAGCGACTGGAGGACCTTCCCGACTGTCTCGAGGAGCCAGGGGACTGGGAAGTAGAGCGACTGGCCAGCGAAAAAACAAGACCAGAGACAAAGAAAAAGCCAATGTGAACATCATGCACTGGAATGCCGAAGGGGTTACCAACAAGAAAACAGAACTAGAGCACTTTCTGCATGAAAACAGCATAAACATCTGCTGTATACAAGAGACACACCTGCAAGAAGGGAAACCCTTTAAGGTCAGAGGATATCAGGTCTTCCGAAGTGATCGCCAAGGGAGGAAGAAAGGGGGGTTATGACCCTAGTTAGAAACAACCTGAATGCCAGCGAAACCAGGAGATTCATGGAAGAGGCAGAATACATCCAGGTCAAGGTAACCACCAGTGACAGCACCCTTGACCTTGTCAACTACTACTGCCCTAATGATAAGTTGC
Organism: Semisulcospira habei; assembly: GCA_036245525.1. NCBI lineage: Eukaryota > Metazoa > Mollusca > Gastropoda > Semisulcospiridae > Semisulcospira > Semisulcospira habei. The sequence continues at coordinate 234,398,567 of BTPG01000002.1, forward strand.
TGTCCCTCGACACTATCCAGGTCCCGGACAGTGGATTCCTCATCACTGGTGACTTCAACAGCCAGTCCCAGAGTTGGGGATATGACACACTGGACAAGAGAGGAGAAGACATTGAGGAGTGGCAAGATGAAAACCACCTGATACTTGCCAAGGACCCTGAGGACCAACCTACCTTCTACTCTCGCCGCTGGCACACCACCACTACACCGGACCTGGCGCTTTGCACTGAAGATGTTCATAAGTGCCTCAGCAGAACAGTAGGACCACAGCTAGGAGGAAGTGACCACTGCCCTATCCTCCTAACCCTAAAAGGATGCACAGCAGCTAGCTCGCCACACCGGCCAAGATGGAACTACCGAAAGGCAGACTGGCGCTTGTTCAGTATCCGAACAATGAGTTAGTTAGTTATTTGGGTTTAACGCCGAGCAGGCAACTAAGGCCATCTCACGGCGGGAAGGGTAAAAATCTGGTCAGCCAGACTAAAAGAAAGGACTTAAGACATGATGTAAATATACCTTAAAAATATGTCAGGCTAAAATGTCGCACAGGTCTTTAAAGAAAACGTCGGAAGACTCTCAAAAAGGTCAAAATAATAGAAACATCATAATCTATAAACGAACAAATGAGCTAATGCAAGACCTCGCTGTGTCTGGAAGGAACATCAACAATGTGGTCAGAGAGTTTAATGACATTATCAGTAAGGCCGCCAAGGAATCCATACCTCGAGGGGTCCGGAAAAACTACACCCCATACTGGACCGCAGATCTTCAGAAAGCACATGACAACCTCACTAGGGCCAGAGAAGACGCTGAAACCAACCCCAGCCAAGAAAACAACATCAAGCTACAACACAGTAAGGCCCAGTATCTGAAGATGAAGTTGGAGTGCACAAGAAGAAGTTGGAGAGAGAAGACTGCAAGACTAAACATGGACAGGGACACCACGAAGTTGTGGAGACTGACCAAGGCGTTGAACGATGAGGGCACCAGGGAACAGAAGATCACCTTGGAAGAAGAAGGGAAAGCACTGACTGGTAGGAAAGCTGCAAACATGTTTGCACAGATCTATGCGAAAGAAAGTGACATCACTGTCCCACGAATGCTTGCGAAAGAAATCAGACAGGAAGAAAGAGAGAGAACAAGAGATGTGAACATCCATGATGCAATGAAGAAGGACATCACCCTTCCAGAACTGAAGATGGCCATCAAACAGCTGAAGAAGAAAAAATCTCCAGGTCCAGACAGCATCTCAAACGAGATGTTACAACACCTTGGCAACACTGCCTTAATGAAGCTACTGGACATCTTTAACCACAGCTGGAGAGGAGGACAGGTACCCCAGTGCTGGAAGGAAGCCAGGATGATCCCAATTTTGAAGAAAGGGAAGAATAAGTCCAAAGCCCTGAGTTATCGCCCCATCAGCCTGACAAGTTGTGTGTGCAAGACCATGGAGCGCATCATCAACAAGCGCCTGCAGTGGTACCTGGACTCTGAGAGCATTATCGTGCCAGAGCAAGCTGGCTTCAGAAGCTACAAGAGTACAGAAGACCAGACAACACACCTTGCACAGGTCATAGAAGATGCCTTTCAAGATCAGAAGGTGACATTAGCTGCCTTCATTGACCTACAGAAGGCTTTCGACAAGGTGTGGAAGGATGGTCTCCTTGTGAAAGTCCTTCGCAGTGGCATCCAAGGGAATATGTACCGGTGGACCAAGTCATACCTGCACAATCGCAGAGCCCGTGTGACAGTGGATGGGTACTGTGGCCAAAAAGTGCTGTTGCGTCAGGGGGTGCCACAGGGGGGAGTCCTGTCACCGACACTGTTCATACTTTTCATCAACGACCTTGTGCCAGAGCTACCAAAAGGAGTACACGCAGCCCTGTACGCAGACGACCTGGTACTCTGGTGCACAGAAGAGTATGCAACAACTGCTACATACAGGATGCAGCTAGCCCTGGACAGGCTGACAGACTGGACCAACAACTGGTGTGTGACCATCAACACAGAAAAATCATCAGCCACACTCCTCTCTCTCCAACAAGGCAAAGGATGGCAACCTAACACTGGGCAACACCCCGCTGCGGTATGAAGACCAACAGACATACCTGGGAGTCACCCTTGACAAGAGGCTGACGTGGAAGCCGCACATTTGGAATGCAGAAGCGAAAGCTAGAAGAAAGCTGAACATCATGAGAAAACTGGCTGGAACACAATGGGGAGCCAATGAAAAGATCCTCAAAAATGTATATCAAGGCACAGTGAGACCACACCTTGAGTACGGATTTAATGCATGGTTGACGGCAGCCCAGTCACACCAGCAGACCATTGACAGAGTTCAGAACCAGGCACTGCGTATCATCACCGGCGCAATGAGATCCACACCAATTGAAAAGATGGAAGAGACAACGGGCATCCCACCCCTGCGCATGAGAAGAGATTGCAAAGCCTTGATACAGTCCACAAAGGTCAAGTCTTCCAAAGACCATCCTATGAACGCTAGGATGAAACAACCAACCTCAGGGAGACTGAAAAGATCAAGCTTTGTGAAGGAGACGAGAGCACTGCAGAGAAAACACCAGGCAAAGCTGCCTGCGCAGGTAGAGGCTCTGAATCCTGCTAGCGACCTTCCACCTTGGGAAAGTAAGCCAGAAAACATCACCATCTCTTCCACGGTACCCTACATCACCACCAGAGATGAGCACAGCACTGTGAGCAAGAAAGCCCTGACACTGGCCATGCTCGAAGAAAAGTATCCCCAGGAAGCATGGATACGGGCATACACCGATGGATCAGCCACAGATGCAGTTCAGGATGGAGGGGCTGGGGTGTACATTCAGTACCCAAACGGAAAATGGCAGGCAGAGGCCGTACCAACAGGCCTTCACTGCACAAATTACAGAGCTGAGGCGGAAGTCCTAGTCCGCGCAGCTAACACCCTTAGTGGCACTGCAGACCCTGATGCCCAGATTGTCTTCCTTACTGATGCCATGTCTGTCCTTGAGGCAGCAACAGCAAGCAAACTGCCACGTCTACAAGAGGCACTGCAAAACATCAAGTGCACCAGACTGGTGCTGCAGTGGATCCCTTCACACTGTGGCATCTACGGCAATGAAGAAGCTGACAGAATGGCAAAAGTGGGCGCAGAGAAAGAACAAGATGAAAATGGAGTCAGCTTCACAGAGATGAAGACCATCATTAAGTCTGTGTACAGACCACCACAACGGCCCCTAGACAGTTACCATCAGCTGTCCAGACAAGAGCAGGTGATCATCTTTCGTCTGAGGACCGGGCACAACCGACTCAATTTCCACCTGCACAGACGCTTCCACCTCGTGCCATCTCCCCTGTGCCCTTGTGGAGAAGCAGAGCAGACCGCAGAGCACATCCTCCAGGACTGTGGGAACCACCAGCCGCTGAGGGAGGAGATATGGCCGAAGCCCGCCACTCTACAAGAGAAACTGTACGGGCCTGTGGAGGCGCTACAGAAGACCACAGATTTCATTTTGAGAGCCAAACTCCAAGTGTGACGGCGTTCGAGAAGAAGAAGAAGAAGAAGATGATGCCGGGCTCAGTGAGGCGGGCGCTCTGCTGGCTATATGGCTCCCCGTAAAAACCAGCAGGCTTTGTCCAGGCGGTGTCCCTCCGGGGAGGGGTCGTGTTGAGAGCAGTCCTGCTAGGAGCGCAGGGCTCATGTGTCCGGTGTGGAGTCCATTGCACAAGGTCGGTGCAGTCGCGTGCGGTCACCGCTCCGGGCACAGAGGGGGGCGCCTCGACGGGAGAAGGATCGCTCACCGGCGCCAGGCGCTCGCGCCTGTAATGCTCCATAACTGTGACCAATGCTGCTCGGGCCAGGTGGAGCAGATGTCGCAAGTGTGGTTGGAGGCGCAGCCAGTGTAGGGGGGACAGACCTTGTGGTTGTCAGTCGGCCACTGAAACTCGCCGCACTGCGTGCAGGCCAGCACCTGGCAACTGCAACACATAACACACATGGAGGCGCGCGGGCGAGGGCACGTGGGGCCCGCCAAGCCAAGGCGAGCATTCGACGCATAATGGTACAACAAAGGCACAAGCATGCAGGCAAGCGCCTGGTACTTCAACACCTATCAACATAAAGGTGAGTGGGCATGGGCGTGGGCACGTGGGGCCCCGCCAAGCTAAGGCGAGCATTCATCACATAATGGTACAACAAGATGCAAGCATGCAGGTAAGCGCCTGGTATTGCAACACCTATCAACACGAGAGTCGAGTGGGCGCGGGCACGTGGGGCCCCGCCAAGCTAAGGCGAGCATTCGACGCATAATGGTACAACAAAGGTACAAGCATGCCGGTAAGTGCCTGTTCCTGCAACACCTATCAGCCTGAAAGGTGAGTGGATGCGGGCATGTGGGGCCCCGCCAAGCTAAGTCGAGCGTTCGGCGCGAAAAAGTACAACGAAGGTACGATGAAAGGAAGTGCTTCTGCTCAAAACCGGCGAGCCCGGGGGCCGGCCAAGGGCTAGTACATCTACCTTACCTCTCAGTAAAAGCGGGGACGGGGGGAGGAACCTCCATACCACCCTCAGCGCGCAAAGGCGGGCGGCGTCCCAGCAAGTCAGCGCCATGGAGTCCACGCAACTCAAGAAGGCGCAGATGAGGGAAGCAGCAGGACGCTCAAGCGACGAAGCAGACCCACACAGGGCACAGGCAGGGTCAGCGCAAGCAGATAGTCCAAAAACAACAAGTCCAGAAGACCGGCAAACGAACCGGTCGCATCAAGCACAGTCAAAGTCCGTAGGCTAGCAAACACGTCCGCACAGCGTGAGCTAAGTAGCATGACTGGTTGGTCACCTCGTGACTCGGAACCAGATGGGCAGTAATGGGAAACAACTCTCGGCCCCTCTAGGGGTTCCCCGAGTGCCTCCCAGGTTGTGTCGTAGCACAACAGGTTCTTAGGCTAAAATTGAGTAAGTAGTAGACACTTCCACATAGTCATGTCATTGGTAATGTATTTTGAGGAAACAATGAATTGCAGCCTCGCGCTGGGACCATATGGCGTTGAGGCGCGTCCCCTGGGTGGTGGATAGGGGGTCCCTCGTGAGAGGGGTGCACCGAATGAAATAAGGTGCCGTGAACCAACATGGTCTAAGGGAAGGTGACCCCAACAGAAAACCCCTGGTCCTCCTAGTAAGGGGGTTGGGCGTGGGGGTAGCTTCCCCACCCTGCAAAAAAGGAAATAGCTACAAAAACGCCGACGAAAAGACTAACAGGCTTCCAGTATCACTAGGCAGGCACTAGGAAAGAGGAAAAGAGGTAGGCCGAGAAACTCCTGGCGTCGAGACCTCCAAGCTGACATCAAGAGACTGGGAACCACCTGGAGTAGAATCGAAGGAGAAGCACAGGACAGGAGTTGCTGGAGGTCTCTCGTCGACGGCCTATACCCGGGTAGGGGTGACAGGTGTAAGTAAGTAAGTAATGAATTGCAGAACGACGACCGACGACCCTGTTCTGGATGCCCACGCTGCACCAGCAGAAGTGAAGACAGATACCTCTGTGTGGCGGCTCTGTGTGACCGAACTGTCACGTCAACCACTCTGCGACGTCAACTGATGCAAGCTGCAAACGTCAGCAGAAGCACAGCCTGCCGACGTCTGCGCGAAATTGGCCTGGCTTCATGCAGAGCAGCAGTGAGAATACCCCTCACTCCAGCTCATCGCAGAGCCCGGGATGCCTGGTGTCGTCAACATGTGAGGTGGAACAGACTCCAGTGGACTCAGGTTCTGTTTACTGATGAGTCACGGTTCACCGTGTCCTTCAACAACGGCAGGGTGAGGATCTGGAGACCCAGGGCGAGCGATTCACGGATGGATGCGTCCAAGAGATGGATTGCTATGGAGGAGCTCAGTTATGGTCTGGGCAGGCTTCAGCAGGGAAGGCAGGACCCCCCTCCACTTCATCCGAGGCACCCTGACTGGACTGCGCTTTCGGGACGAGATTGTGCAGCCCCTCATCCAGCCAGCTCTCCAAGTTGTAGGCGACAATGCTGTTCTGCAGGACGACAACGCTCGACCTCATCGCGCCCGTGTGGTGGATGAGTACCTTGAGCAACGGGGCATCATGAGGATGGAGTGGCCAGCTCGTTCACCTGATCTGCCTCCCAACGAGCACCTCTGGGACGTGCTGGGGCAACATGTAGTCAGCAACCACACCCCCCCCCCCCTCACCTCAAGGCGTCCCCCAGCTGATTCAGTTCCTGCATCAAGAGTGGGAAAAGCGATCCCACATGTTCTCTGAACCCTGGTGAACTCCATGCGTCAACGCTGCATTGAATGCATGGCTTCAAACGGTGGGTACACTCGCCACTGACTGGACCAGTCTTGTGTGACTTTTCAAAAGAGGGGTGGGTGAACATTCCAACGTACTGCTGTTGTTACAATTGCTTGATTTACTCAAAACGTAAATGACATTGTTACTGAATAAATTAGCAAAGTACTGACCCCAAGTATTGTTACATTATTTGTGTGGTGTTGTCGGTGCGTATGCGATAAAAAGTGGCCCTTATGTTTTGACCATTAGTATATGATACAATCCACAATTGCCACTTTCCTCACTGTTAATTTATAGAGTCAGGTCACACACATTTTCGTACATCTTCACAACTCAAATTATGAGAGAACACGAGTCAATAACTCAAAACGCTGGTTGCACTGAGGAACGTTTTAGAAACAAATCTGCGTCCACCGACAGTGAAGAGATAAAAAAAAACAAGCTGGCGCTGATCCTGATCAGCAAGAGAGACAGATTCTCATCAGCCCATGAGAATCTGCACCTTCTGCAGATGGTGGACCAGTATATGTGACATTAACCCATTAAGCCCCAATGCACTACAGCAGGAGATGGATCGACCATGATAATTAATTTAATTAATTGAATGAGTGAATGATAATGCCATGTGTTGTATGGGCAGACAGTGCATTTCCCCGTGAGGGATTAACAAAGTATTATTGTATTGTATTGTACTGTATTGCATTGTAATTCAAGAGTAATGCCAGACTAGCTTAGCGCCTGATGGCGCCAAGCTAGTCTGGCACTACCCTTGAATTATCATGGTTGACCCATCTCCAGCAGTCATTAGATGACACCTTCAAAATTTGAGAAATGCGGTCTTGGGCATAAATGGGTTAAGCTGTATGCCTCATGCCACTGAGTGAAAGAGCCCTCACCCTGAGGGGAGGTCCGCCATTTTAGGGTGTGGGGTGGTGTCGAGCCAGTGTCGGTAGTTGTGCGTGGTTCGCCAGGCCGTCACAAACGGCAAACCAAAGTCCTCCAGCAGCTTGCCATCTGAAACAAAAGTCATTCTGTCACAAACCTGACTTTGTCGTCAGATGCCTGTGGTGTATTTTGCTTAGTATGCTAGCCCCGAGTCCCTACAGCAGGAGATTGATTGACCATGATAATTCAAGGGTAGTGCCAGATAAGCTTGGCGCCTTCAGGCACCAAGCTAATCTGGCACTACCCTTGAATTATCATGGTCAATCCACCTCCTGCAACTGGTACATAGTTGTTAAGTAACACTTCCAAAATTTTGGAAATGCACCTGTGGGGCTAAAAGGATTAAGGATTAAGTCAGGCTGTGACTTAAGGTATCGGTAGTAGGACGTTAGGATGAAGAAACTGAAGTTCACTTGTAGTCAACATGTTTCACAGCTTATCGTAGGCATAATTATGGGCCGGTGAATGGTTTTGGTCAGTGCAGGGTCAGAATCAGTAGCTCACAGTCTAAGTTTCTCAGGGTACGATTTTTTCTAGTGTCGTATTGTTCTCACTGCGTTTCTTCTTGTTTTAATTACAACCCATTTACGAACCTTCCAGCATCATGGTAGACAGCAGACACTGCAGGTAACTACGGAACTGGGCGCGGATCCACTCATCACTGCCCTCCCACTCTGAAAGCGCAAAGGCAAGACACCTGTCATTTCATAGTTATGTCATTCTACCCCAACTATGGATATATCTGTAAATGTGTGCCCAGCAGTTCCCGACCAACTATGGATTTATCCTTAATTGGCAGTCCTGAAACTGCATCCCTTCTTATTCGGCTTGTAGTGGTTCCTAATTGGAACTGTTAGCTTTCGTCACTTCTTTGTTCTTCCTCACATGCACGTGGCAAGCTTGAACGGTTTTCCGAACCTTTTTTGTGGAATTTTCATACTTTTCTTTGACAATGGCGAGGCGTTCACGGACTATGAACACTAGTCAGGCTGCTGAGATCATAATGAATTACGACAGCGAAAAAAATGTATTTTTCTCTAAAATGTATTTTTTCGAAAAATACTTACCGATGACATTACTATTAGGAAGGCACACTTAGCTTACCAATTTCAGCCTAAGAATCCGTTGTGTACATACACAACCAGGGAGGTGACTCTAGGGTGCCGTAACCAGGTACCCTGAGTAGTCTCCTGTCCCTCCCTATCCGGTCACGTGCTCAGTGGTATCATGCCAGTCTGACGCTTAGCTTACTGGCAGGAAGTGGGAGGGTCCTTCGAGTAATGTAATCGGTAGGTATTTTTCGAAAAAAATACATTTTAGACAAACATACATTTGTTTCCTCAAAAACATTACTGATGACATTACTATTAGAAAGAACAGCGAAGAGGAGGAGGGTGCCGCCCACAACTTTTACCCCCAGTAATCGGGTTAGCCAGACCCGCCCTCCCCCGGGTCAACCTCCCGACAATTTCAGCTAAACTTTACCTATGGCGCCCCAGGCGCCGGGAGGGAGTGTTGCGCCACGGTGATGTCCCCCACCAGGGCCAGGTTCTCCCGTTGGCCCGAGAGGTCCCTGAGGTAAAACCGGGCGAAGGTTGATTCCGCCCGCCAGCCCTTGGCCGCTACAATGTCCTTGACAGCGCAGTTGCAGTCGAAGGCGACGCTCATGGCCATGGCTCTAACCTCGTGCGCCCTGATCTTCAGCCTCTTAGCTCCCTCCGGGGAGAGATCCTGGTAGGTGGACCGGATGACCCAGTGTAGCAAGGAGGATAATATTATCTGCGCCAAAATGTCAGGTCTGCCCAGGGTCAAAGGCAGAAAGAGGCGGGACCGTCCCCTCCGGACAGGTTTGGATTGGCGCAGGTACACGTGCAAGACACGCACAGGATCTTGCTGTCTGGTCTCCCGGGGGAGTGTCAACCCCTTCAGCAGCCGAATGGTGAGCACCTGTGATGCAGTTACGGGAGACCTGTTCTTGGCCAGGAAGGACGGGTCGGTTAGGAGCTGCACAGAGCCATCCGATCTGAACTGTAGGCAGGCGGGGCGCGCCGAGAGCACGTGCAGCTCGCTCACCCAGGAAGCAGTGGCGAGGGCCAGGAGGAAGCACGTCTCCCAGGTCAAGTCCGCGAATCGAGCCAAGGGGAGTGGTTCAAAGCGGTCTGAATTCAGCCACATCAGCACTCAGGGTAGGTCCCAGCGCGGCACCAACAAGCAGGGAACAGGCCGCTGGAGGCCGAAGTGGGCCATATGGTCGGTGAGGTCCTTGCAGGCGCCGGGGTCCGGGAGGCCCAAGTGACGATATGTGTCAGCTATCATGGCCAGGTAATCCCTGATTGTGATTGGCGCCAAGTTCTGTTCGACGAAGAGCCAGAGGAAGAACCCGGCCAGCTGGGGGGTAGTCAGGTCCGTGGGGGAGAGGCGCTTGTCAGCGCACCAGGACCGAAGGACTCGCCACTTTCCCCCATAGACACGTCTGATCAAAGGTCTGCGGGCAGTAGCGATAACCTCCACCGCTGCACTTGAGAAACCTCTAGCAGCGAGGGCATGCCACACAATCTCCAGGCGTGTAGGAGAAGACGCTCTGGGCACGGGTGGTACAGCCTCCATCAGAGTTGCTTGAGCATTGTGCGCGGAGTGGGGAGCCGCAGGGGGGGACCTGTGGCGAGGCTGAGGAGGTCAGTGGTCCAAGACTTGGTCCAGCAGAACGGGGCCACCAGCAACAACACCGCGTTACAACCCTTCAGCTTGAGCAAAACCTTGGGGACCAGCACTGTTGGCAGATACGCATACACATTGAGGCCTTCCCAGGAGATGGAGAGCGCATCGACTGCCCAGGTGAGGGGGTCCGGAATGGGGCAGACAAGATTGTACATTGATTGTACATTGCTTAACGTCCCGACAGCAACAAGGCTTGCTCAGGACGTGCCTGCACTGCTTGTGAAAAAAAAAACTAAACAGAACATTGAATGTATGTCGCCAGCCGGTCAAATACATTAAATAAACCTAACACATGGGGCCTAAATAAAGCTAAGACCATTTAGCAACACACATCCAATATCAAGAGCTACAGGCAGTGCAGACAGTAGGGAGAGTTTTAAAAAGGCAAATACAGGAGAATGGACCTCGGGTAGACAGAAACACATGCCCCAGAATAGAGAGAAAAACTCACCCTGTGGGGCTGACCAGTGTGACCCTGGGAACTAAAAAGTACCTAACCCCACCCAAGTCCCCCAGGGCAGACCCGGGTGGGGGGGGGGCAGACAAGAGGGGGAGCTGTCGATTCTATCTCATTGCAAAGAGATCGATCATGGGTGTCTCCCACCGCATGCAGATCATCCGAAAAATGCATTTTTCTCTAAAAGGTATTTTTTCGAAAAATACTTACCGATGACATGACTGATAGGGAAGTGTCTACTTACTCACAATTTTAGCCTAGGAACCCGTTGTGCCCCTGCACCAACCGGGAGGCACTCGGGGAACCCACAGAGGGGCCGAGAGTGATCTCCCATGACTGCCCATCCGGTTCTGATTCATGTGATGATTACTCAGTTTAGGATACTTAGCTTACCAGCGGCAAGCGGGGCAAGAGGGAGGGTCCTCCGAGTCATGTCATCGGTAAGTATTTTTCGAAAAAATACCTTTTAGAGAAAAATGCATTTATTTCCTCAAAAACATTACCGATGACATGACTGATAGGGAGAATTACGAGCAGGAGGAGGGTGCCGCTGCCTGCAAAATAACCCAGGGGGCCTGCAGAGCCATCCTCCAAGTCGCAAACTCCCGACAATTTTAGCTAAGTAGCGTACCTACGGCGCCTGTGGCGCCGGGAGGGAGTGTTGCGCTGCCGTGATGTCCCCCACCAGAGCGAGGTTGTCTCGCTGGCCTGCCAGATCCCGGAGGTAGAAGCGGGCGAAGGTAGATTCCGCTCGCCAGCCTACTGCCGCCACAATGTCTTTAACAGCACAGTTCCGGTCGAAGGCAAGACTCGTGGCCATGGCACGTACCTCGTGCGCGCGTATCTTAAGCCTCTTTGCTCCCTGTGGGGAGAGGTCCTGGTAGGCGGACCGAATGACCCAGCGTAGCCAGGAAGAGATCGTCTGGGCCGAAATGTCATGTCTGCCGGTCCTAAGAGGCAGGAAGAGGCGTGAGCGTCCTCGACGGACGGCTTTGGTTCTGCGTAGATAGACGCGTAAGGCGCGCACAGGGTCTTGTTGCCTGGTCTCTCGAGGGAAGTCCATTCCCCGCAGCGGTCGCAGTGTGATCACTTGTGGCGCCGTCAGTGGAGACCTGGTCTTGGCAAGGAAGGAGGGATCTGGGAGAAGGTGCACGGAGCCAACCGCACGAAATTGCAGGCAGGTAGGGCGCGCCGAGAGCGCGTGCAGCTCGCTGACTCGGGCCGCTGTGGCAAGGGCCAAAAGGAAGCAGGTCTACGAGTCACGTCCTGAAGGCGGGCCAAGGGCAGTGGTTCGAATCTGGATGAGTTCAGCCACGTCAGGACCCAGGGAAGGTCCCAGCGCGGGACGAGAGAGCGGAGTACCGGACGTCGCAAGCCGAAGTGCGCCATAAGGTCGGCGATGTCCTGACAGGCGCCGGGGTCCGGACGTCCAAGGTGTCGATAAGTGCCGGCAATCATGGAAAGGTATCCTCTGATGGTGATAGGGGCGAGACCCTGGTCTCCAAAGAGCCAGAGGAAGAAGTCCGCGAGCTGGGGGTGAGTCAAACCAGTGGGGTCGAGACGGAGGTCCTCACACCAGGCGCACAGCACTCGCCACTTTCCCTCGTAGACGCGTCGCGTTGAGGGTCTGCGGGCCGAAGAGATCGCCTCCACTGCTGCACTCGAGAAGCCTCTAGCGGTGAGGGCACGCTGCACAACCTCCAGGCGTGAAGGAGGAGACGCTCCGGGCACCGGGAAAAGGGCCTGTCGAGGCTGTTTGAGCATCGTCCGGGGCGTCGGTAAGCGCAAAGGAGGGCCCGTGGCGAGGCTGAGGAGGTCGGTGGTCCAAGAGCGGTTCCAGGAAAACGGGGCGACCAGGAGAACGGCGTTGGATTCCCGGAGTTTGAGGAGGACTTTGGGGACAAGGACCGTCAGGGGAAAGGCGTAGGCGATCAAACCGTCCCAGGGGATGGAGAGAGCGTCGACAGCCCAGGCCAGGGGATCCGGGACCGGGGAGACAAAGAGGGGAAGCTGATGGTTCCACCTCGTGGCAAACAGATCGATCTGAGGAGTCTCCCAGTGGGCGCAGATCATCTGGAAAAGGTCCTGGCGAAGAGTCCATTCCGTGTGTAACATCTGACCACGACGCGAGAGCGAGTCGGCGAGGACGTTCAGGTGACCCGGAATGTGTCTCGCTCGAAGGAAGATGCCGCGGGTCTGGCACCAAAGCATCAGCCGGTAGGTGAGCATGCACAAGTCGGGAGAGTGTGTGCCGCCTTGCTTCTGAAGGTACGCCACCACCGTCGCGTTGTCGGAAAGGACCAAGAGCTCCTGGTGCAGCAGACTCGATTCCCAAGTGATGAGGGCTTGTCAAACAGCCTGAAGCTCCAACCAGTTGATGTGACGGGCAGACATCTCTGGTGGCCAGGCTCCCAACGTCGTTCGGAAGTCCGGAAACAGGTGGGCACCCCACCCTGAGAGGCTCGCGTCGACACACAGGGATAGGCGAGGAGGGGGAGACGCGAGGGGAACTCCCGAAGCCAGCCACGCCGGATCCATCCAGCGCAGCAGATGGGGACGAAGAAGCGCAGAGACCGGTACCGAGGCTGCCAAGTCGGCGGAGGACGGGCGCCAGTGAAGGAGGAGGTGCAGCTGTATGGGCCGAAAGTAGAGACGCCCTAGGGGCAGGAGATCTGCAGCGGCGTTCATCGTTCCGAGAAGCTGTAGCCAAGTCCTGGCAGGTGCTGCGTCTAGCCGGCAAAGGTCGGCGGTCAAGGAGGCTAACCTCTGAATCCGCTGCTCCGAAAGACGAACCAAGTTCAGATCGGTAGCGAAGTCCATGCCTAGGTGGACGAATCGGCGACTGGGCGAGATCTGATTTCCCTCTGTTGAGGAGAAAACCTAGTCGCGCTAACAGCCGGATCAAGGCGTCTCTGTCCGCTGAAAGAACGGTCGCCGACTGGTTGCGTAGGAGGAGGTCGTCGAGGTAATTGGAAGTAGGGCTGGACGATGACTGACGAGCCTTGGCCACTACCGCGTCCATCAGGCGAGAGAATACCCAAGGGCTGAGGTTGAGACCAAATGGAAGGGCCCGGAACTGGTAGACTGCTTCGTCGAAGGCGAAGCGCAGGTACTTCCTGGAGGCAGGATGAATGGGAACATGTAAATACGCATCCGACAGATCCAAGCTCACGGCAATGTCCCTTGGCTGCACCGAGGCCCTGAGGGACCGAGCGGTTTCCATGCGGAAGTGAGGAGCCGAAATGAAGGAGTTCAGCTTGGAAAGATCGATGATCGGGCGCCACCTGCCGCCCGACTTGGGCACCAGGAAGAGGCGACTGTAGAAGGCCGGGGAGCCGTGACGCACAACCACCTCCGTGGCACACTTCTGCAGAAGAGCGGAGACCTCGGAACGCAGAGCGCTGGACTTTAACGGGTCGGAGGGCATGGCGGTCCACAGAGGGGACCGACGCAGCGGAGGAGGAGAGCGAAACGAAATCCGAAGGCTGTCGGAGACGGTGGTCCTGATCCAGGGGTTGTCTGGGAACAGCGAAAACCACTCTTCGCTGAACCGGGCAAGCCCCCCGCCGACTGGAGGACCCAAGACGGTCGGCGGAGGCGGAGCTAGGGAGTCAGTGAGCCCGCCCGCGCCCAGGGCGACGGGCAGGTCGGGACCGGGCGGGGGCAAAGGAGCTAACCTGACCGGGTCGACCAAAGGCAGGGCGGCGGCGGGGGTTACGAGAAGGGAGGGGGTCTGAGGACGCAGGAAGTCCGGAGCCCCGCAGGGCGCGACCCGCGGCCTTGCGGGAGGAGCGAAAGCGAGAAGGCGCAGATTTGGAAGGCCACCGATCCGAGTTCGCGATCTTAACCGAAGACCAGGTATCGCCAAACAGAAGTGATCCACCTAGGGGGGCACGACGCAACTGGTTCTGCAGGTCCGAAGGCAAACCACGGCAAGCCCGCAGGACAGCATCTCGACGCATGAGGTCACAATTGGCGGAAGCCGCCATGGCGTTGACAGATGAGTGATACGCCGCACGATTAGCTACCTCCGCGAGGGCGAGAAGATCTCCTAACAGGGGAGTGATGGAAGGATGCCAAGCTTCCTCTATCCGCTGTACCGCCGCTTGGGTGACAAGCTCGAGGAAGCCCGAACAAGCAAGGGTGTTACGAACCAGGGCCGCTGTAGCATCCAAACCTCGAGGAATGGCGCGTTTCAGAAGCGAAGAGCCGCCAGCCTGAAGAACAGCCGCCGGATCCACTGGAGGAAGAGCGCAGACAAAGGACTGGGAGTGTCCAGAGTACCACTCCTGCCGGAAGGCGATGTCGAGGCCGGGGGGCCACCTGCGGTCGCCAAAAAACTGATGTTCCCTAGGGGCAGCGAGGAGGTGCGCGGAGAAGGCGTCCCGCATGTCGCTGAAACCAGGAGGCTGAGGAAGAGACTTAAACTTCTTCGTCTGCCGACCAGCATCGACGAAGGCCGATACCTTGCGCTTGAGGGGGGGAGACGGAGGGCAAGCGTCGACTGGGAGGGAGGCGGAAACGATGCGGGCGGCCTCATCCAAGGCGAGCAACGTAGCTGCACGAGAAGAAGAAGGCAGCGGAGAAGAGTCCGAGAAGTCCGAAAGGGACGAGCGGGAGGCGGGGGAACGGCTACCTGGGCCTAGGAGGCAGAAGCAGAATCCTCAGCCAGCAAACTCAAGGCGTCCTCGTCCCGGGGAGGAGGGGGAGCGGCAAGCGGACTGCTGCGGCGAGAACGGAGAGGTCCCCGAGAGGCATCCAGCCGGGAGGAGTAGGGAGAGCGACTACGAGGACGGGAAAGAGGGTGACCCTCCCGGCTAGGGCTCCGCGCGGAGCGACGCCTAGGGGAAAAAGACGGCCGACGCGAAGAGCGATGGGGCGAAGACCGCTGGTAGCGCGAAGAAGATCGCGGCAAAGCCGCAACCAGGCGAGGGGGGGCTGGTGGGTGCCCGACGAGAATGATGATGCCGACGACGAGAGTCCCACGGCGAGCGAGATCGCGGCGAATAGGGAGAAGCCCTAGAGTCGTGAGTCCTTGGTCGCGTAGCACTTCGTCTCTGAGAGCCGGGCGCTAAAAGGCGGGCTCCCTGCCGGTAACTTGACTCCTCGTAGGAGTGCGCGGGCGTGAGAGACGAGCGAGAACTGACCGCAGACAAGGGGCGGCGATGGTCGCATCCCCTTGGGCCGAGCTCAGGGAGGACGGCACTTGGGGTCTGCAAGGCAGGGTCAGTTGTCCGAACAGTGCTGGGTGTACGCGTCCTAAGCGGCGACCTATCCATGGGGTCCGTACGGACAAGCTTGGTCCCTGCTCCTGACACACTGGGGGACGCTCGGACGGGAGGGTTACTCACAGGTAACGGCCGGTCCCGCCTGTAAAATCTCCAAAGCTGCGACCACTTCAGTTCTGGCCACGTGGAGCAGAGGTCACAAGAGCGGCCCGAGGCACAGCCAGAGCAAGGGAGGCACTCAGCGTGGTTGTCCGTTGGCCACTGGAAGTCGCCGCAGAGGGTGCAGGTTTGCACTTGGCAACTGCAACACACAAACAAACAAGCGTACAAGCGAGAGCACGTGGCCGCGCCCAACAAGGGGAAAGGGGAAACCAAGGTGACAAAGTCAACATACCCAAAGTGAACACACAATTCACCCCCCCCCCCCCCCCCCAAGGTGCGAGCGCCCAGGCACGAGGCCGGCAAGCTAAGTTAGTTATTTGGGTTTAACGCCGAGCAGGCGACTAAGGCCATCTCACGGCGGGATGGGTAAAAATCTGGTCAGCCAGACTAAAAGCAAGGTCTTAAGACAAGATGTAAATATAGATTAAAAATCTCAGGCTAAAATGTCGCACGTCTTTAAAAGAAATGTCTACAGACTCTCAAAAAGGGCAAATAAAAAAGATTCACATAGTCTATGAATGCTCAAATCTTGTTAAAAATATTGCATGCTCGCAAGAAATTGAAGATTTTGTCCGGGGGAACATCCCGGAACAAAACCTTCAAGGAGTCTGCTGTAAAGTGTTTATATCTGGTGTCAATTAGGTCAGCACAATACAGCAAAAAGTGTCGAACAGAAAACTGCTCATCACAGGCAAAACACCATGGACGCTCATCCTGTTTAAGTAAGTAAGAGTGCGTAACATACGTGTGCCCGATGTGGAGCCGAGCAAGGACAGTCTCCTCACGGCGGCTGCCGCAGCGGAAAGGTAGACTGTCAGACAACTTAGGAAGAGCTTCATGAAGCTTGTTCCCTTCCTCTTTGTCCCACTCGAACTGCCACTCGCGGGCCACGTACGCACTAATCACAGGTTTAAAATCACTATAGACAGTCTGTGTGTCAGGGACAGGGTCACTGCGGGCACTGTTGGCAGCAGAATCTGCGATTCTGTTGCCTTCGATGCCCACATGGCCTGGGACCCAAATAAAAATGATGTCATAATATTCCTTCATCAAGTCCGCGTAGAGCTCTCTAATCTGCACCAGCAGTGGATGGTCTGTTCCCGCGCCCTGAAGGGCCTGCAGGGCAGAAAGAGAGTCAGACAGAATCAGGAAGTTCCTTTCCCGAGACTGATAGGCATGCTTGAGTGCTAACAGAATGGCCTGCAGTTCTGCACTAAATACAGAGGAATGGTCAGGGAGACGGAGCTTAAATGGGCGTCTAGGATGGCGAGAGGACACTGCAGCCGCAGCCACTCTTCCATCCTCAGACTTGGACCCATCCGTATAAAGACGACAATAGCCAGGAAAAATTGAAAGGAGTTCATTGAGGCTCTGTTGGTATATGGCTGGTGGAGTACAATCCTTCTTGTGGGCAGTCAAGTCCAGCAAGATGTCAGGAACTGGTAGTAGCCAGGGTGGAGTGACGTGTTGCAGAGATTCCGAAACTTTGTCCAGGTCCACTCCGGCCGCCTGCAGATGAGGTCGGACACGGAAGGAAAGTGGACGGACAGCTCCCGGATGGGCATCGTAAATCTCTGCAAACGACGGGTTAAAAACACAATCATAGGCAGGATTTTCTGGATGGGCCTTCAGCTTCAGAACGTAGCTGAGCATGAGGCGGATGCGGCGGAGCCTGAGAGAAGGCTCCCCTGCCTCTGCATACAGACTAGGAACTGGAGATGTCCTGAAGGCTCCCAGACATATGCGCAGACCTTGATGGTGAATTGTGTTCAGACGCTGCAGAACAGACTTGGAAGCCGAGCCATATACCACAGAGCCGTAATCCAGTTTGGACCGAACAAGGGCCCGGTACAGTCGAAGTAAGACGATGCGGTCTGCACCCCAGTCAGTACGACCAACGACACGAAGAATGTCGAGGGCCTTCCAACAAGAGGTTCTAAGGTAGTTAACATGGTTGCAGAAGGTCAATCTTTTGTCAAAGATGACCCCCAAAAACTTTGCCTCTTCGGCCACCTTAATTGGCACACCAGCAATGCTCAGGCTAGGTTCTGGAAAAAATTTCGTCTGGTTAGTAAAATGCACACAGACTGTCTTGGAGGGCGAGAATCTGAATCCATTGAGAGACACCCACCCCTGGATTCGATCAACACACAGCTGCAAGCGCCTCTCAAGGGACGCAAGTCCTCGACCTCGTGCACACAAAGCAAAGTCGTCCACAAACAAAGAGCATTCAGAATCATCCTTGACGGCCTTTACAATGTTATTTATTTTGATGCTAAATAAAACAGGAGATAGAATACTGCCCTGCGGGACACCCATCTCCTGTTCAAAGGAGTCGGAGAGGGTGGAGCCCACACGGACATGGAACGACCTGTTGGACAAAAAATTGTGAATAAAAACGGGCAGATGCCCTTTAAAACCCATGTCCGACAAATCAGACATTATACCATGCTTCCAGGTAGTGTCATATGCCTTTTCAAGATCAAAGAAAATTGCATAGACATGCTGCTTGTTGACAAAAGCATCTCGGATAAAAGACTCAAAGCAGACTAGATGGTCAGTTGTACTACGGAAGCGCCGGAAACCGCACTGGAGGTCTGTGATGAGACCCTGTGACTCAAGATGCCACACCAGTCGGGCGTTGACCAAGCATTCCATAGTTTTACATAAACATGATGTCAAAGCTATTGGCCGGTAGTTGCCCGGGTCGGAAGGATCCTTACCCGGCTTGGGAATTGGCACAACCACAGCCTGGCGCCAAGATGGCGGAAAATGACCGGTTATCCAGATATGGTTAAAGGCCTTGAGAAGTACAAGGAGTGAATCCTCAGGCAGATGTGTTATGAGCTGATAATGGATGGTATCTAATCCAGCAGCAGAGTCAGTACATTTCTGCAAGGCTTGCTGCAATTCTGAAAACGTAAAAGGGGCATTATAGTCTTCCAAGTTATCCGATATAAAATCACAAGCACAAGATTCTCGCTTCTCCTTCTCTCTCTGGAAGAAAGGTGAATAATGCTCTGTTGAAGAATTATGGGCAATGGTGGAGGCAAGCAAATTGGCCACAGCCTTTTTATCTGTGACCAAACTGGCACCATCTCTAAGATGGCCGACAGAAGCCGAGCCACCCCTGCCCCTAATTCTTCGAACAGCCTTCCAGACTTTTTGGGACGGAGTCCTAGAAGATAAAGATGAGACGAAGCGTCTCCAGGAAGCACGGCGTTCACGTTTAAAAATGTAACGGGCTTTCGCCCGCTGTCTTTTAAAGGTTAAAATATTTGCTTGCGACGGATTACGAAAAGCACGTCGCTGAGCAGATTTGCGCATTGTTTGGGCCTTGCGGCACTCTTCATTGAACCATGGTACTCTCGGCTTCCGAGGGAGTGATGTGGAAGTTCTAGGGATGGTTTCACCTGCAACCTCCAACAAAATAGAAGTAAAACAAGAAACAGGTTCTTCAGCTGACATGACCACCTCCTCTGTAAGACGAGACTGACAGAGAGAGGCAAACAGAGACCAGTTAGCTTTCTTGAGATTCCAGCGCCCCACCGGCGAATCCTCCTCACAGCTGACCGATGACAGGACTACTGGGAAGTGGTCACTACCACACAGGTCGTCGTGAACCTTCCAGTCAAAGTCCAGCATGAGAGAAGGATCACACACAGTGAGGTCTAGAACAGAACTAGATCCGGAACCTGAGTTAGAGTATGTAGGTGAGCCATCGTTAAAGACACATAGGTTAAGTTGAGAAAAAACATCTTCTAACATCTGACCTCTGCCATCATAGTGGTCACTACCCCAAAGGTGAGCATGACCGTTAAAATCCCCCATGAGAATAAAGGGAGGGGGCAGTTGATCTACTAAGTTAAAAATATCATTGCTACAGACCCGCAGTGATGGTGGCAGGTAAATACTACATATGGTTATGGTCTTTTTTAAGGTAACCCGAGCAGCGACAGCCTGAAGACAGGTGTCGATGCTAACGGGGCTACATAAAATTTGGCTACTAATGAGAAGATTGATTGATTGATTGTACATTGCTTAACGTCCCGACAGCAACAAGGCTTTCTCAGGACGTGCCTGCACTGCTTGTGAAAAAAAAACTAAACAGAAAATTGAATGTATGTCGCCAGCCGGTCAAATACGTTAAATAAACCTACAACATGGGGCCTAAATAAAGCTAAGACCATTTAGCAACACACATCCAATATCAAGAGCTACAGGCAGTGCAGACAGTAGGGAGAGTTTTAAAAAGGCAAATAAAGGTGAATGGACAAAGGGTAGACAGAAACACATGCCCCAGAATAGAGAGAAAAACCCACAAGAGCCGCTCCACCCGAGCACCTCTCCGAATCAGAGCCTTTATGTATAACATTAAAACCATTAAAAGACACAGGGTCAGAAGTCTTCAGGTAAGTCTCCTGAAGAGATATTACTGAGGGGTTATAGAACTTGACTAAAAGACGTAATTCCTCAAAGTTAGCTCGAAAACCACGACAATTCCACTGAAGCAAAGAGTCCATGATTAAGTCTTATCTGGGGGTAAGGAGTTTTTCCCCCCTTTTTCCTTTACCTTGGAAGGAGTTGAAGAAACAGAGGGGGGCCGGCTCCCGGGCCTCCTCTGGTTCCTCGGAGAGGAAGGGGGTGGAGCTGCCGCAGCATCAGCAACAACAACTTCCACTCCCTCCATCCGCTCCTCCAGTGCAGCATATTTGTTTTGAAGGGGGACATCTGTGTTCCCCTTCTGGGCCCGTGCGCACAGCGGTCCCATAGATTTCTTAGACTTCTGGTCCTGGGCAGCGTTCCTGCCGCTAGAGTTAGCGGCCTTAGAAGGCTGACCAGAGCCAGAAGCCTTTGGAGTTGACTGACTAACAGGTTTGGGTGGGGGCTGAGGCTTAGGGGCAACAGAAGGCGGCACAACCGGACCGGCAGTGTCCGCCTTCTGCGTTCCCTGGCTCCTTGTCACCACCGGAGGAGGGTTACTCTCCAGGGGCGAGAGGAGCCGAGGCTCCGCCCCCAACCAAGAAGTTGGGGTCTGACATGAAAAGTCTTTGGTGGGGCGCTTGCCTGCCACCGCTGCACTAAAAGTATACACTGAGGTGTTAGAGGTTGGGGCAGCCGCAGCTGCACCAGGGCCTTCAACCAGTTTTTTGGCATCCAGAAAGGACAGCCCCTTCTCCACACGCACCTGCCGAATCTTGCACTCGGATATCCAACGAGGGCATTTCTTATCCGAAGCCATATGCGCCCCCTGGCAATTCACACACAGGGGGGTGGCTGTGCAGGACTCAGCAGAGTGTCCGGGCCTAGTGCAACGGGCGCATGAAGCCTCTGCCTGACGGCATGTCTTCTGCCCATGGCCATACTTTGGCACTTAAAGCACCGGAGGGGAAGAGGGACGTACTTTTTCACTCTCAGGGAGTAGTAACCTCCCCAGATGGTAGTAGGAGGGGTGGGGGTGCCAAACGTCAGGATGATGGTAGGGAGACGGATCTCCCCACCACCTCGCTTGGAAGCGAAGCGCCTGACGCAAGTCACCCCCTGAGACTTAAGGTTCCTTACAAGTTCATCTTCTGACAGTTCTGCAAAAGCTTGATCTTTGATTACGCCTCTTGACGAATTCATAGTTTTGTGGGATGTGACTTCCACAGGAGTGTCTCCGATGGAAGAGAGCCCCAGTAGCCCGCTGGAGTGTGCCCGAGTACGGCACTCCACCAGCAAGTCACCAGACCTGAGGCGCTGGGCGTCAGGCCTGCCAACACGGCTCCTGAGGGTCTCCCCCACCAGAAAAGGATGCAGCTTGGTAACTGGTTTCTCCTTCACCTTGCTATGGACAATGAGGAAGCGAGGCCATACGGCCGACGCCTGAGGTGTCGCTTCCTCACAGTCTGAATCACTGTCGTATTCAATGTCGGCGTCTATGTGCCGTTTCTGTGCTAGTTTTGGTTTTTTGGTTTTATCCATATTATATTAGTAGAGATATTCATCCCCCGGGGGTCCCCGCCCGCCACCGAGCCCAACAAGGGAAAGTGCAACTGTCGGCGGGTCTCCAGCCGACGCACAATGGAGACTGCCCGAAAGATATACTCAAGGGGGTAAGCCCGATTGAACCGTTTGAGCCACCGCCTTCTATCACACCGTTGAATGCAGGGGAATACTGGCGTAAAGCACCTAATCAGCAGCAGAAGCTATAGCATGGTGCTCCGTATAGCAACCCGCATGTCAACAGTGGGATAGGGCTCAACGTGACAAGAGCCGATTGACTAGGCCGGTACGACTAGCCTCCCGTTTAGGTAGAAGTCAAGGCCGAAGTGGAGTGTTGGCACCAGTGAGCCGCAGCCCAAAGGGAACCTCAGCCACCAGGATCCTCTTCTCCCCCGACACGGGTCTCCAAGCACGGCAAACACTTGGGATCCAAAGGACCAAAAAGTCACGAGTATTTTTAAGGACCAATCCAACATGGTACGACCTAGGTTAGCACAGCTCCTTAAAAACCGGACCAGTGAAAAGGCTGAACAACATATCTGCTGACATCAAGTCCTAATCCTGGACAAAGATGGCACCCGTCCGCTAGCCCACTCAGTCAGGGACTGAGCGGACTACCCACCTACGCCACGTGGAGGCCGGTGCCGGGTAGGCGGCAAGCTAAGAGTCCGGAGCGCAGCAACGCTCCGCCAGCACCCGGCTACCCAACGTAACCGCAACAAAAGACGGAAAGCCGTCTTGCACAACACATGTTTCATTGGTCAATCTCTGCATGAAAAACAAAGACAGTTTACGCGCCCGCACTCGGTATTAAGCGACACGGCGTAGGCCCCAAGGGCCAAGCCGAGAAACAAAGCACGGCGCCAGGCTAGACAAACAAAGGCTGAGAAGTGCTCACGACCGGCGACCCGCTTGGAGGCCGGCCGAAGGCCAATCAACTACCTTACCTCTCCGCAGCCACAGGGGCGGGGGACGACACCTCCATACCACAACAGCACCGAAGGCGGGAAAGGAGGCCAACCGAAGAGGCGAGAAGGCAGCAGAGGCAGAAGAAGAAGCAGCTGAAGGTAGCAGCACACGGCAAGAGTCCGCAAGCGAAGCAGGTCCCAACACAGGACAAAGACGGGTTCCAAACCAGTCGAAAGTAAGCGAGGCCGGAGGCTAGCAAAACACGTCTGCACTAGACGAGCTAAGTAGACTAAACTGAGTAATCATCACATGACTCGGAACCGGATGGGCAGTCACGGGAGATCACTCTCGGCCCCTCTTTGGGTTCCCCGAGTGCCTCCCGGTTGGTGCAGGGGCACAACGGGTTCCTAGGCTAAAATTGTGAGTAAGTAGACACTTCCCTATCAGTCATGTCATCGGTAATGTTTTTGAGGAAATAAATATCCGGGCGGAGTGCCCACTCGGTGTGGAGTAGTTGGCCGCGCCGAGAGAGGGAGTGGGCAAAGACATTCAGGTGGCCTGGGATGTGTTGCGCTTGGAGTGAGATGCCACAATCTTCGCAACACCGGAGGACCCGATACAGGAGGATACAGAGGGTGGGGGAGCGCATCCCGACACCGTGGACTTGTCGGAAAGGACGAGGAGATCCTGGTGTCGGAGGCGTGTCTCGCACGCGATGAGGGCTTGCCAAACCGCCTCCAGCTCCAACCAGTTGATGTGTCCGTCCGTGAGGTCCGGGGGTCAATGGCCGGATGCCGCTAGGAATGACGGTAGCAGGTGCGCCCCATCCGGCGAGACTTGCATCCGCACAGAGACAGCTGGGGGGTGGGGGGGGGGGGGGAGGAGAGGGGTACTCCTGATTCGAGCCACACAGGATCCGCCCAGTGGAGAAGGTGAGGCCGGAGCATCGGGACAACCGGCACCGGGGTCGCAAGGTCGCCGGAGGAGAACCAGATGCAACTGAAGCGGGCGGGAGAACAGCCTGCCGAGTGGTTAGAGATCCGCCACCGCGCTCATCAGGCCCAGGAGCTGTAGCCAAACTCTGGCGGGAGCCGCCTTCTCTTGAGACACCTGCCGGGCTAAGGTTGCCAACTTCTGGACCTGAGGTCCGGAAGTCTCACCTGGTTGAGGTCGGTGAGAAACTCCATGCCCAGGTGCACAAACTGGCGGGAGGGCGCGAGGTCCGACTTGCTGAAGTTGACCAGGAAGCCGAGCTAGTAGACTGAGGAGTGCATCTCTGTCCTTCTCCAAGGTGGACTCCGACTGGTTCCGCATGAGAAGATCGTCCAAATAGTTCGAGGTAGGGCTCGAGGAGGACTGTCTGGCCTTGGTGACGACGGCGTCCATGATGCGAGTGAACACCCATGGGCTGAGGTTGAGGCCGAAAGGCAGCGCCTGAAACTGGTAGACCAAGCCACCGAAGGAGAAGCGTAGGTAACGTCGAGAGGCGGGGTGCCTGCAGATGTGCAGGTATGCGTCCGACAAGTCCAGGCTGACGGCGAAGTCCATTGGCTGTACCGGCGCCCTCAAAGCTCTGGCCATCTCCAAGTGGAACGTAAGCCCAGAAATGTACTTGTTCAGCGCCGCCAGGCTTGGGTACCACGAAGGGATGGCTGTAGAAGGCTGGGGAGTCGTGTCACGTGACCACCTCCGTTGCGGCCTTCTACACCAGCCTTGAGCTGATCGGACGGGACAGCGGTCCACAGGGGAGAGTGCCGCAGCGGCGGGGGGAGGTGGGGGGTGACCGAAAGGAGATCAGGAGGCCCTCAGAGATGGTGGAGAGAACCCATGGGTCGTCTGGCAGCAGCGATCACCACGCGCTGCTGCGGAGAGCGAGCCTTCCGCCGACTGGAGACCCAGAAGCGGTCGGCAGGGGCTGAGGCAGGGGGCAGTCAGAGAGCCCTCCCGCGCCCGGGTTGTCGGGCGGGCTTGGGCCAGGAGGGGGCAGGGGGCGGAAAGGAGCGGGAGCGGCCGGAGGCTGGAGTCCGTGGGGGAAGACGGCCGCGTCCTGAAGGAGGGCGCGCATAGGGTCCAACGATCTGCAGGGCGCGACCCACGGCCTTGCAGACTGCTTGAAGGCGGGTGGGGGCAGAGCGGCTGGGCCAGAGGTCCTTGTTCGCATCCTTCACCGCCTGCCAAGTAGGACCAGAGAGGAACGTGCCGCCGAGCGGGGCCTGACGGAGCTGCTTCTTTACCTCGGAGGGGAGGTCATGGCAGGACTGGAGGACGGCATCACGACGCATTAGGTCGCAGTTGGAGGCGGCAGCCATGGCATTGGCGGAGGCATGAAACGTGGCCTGGTTGGCGGCAACCGCTAGAGCTAGGATGTCACCCAACAGCGGCGAGATAGACATGTGCCATGCGTCCTCGACGCGCCGGATGACAGCTTGAGTGACCAGCTCCAAGAAACCTGCACAGGCCAGGGCATTGCGGATGAGGGTCACTGTCTTCTCCACACCACGGGGAAGGTGATGCTGCGAAGCCCGAAAGCCACCCGCTTGCACTTGCACCGCGGTATCCACTGCTGGGAGGGGGCAGGAGAAGGCCTGCGAGTGACCCGCGTACCAGCGTTGGCGGAAGGAGATGTCTAGGTCCGCCAGCAACTTGGTGTTGGAGAAGAAACCAGCCTTGCTGAAGGAGCCCTGCTGCAGGTGCGCGGAAAACGCCTAACCAAGGTCCCGGAATCCTGAGGGCTGGGGAAGGGACCTGAACCTCTTGGTCTGCCAGGAGGCATCCACAAAGGCTGACGCCTTCCTCTTGAGTGGGGGGGGGACAGAGGGCAGGCCTCGGGCGGAAGACAGGAAGTGATCAGCCGCACCGCCTCATCCAGGGACCGCAGAGTCTCATCCTAGTTGCCAAGAGGCGCGTAGGAGACGAGGCGCTGCCCGAAGAGCGCAAGCCGGGAGAGGCCGAGCGACCGTCATCTCTAAAGAGAGCCGAGACGGAGTCGTCTGGTAACAGGATGAGGGCTTCGTCGTCATAGGGGGACGCGGACGAATGGCGAGGGGGCCGAGATAGGTCGACAGGGGGTAAAAGATCCAGGGGAAAACGCCTATTGACCGTCCGGAAGGAGGCCTGGGGGGCGGGAGCCTCACTAGCGACGTCACGTCGTCCGGAGCTCGAGCTGGGGGAGGGGGAACGTCTCACTGGGAGCACCTCCAAGAGGAAACTGCAGAGGAGGAGTCCTGCAACGAGACCACGCTCCGATGAGAAGACCGGCATTCACGTGGGGAGCGACTGCGTTAGCAGGTGTGAGTCAGCCGGGTCCGGGAAGGCGAGCCCCTACAAGGGGAGGAACAAAAAGAGCGCTCCGGCGCCGGAGGTGATGAGCGTCGGGGACGGCGGGGCGAAGCACGCTGGGCTGCATGAGGGGTCGGACGAGCCCTCGAGAAATGTGAAGTGGCCGGACGAGAGAAGGAGGCGGAGGAAGGCCGGGGACTACGACGGCCATCGCGTCTAACATCCCAGTCCCATGGCGCCAAGGGGTAAGGTGCCTGCGAGCGAGAAGTCCGGTCCCGCAGGCACTTGCGTGGTCAGGCATCGGAGGGTAGCCCAGAATCTGTGGCGCCGTCCTTCCAAGTAACCGCGCCGGAGCCCGAAGTATGTCAGGCTGCAAGGTGGGGCGAACAAAGTCGCTGTGGGCCGGGCTCTGAGGAGTGGGCGCACAAAGGTCCACTAGCCGCATCCGGCTTAGGGTGCCCTCTCATCTCTCTCTTCTGTTTGTCACTCACCGTGGTGCGGGGCGATCGAAGTCGTTGCCGAGCTGGTTCTGAGGAGTGGGTGGTCCGATTCTGAGTAACCGCGTCGGAGCCCAAGGGAACTCGGGCCGCGAGGTGAACAAAGTCGCTGTGGGCGAGGCACACATAGAGGGCACAGCTGGGCCAGTGGAGGACGCCATCCGGGGACCTGAAAAACGTGCCGGGGCCCAGCAGGCAGCCATTCCCCCAACGTCTGAGCGGATGCGCCTAGTCCCTTCTGCTGACGAGGCAGGGGACGCAGTAGCTGGTGGATGGTCTCAGGACAGCGTAGGACGCTCGCGCCGATAAAACCCCCAGAGCTGCGACCATTGCTCTTCCACCCAGGTGGCGCAGGTGTTGCAGGTGTGTACATAACAGATTCTTAGGCTGAAATTGATAAGCTAAGTGTACCTTCCTAATAGTAATGTCATCAGTAATGTTTTTGAGGAAACAAACGATGATCTGATCGATTGTGAAGTGGACTTAGATGAGTCCAGTGACTCAGAGAATGAATTCAATGGTGATCAGCCTCAACTTCATGAGGCAAAAACCGAGGAAATTTAACTCAAGCTTGAGATTTAGGGTGCATCTTAAAATTTGAAATGTTTACTCTTGAAAATGCCTTTGTTTACAAGCAAAATTGCAGAAATAAACATCTCTTAGTTCTTTCTGGTGTCAATAAACATAAAACACAGGACATGTACGGTTTTTTTTAAATTAATTTTTCTGTACTGTCATAAAATTTGGTTGTGATAGGTCCAGTGGTTTTAAAGTTATAGCTTTTTTTGTGAGGCTGCCATATTTTTAGCATTCAGCTCTCTGCATGGCTGGCCCAGAGGGCAAAGTTGCTGGCTGCACAGCTGGGGTATAAAGAGTTATAGCATTGCATAGCTGTGTTTTTCATGTCATTACTGAAAACATTTTCAAGATTCACGGTACAATGTGCACCAATAAGGGAACCATTCACTTTTTAAAAATCATATACAGAATATGTTACCCATTTTACTAACATGAAAAAGTTAACCCATTTAGCCCCGGGACCCTGCAGCAGTAGATGGCTTGCAGTAGATGGCTTGACCACTATAATTCAAGGGTAGTGCCAGATGAGCTTGGCGCCTGAAGGCGCCAAGCTCATCTGGCACTACCCTTGAATTATCAAAATGTGGGAAAAGCACCCACGGGACGAAGAGGGTAAACATGATCCACAATGTAAGAGACATAGATCCTCATCAGCTCCTGCAGCTGCTGGGGCTCTTGAGGATGCATGTCTCTTTGCTGACACCAGACTGAATCAATTCTCCCGAGACAGCTGAGGCTCTTTGGTGTTGAATTAACAAAGACTGCAGAAACACAGTCGGCGTCTACTGGCAGTCAAGGGATTCCCTTGATTCCTCTAAGCACCACAATACTCAGGCACTACCCCTGAGCTCTCTCATTTGACCCATTCCCTTCTGAACTTTGTCTGGGGTGAATGTGTTAATGACGTAGCAGATAGACCTATCCTTAGTGTGTAAGCATTAGTGACACCAGCTCTGATATCTCTAGACATCAGTGACATTAGTTCACGATGGATCTCCACATCATAACAAGCTTCATCACCCTTATCAAACTGAAGCCACACCTGTGCCATCCAGGTAGACGCTGCTCCTGTCCTCCGTCACCACCCGCACCAGGTACTCTGAGAAGCGCAGGTCGGCCGTTGTCAGCTGTAACTGGCGCTGTAGTTCTCTGTCCTTCACCTCCAGCTTAACGTCATCCACCTGTGCGGGGACAAAGTCACACAAAAATAATCATCATCATCATCATCATCAGTCCCTTGCCCGAACTGGGCGTTGGGGGGACTGAAAGGCAGCAGCAACAGACAGTGCTCTCCACTGAGTTCTATTTTGGGCGGTGGCAAGCAAGTCTGGCATCTCGAGTTCGGTCCATTCTTTTATGTTTGCGACCCAACTCTTTCTCTGACGACCTCGCCGACGACTTCCTTCGAGAGTGCCTTGGAGGATAGTCTTGGACAAGGTGTTGTGTCGGGTCACGTGGCCAAACCAAGCAAGCTTGCGCCGTTTCACAGTTGCCAGAAGGGGTTCATGTGGGCCCACCAGGGAAGTGACGATGCTCCGTACATATTCGTTGGTTTTGTGCTCGCGGTACGAGATGCGGAGCAACTTCCTCAGGCACTTGTTCTCAAAGGCCTGGATTTTCTTTTCTGAGTCTGCAAGCAGTGTCCAAGTCTCACAGCCGTAGAGTAGAATAGACACTACGAGGGACTTGTAAAGCCTGTACTTGATGGTGAAGCTGATGGAGTTACTTCGCCATATCCTGTCCAGCCTGGCCATTGCGGATGTTGCTGTACCTATCCTGATACGGATCTCTGCTACGCAACTACCGTCTTTGGACAGGGTGGCTCCCAAGTACTTGAAGCTATTGACCTCTTCTAGCTTCTGGCCGTTCATGTGAATGTTGCTGCTGCTGTCGCTTGTGGTGTTGATCATCACTTTGCTTTTATCCGTACTGATCTCCATGCCATAAGACCCTGCGCTACTTGAAAGTTTGTCTGTCAGGTTTTGGAGCTCACTATTGCTG